>JAVRXN010000010.1:100525036-101077536 GCA_033556935.1 Timema podura | reverse complement strand
TAATTATACCCGTTCCCTATCTCGATCTGGTTCTATCCAGTCCACCTAATTATACCCTTTCCCTATCTCGATCTGGTTCTATCCAGTCCACCTAATTATACCTCTTCGTCAAAAACTGGTTCTATCCAGTCCACCTAATTATACCCGTTCCCTATCTCGATCTGGTTCTATCCAGTCCACCTAATTATACCTTTCCCTATCGAGCTGATTCTATCCAGTCACTATTACCCTTCCCTATCTCGATCTGGTTCCATCCAGTCCTAATTATACCCTTTCCCTATCTTGTGCTAGTTCTATCCAGTCCACCTCATTACACCCTATCCATCTGCGTCTAAGTCTTCCCAATGGTCTCTTCCCATCAGGTCTCCAGTCAGTACCCTGAACATGGTTTTAGAGTCTCTCAGTCGCGCTGAATGTCTCGCATACAGTAATCAGCTAGATCTGATCACCCTAACAAAGTATGATGATGAATTAAGGGTATGTAAGTCATGATTATGTAACCTCCTCCACTCCCCAGTATTTCTCTTTGGACCAAATATCTTCCCAAGCACCTTGTTTTCTAACACCCTACATTTCTTTTAGTCATGTAAGTTAGGAGACCATGTTTTATACTAATATGACTATATTTTAAAAATAACTTCTGGGTAAGAGATAATTTTTAATGAGAATGGTCAAAACAAAATATAATCGTGATTTCATCAGGGCTATGTGGGTCGAGATAAAACTCAATGCTTGTATCAAAATATTTGCAGCGCTTATCTTGAACGTAGGTGCAAATCTTACAGTTGACAAATCGCTACACAATAAAAGACCAAAGTTAATAATAAAATTAAAATAGATTAAACTACCCAAAACTACCACCGATAATGTTATTTCCTATGGAGTGAGCTGAATTTCATTTACAAAGCGCACGCACTTTATTTTAGAGTCTGGGAGTGAACAAAGCTATCGTGTTTAGTATTCAGCCAACTTACTTGAAAATGTGTGTATTAGTTTGTTTATAACAAAGTGATAAATGTATAACAGTTCCACTTTATGTGCAATTTAAAGCCAGTTTCACAATTTCATGATCCAAAAGTTCCATGTTTAAATACATGTTACGGACGCAAGATGGCTAGCTGGACTCGTTGAACTTCGGATCCGGGCTCTGGTTAGTTAGCTATTGTGACGTCACTCCTTCCTGAACTGTGGGGGGGACGGTCTAATTACTCCCTTGTTTGACGTACATAACCAGAAATAACTTGCATTTGTAACGCAACTAGAAATATCTTGAGTCTGCAATACAAGCAGACTAAGCTTGCATTCGTAGTATAACAAGGCCAGCTTATTTGAATAAATATATTTCTAGAAGTTCTAATTAATAATAATAATATTTAGCACCACGTCTTACTACCCGTTCGGGTTATACGTTTAAGTACTAATTACTCTAATGGATTAGGAATTGGGAGGGTTGAATTTAGAGGAAGTGAACCCGCATTTGCGTGGTGGGAGAGTGAAAAACCATTTAGGAAAAACCACCCCCAGTTCACCCGACTGAGATTCGAACCTCGATCTCTCCGTCCTCAGCGGTCGAGCTCAACACGACTAGCGCGTTAGCCAACTACGCCACCGAGGGGGTAAGTTCTAATTGATGTATTATTTGCACACTAATGCCACCTAACTTTTTCTAAGCACCACGTCTTAATACTTGTTCGGGTTACACGCAAATGTACTGGTTAAGCCAATGTGTTAGGTATGAGACTCAACCTCGGTAATCTTAGGGTAAAGTCCTCGTCTCAGAAGCCAATGTTAGTGGGTTCAAAACCAGCTGGGGTCGACGGAATTTTCTTTCGCGATAATAGTCCGTAGCACAACTTCCTTTAGAAGGAAAGTAAAGCCGTTGGTCCCATCTAGATTTCAAGGAAGGTTTGTGAAAATACCGTTACCGGCAAAAATAGTAATGCCTTTATTTCTCGCTCATAAGAATTCTCCTGTGTTAATATGATCAAACTGTTCAGAAAGTGCATGATAAATACCTCAAATACATAAAATATAAACACCTAGAGGCAAGAAAGGTGATAGTTTTTCATTTAAATTTTAATGCCTACGTATATCTTTACAAAAAATCTACTCTGGGCAAAGACAACCATTTATAAATGAATGGACATCTATTTATTTTGGTTTAGGGTAGCTGTGACAGCCCAAATCAAATTGGCTCACCAAGCCAGCCCCTCCCCCTGCTGGGGAGCATGGGGCTGCATTTTAAATATTTAGTTATGTGATTTTAGTTAGGTTTAATTTATCCTAATCACCCCACATTTTAGTTCAGTCAGTAGCGTGTACACCCATGGAGGCCAAGGTCCCATGTTTGATTCCTGGCTTGGCAAAAAAAATAATCTTGAGTGAAAGTTGCGTTTTACCTCTCGAAGGGATGAATTAATATTTGGGCTCTGTATGTTGTATCTGTTAGAATTTAGATAGTTAATAAGTCATAAGGTGATATCAGTTGAGTTAGTAAGTTCACGTTTAATACCTCAAATAAATAAATAATAATAATCCTCATTCGAGTTCATCGAGACCCGCTTCGGTGGCCGATTGGTATAAGGCGTCACTCTCATAAAATACTGGACTGCCAATGACAGAGATTGGGGTTCGAGTGCTGGTCTTGTGTACTGAGAGTGGTTTTCATTGAATGGTTTTCCACTATTTTTCCACGCAAATGCGCGTATGATCCTCTAAATTCAACTTTACTCTTACCTAACTTTTTTCATTTACCTGCGGTATTTAACGCGCACTTTTGAGCCAATTTATTATACAAGCACATGAGAATTTCTATGAGCGTGAGCGAAAGGGTCTACCTATTTTGCCGGGAAAGGTATTTTCACATACGTTCAGGGTTCTTTGACATGCCACAATCGATATGAGACTGATAGCTTTACTTTCCCTCCGAAGAAATTGTACGACGGATTTTTATAGCTCAAGAAAAATCCGTCGACCATGGATTGGTTTAAATCCACGAACATCGGGTCCTGATGATAGCAATTTACCCCCAAGTGTTGTTTAAATACACATTTTACCAAGCCAAACGTATAAACATTTGTTTAGTTAATATTGATCATTTTTAGCTCTGTAATATTGCGCGTGTAAGATAAATTTACAAACTAACTATTTCAAAAATAGTTTCCTAGTTACTTTAAAAAAATTAGAAGCATTTTTTGCTCATGTCAGTAGAAAGTATAAGTTTTATGTTCTAAATAGACTTAATAGTGACTTAATTATCGATAATGTAGCGAAAATGGCCCCGGGATTAAATTTACTAATAATAAAAATATAAATACTTCACACCGCCACTTCAGTGATATTTATAAATGTACTTGTATGTTGTTTTTTAGCACCGCGTCTTACTACCCATTCGGGTTATACGCTTATGAATTAATTATACTAATGGTTTTAGGGAAAGGATATATTTATAGGAAGTGTGCCCGCATTTGCGTAAAGGTAGAGTGGAAATCCATTTTGTAAAAACAACCCTCAGTACACCAGACCGAGATTTGAACCTTGATCTCCCCATCATTGGCAGTCTGATTTACTGCGGGAGTAGTGCGTTAGACCATTGGCCACCGAAGCGGGTTCCTTATTGTTCATCCTTCTTTAAACCCTTCTTAAGACTTTGTTCTAAAAAAAAAAAAGCCCCAATTTTTCTCTTGGTACAGAGTGAGCAATCAGTATTATTAATAACTGAATATTTCGTTCCATTCGAAAAACAAATTAACTTAATTCCAGCATCTATAACTATGCTTCGGTAATATTTGAACCCATATGTATGGGCATGCGGGCAAGGCCATTCTCGTCTGGTTGGTGTGGTGGTGACGTTGAGGTTGGGAGTTCAAATCCATGTCTGGTGTACTAAGTTAGTTTTACACTCTCTCCTCATCAAATATGGGTACACATCCTCTAAATCCTACCCTACGCATTCCTACACTGCTTTAGTAAACAAGTGGATACCCCGGACGGGTAGTAAGCTGCAGATCATAAGTAAATCGATACAATCTTCATCAGCGGTGGAATCGTTAAGTTTAAATTAGAAATGGGTTGGATTATAACTTTCTCGAATCCGAATCTTAAATTTTCTTTCAAATCTCGAATCCAAATCCGAATCAAATGAATCTTTAAAATTGTATAGTTTTATTATAATAAAAGTGTTTAAAATATAATTTGAAAAATATTTTTAAAGGCTTGGTACTACTAAAAACAATTTTGTTTGTCATATAGGTTACGTCATAGAAAACTAATATAACACTTTGAGTAGATTAATTGAATATAATTTTGTCATTTTTGTGTGCGTGGGATTTATTCATTTCCCCAATTACACAATTAGACTATGTATAAATACTTTTACAAATTTATTAAAATTGTGATTTCAAGTCAAAGCCTTATATACGATATATATAAATATATATATATATATATTACAAATCTCGAATCTCTTAAAGACTGTAGGATTTAAGGAATTGAGGTTTAAGTTTAAAGTGTCTCATCTTTAGTTTAGATATGTACGGAAGGAATCGTGACTATAGTTAGGATGGAATAGTAGACGAGAAGTAGGCCCTACATCAAACAACTATTCGTAAAATATTCAATATTAAATTTTAAGATATTGTTAAAACCACCCTCAGTAAGCCACCCGAGATATGAAATCATCATCACAGGCAACCCTGACAAGCTTGGGGTCCAGTCCACGTTCCTACCGAACTGAGTGTGGATATATTTAATTTAAAAATGAAAAAATATACAAGTCACGCAGATCACTCCCACTCCACCTATATGCATATGATTTTATAAGAGCAAAGGAGTCATTTTTAATTTCTCTCGATACCTTGGAGAGAAAGTATTGTGTTAGTTAAAAAATGTGAACTCATATTTTGATAGATATCGATGTTTCTCGACCCCCTGAAATAAAAAAAAGTTGTTTTCGCGATGCCGTCCACCTGTTTGTCTGTCTGTACCTCGGGCTAGAGCTGAAATTATTTTATAGATTGGGCTATAACTTGGTATCTGGGGTGTTCATAAGGTTCCACTGAGTTTTTTTTTAATTAGATGGCTAACCCTAAATTTAATGGTAGTTTACTCAAAGAACAAAAAGAGAAAAAAATCTATTTTCTTGAAATTTGCTTGAAAGATTTTGATTACATTTTATATCTAGACACTGTTTATTATTATAAACAAGATGAAAATTATTTGAAGTTACTTTAAATGGGGTAAAATTTCCAATTTTCATCATTTCTCCACAACTATTTGAGACACAAAATATCTTATCGTTGTAAAGTAGTAATATTAAAGATAAAAATCTTTTTTTGAAATATATTTTTATAAAACCAATAGTTTGAGCTATAATCAAATATATATAAATTTTAATTCAGGTTTTTGAAAATGATTTTGATACTTATGCTCTTTGATGAGCAAAAAATTTTCTCTTTACTCAATTTGCCTGTAAAAGTGTTCCTTGCTCCTAATGCCATTGAGTAAGTAAGTAAGTAACAGGGTATATTATTTCATTTATGATCTTTGGTGGTGAAGGTTGAATTTATAGGAAGTTTATTCCTTTTTGCGTGGAGGTAGATTGAAAAACTATTTAGTTAAAACCACCTGACCAGGATTCGAACACGTATCTTCCCATCACAGGCAAGCCAATCTAACACTTAAAGTGACGAGTTAGAACTTGCAACCATCGATGCGGTTGTTGGGGATAGTAATTGCCATCGTAACAAAACAAACTAAACAATCGTCGATTTATGACATCCGGTGCTTTTGTTTGCCTTGCTTATGAGTTTAAATGACGATCACTCTTGTGTCAAAGCTGGGTTTGGGCCAAAGCTAGTAATTTAGTGGGTGACAGAACTATATGCATGTTTCTACCACCCTACAAATTAGTAAAAATACATTTTAATCAAGCAATTTTTTATATAAAATAAGTATTTCATATTAAGCTATTTTAAAAATATATTTAGACAATAATTCAAATGTTCTATTTCATAATATATTAGCCATCAATAAAATGTAGTCACCAGGCTGAATTAATGTTCAGGGGATGGGGCGTTGTGTCTGGAGTAGAATGAAACTAGTTTGTAAGATGTTTTCTAAAAAAATCAGTTAAAAAAATCATGTTAAATACCACTTGTGGAAAAATAAAATATATACTAACTTTCTTAAGCTGGTTGTGATTATCAAACATGCGAAGGAAAATATTTTAAGTAGTATTTTTATGGACAGACTTCTTATGCTTCAGTTTTAATCCTCCTCCTTTTAATATGTGCTACTTAAATTATATAAACATTCTATTTTACTATTTTAACAAGTCACGAGTTATAAAATTACTTTATTTTTATTTTATTGATCATTGTTAAGGAATCTTAACTAATGTATTGTGCTGAAATTCAGTTCAGCAAGACAGGCTTATTAGATGCATCCAGTTAATATCTCTAATATGTAAAAGTATAGCTAATTTATAAGCAGTTCAATAGTGATCAAGGTTCAATCCTCGGTTCCGGCACATACTTATCTGAATGCCAAACCCTTCCTTCACCTCTGACAAGATGTGTATTAATCATCACAACTTGTGAATGTGAGGAATGCCAGGCCTCCACCGTGGTTCGGATTCCACGTTAAACTGTAGGTCCTCCATTTCATCTCACAATCACCCTACCATTGCACATTAGCGTAAGTGCGTATAACCCGAACGGGTAGTAAGACGCGGTGCTAATAATAATAATAATAATAATAATAATAATAATAATAATAATAATAATAATAATAATAATAATAATAATAATAGTGGTCAAACTATTTAACTCCTAATGATGATTAAGTCCTGTTTATTTTATACCTGGATAGCTTTAATTGACATTGTGTTGTACATAATATCACTATTTCGAATCAATTTAGTAGTAATTCATAATGAGCTCGTAAATTTTTATATCTATGGTAGTGAGTGAGCCTTGCTAATAAATAAATGTTAAAAAAAGTGGGAATAGAGAAAATTTGTTTTATATTGTTTTGTCATAAGAGAACATATTTACTACATTTTTATTTTAAAATATTTAATCAAAGATAGCAATAGGTACTAGTTAATATTCCAAGTATTAAATAATATAGGTGAAGTTTTATTTTTACTGATATTCAAATAATACATAATAATTGCATAATGAAAAGGTTTGATGAAATAAATATGATTTATCCGTGACAATCCATTAAAAATAATTTATAAAATAATATAGATTATAAATTATAATCTAATCAAAAGAAGCAGCCATGAACCAGCTAATTACAGTTTTAAAATGTAAATGGATTTTCTAAATTTCACAAGAGATCAAAGTTTGTAGGAAGTAGGAATCATTTATTCTGTAAATAGATATTGATTATTACTTGAGTTTTAATACCATCATTGTTTTCATTGTATGTGAGGCCTCTAGCATGCTATGCCTCAATGAGTTGACTAACCAAGCTCTGGTTAGATTTGTCAATTCGGGTCCTGGTCAGGTCAAAGTTACTTTAGTCATAGCTTAATTTGAAATAGGGTCTGGTACAAGGTTGTATGAAGTTGCTATGTTGTGTTGAGAGCCCTAAAATCATAAGATACTCACTCATAAAAAATGGTGGCTACTGTTATACAATTCCTTTAATTGTTTTAATGGGAGCCGGACATTAATGAATGAAGTGTATCTGTATATTGAATAAGTTTATTCATGTTTTGATTTTTTTTTCTGAGGTAACACTGTTTTATAGGTCATGAGTACTAATGAATAAAAAGGCAATGATTAGGGTCACAACAGTTCGTTGCTATGTGATGTAGTGTGTTCATTAATAATAATAGTACTTAGAACTGCGTCTTACTAACCGTTCGGGTTATACGCTTAAGTATTAATTACACTAATGGGCTAGGCATTGGGAAGGTTGAATATAGATGAGGTTAACTCACATTTGCGTGGAGGGAGAGTGGAAAAACCATCTAGTAAAACCCGCCCCTAGTTCACCCGAGTGAGATTCTAACCTCAATCTCCCCGTCCTTGGCCGTCTAGCTCAACACGAATCTAGCGCGTTAGCTAACTACGCCACCGAGGCGGGTTGGTCTCTCTTAAATATAATTAAGTTATTTTTCCTCAAGAGTTTGTCTTAAATATGGATCCCTGCGTACGTGATTTGTTACTCGTTATATATCTTGTTGTAACTCTGTGTTTTAATAGTAAACAAGGCAGTATCAATTTAAAATTAATTTGGCTACGACCTTGTATACAATATATCGAAACCATTGCTTGTGAACTTTTTTTCAATTAGAAATTTTAAGGCCACATTTAATATGCATAACGGTACACTTTTTGAATATCCAGGTCTAAATCTACTTTTAAGATCTTTCAAAGGGGATGGGAAAGTTTTACATTTATACCCAGTAAGCCAATGACAAGGCGATTCCCTTTCCTTATATTATAGCACCTAGTTAACAATTGCCACGTGTGATAACACTATTCAAAAATAAATATTTGGAATAAAATCTATTTCTGTGTTGCGGTGTTGGAAAGAAGACTTTTTTTTAACAAAAATATTCCTGGCAGAACAAAGAAAGGGAAAGAGATTTCAAGCAAAAACATATTGACAGAGGTGGAACACCACATATTGCGGTTATTGGCAAAGGCGTAGAAAGCTGAGGGTCCAAGCCCCTAAAGCCCCCATCTTTTCTACGACCTCGGTTATTGGTCATGGTGGACGGAGTATAATATGGATTTACAGACATAGCTATGGATATTTTAGTGATGTGGTAATAAAAGTAGGATTTTTATTTTTGAATTTATAGTGTGATTCTGTTTTAGCTCTCTTATACACATCATACATTTTCATATTTTGGGCTAGCCACTAATTTATAGAGCTTAAGGTTACTCAAAAATACGTTTGCATTAATCACTCTTACAAAACATACTAAATGTTAGCGTAATGTAAATAAAATAATTTGAAATATTATATATTTATATATAATATTATATATTCTATAGACAAATTATGTATAGCATTTATCAAACAAATAAAGTTTTGGGGCTGTACAAGTTTTAACCTCTCGTGTCAGAGTCAAATGTCATTAGTGTAACATTTATTTATAATTTAGGTTTCGATTAGACCGATTAATACAACGTATCACTAACGTCAATCGGTCTTGGGCTTTAGTAAAACTTATATATAAAAATATCAAAAGCAATGCACGTATTAAGTTGAGTATCAATATTATACAAAAAAAAACCCTTCATGGCGTAAGCCCCCCAATCAAATTATACGGTCCGAGCGGCCACCACTGTAAGCGATGAAAGTGCCAACATGTGCAAATAGAGGGTTCATGTGGTCAGCACAACGAACTTTCCAGCCGTAATCTTAGTTTTCTAGACTGGAGCTGCTACTTACTGTATTTATTCGTTCCAGAAAAATAAAATCCAGGATCTCTGGCCACTAGACCATATAAGAAAACAATCTTACAAGTTTTTTTGTTTTGGTTTTTAAATAAAAAGAACGAACAATGACAAAATCTTTAGCTAATGCCTCTTATATTTAATATATTTCGATAAATTAATACAAATCATATTTATAAACACAAATTATCATTAAGAGTCTTAGATTTATTTCAGCTTCAAATGATTGATTTAGCTATAAGAATAATAGATGTATTTCTTCCTTATACATTGGGGTGACCTGGCGGTCTAGAGGTAAGGTGTCAGACTTCTGTGCTGGGGGTCCGGGGTTCAATCCTGATCCCGGCACAGATTCATCTGATTGGCAAACCCGTCCTTCACCTCTGACAAGAAGTGTATTAATCACAACTCGTGAATGTGAGGACTGCCAGGTCTCCACCGTGGTTCGGATCCCACGTTAAACTGTAGGTCCTCCATTTCATCTCGCAATCACCCTACCATTACACATTAGCGTTAGTGCGTACAACCCGAACGTATAGTAAGACGCGGTGCTAATAATAATAATAATCCTAATAAATTGACTTCTAATCCTCTATGCTGACATTAAGGCGCGATGGGAGAGGATGCGATGAAAGCTCAGTATACAAAATAAATAAAATATTTCTCCAGTAGAAACCTAGAGTTTAGTTTTCTTCAGATGGTAATCTACAACCGTTAATGAATATCTGCCGTGAGCATATTAGCATTTGATAAGAAACTTTTAAAATGAAGAGGAAAAGTTCAGTGAGTTCTAGGACATCCTTGACGGATATTCAATAATTATTGTTGAGATCACCATGTGAATAAAATTAAACTACCTCTGCATAGGATAATTATTTGATTTATTTTGCAGAAAAAAAAGTATTACTATAAAAACAGCAAAAATACTGCCCTAAACTCACAATGCCGAAATTACCCTTCAAACCTTCAACTAATTCCCCTCCTTAACAATATTTTCTATAGAAAGCAACACTCAGCTTTACAATAATAGTGTAGATAGCTCAAATAGAGTGTCTTAGACTATCACTAACTCCTTCACCCTTAAAAGTTATATTTAGCACCGCGTCTTACTACCCGTTCGGGTTATACGCTCTAAGTACTAATTACTCTAATGGATTAGGATTTGGGAAGGTTGAATTTAGAGAAAGTGAACCCGCATTTGCGTGGAGGGAGAGTGGAAAACCATTTTGGAAAAACCACCCCCAGTTCACCCGAACGAGATTCGAACCTCGATCTCCCCGTCCTCGGCGGTCGAGCTCAACACGACTAGCGCGTTAGCCAACTACGCCACCGAGGTGGGTACCCATAAAAGGCTGGCGGATATATTCCTCTATAGTCCACAATGCATAATAAATTACAACACATTTTCATGGTTGGCCTTCATAATAGTGAATAGTGCACAGTGCATAAAGTTGATTTAACTTTAATTTGTATAAAATATGCATGGAGTTGATAATTATTGAAACGTATAAGCCAATGAGAATGCGAGAATAGGCTTAGACCAATTAAATTAAGAGCCAGTATGCAAAGTAGATTGAAAATATAATATATTCATGTTTGAAATGCCTTGTGATGGACATACTTTTTTGTTACTAACTTTTTTTGTTTTGTTTTAACGTAAATAGCTACGATTGTGAATATGGTTGAAAATGGAGGAGAAATATTACATTTTGACTTCTGTTATCGAGAATTATGCATACAATAATATTCATAACAATAAAATTAAAACCAATAAATCTCAAACTCAGTTTAATAGTACAGGCTCAAAATATTAGTTTTATACTTCAAAAGATACAGTTTAATGAACGTTGTTTATTGAGTCAAACTTTGTGAAGTATTTTTAATAAATTATTTACTAAAGCAAAGAGGTTGTTAGGCAAATAGAGTTAAGGCTTTTTTTTTCTCTTACCTTTTATTATAAACTGTTGTATTTTAATTTGGAACTGTATACTGCTTGCTATGTGCACTATCACTATTAATTATGGATTACACATGAATATAAACCTTGTCTAACCGGGCAGTCCCAGTTAAGACCAAAACCACAGTAGTGCTATCCAGACAAACATTTGTCTTTGCTATCCGGTGTACAACGACGGAATCGCTGAGACGGGTTGCAGACTTTAAATAATCCCGCGTTATTTAAGAAATGGTTTGCTATTTCAAAATATAGTTCACTCTAAAATAGAGTACCTATACGATTAAAAACCTTTAATCTTTTTAATCCAAAAATAACCCGCTTTGGTGGCCGCGTGGTCTACGACGCTTCTCTCGCAGCAGACGAGGAGATCGTGGTTCGACTCTCGGTCGAGTGTACTGAGGGTGGTTTTCCTGAATGGTTTTCCACTCTGCCTCCTCGCAAATATAACCTTCCTAATCCTTAAAATCATCAACGTAATTAGTACCAAAGTGTATAACCCAAACGGTTAGTAAAACGCGGTGCTAAAAAAATAAAAATTAAATTAAATTAAATTAAAAACAAACGGTACGTTGCACCGCACAGGCTCACTCTCTCTTATATCTTATAATAGAGACATTTACTAAAAGCTCGTAAGATTTGTGAAACTAAATAATATAGATTGTTGCATAAACATTGCATTGCCTATAGCTCAGAAACTGTTGGTTTTATTTAAATATATTTCACATAAAAGGTTTTTTTAGCACGTCGTCTTAGGCTACTACCCGTTCGGTTTATACGCCTAAGCCATATGTACCGATTACACTAATATGTTGGGGATAATAAAGGTTATATTTATAGAAGTGCACCCACATTTGCGTGAAGGAAGCGTGAAACCACTTACGAAAAATCTTCCTCAGTACATCCGACTGGGATCAAAACCCGATCTCAGTCTTCGGCAGCCTAGTACAACGCGAGAGTAGCGTTAGACCACACGGCCAACAAAGTGGATTTGATAAATTTTTAATACCTACAACGATATTTATTTCGTATCTCAAATAGTTGCGTTGATATGTTACCAATTGTAAAATTCCGTTTGTGTGTAGTACCCTAAAAGCCATTTTCATGGGAAAGTGAGAGTCTCCATTTTGTTTGTAATATTAATCAGTGCATGGATACCATATTTAATGAATATTGGTATAACGAATTTTTATTAAATTGATTTTTCTCTTTATATACCCTTTAGTAAACAACCCTAGGATTGGATATCTAATTCCAAAAACTACTCGAGGAACCTTACGAAAACCCTTAAATACCCCATTCCTAGCCTAGTTGGTAAATTAATTTCAGCTCTAGACCAGGATTCAGACACACAAACAAAACAGCATCGAGAAAACCACTTTTTCAGTTTCAGGGAGTCATGAAACGTCAACAATTATCAAAATCTCGTTTTCTTTTAAAGATGATAACACCTCTCTGAGGGATGGAGGGAAACTAAAAGTCGTGAAAATTTAAATTGGCTTGTATTCAGCGACGTTTCCATGTGAAATATCTCGGTTATGAAATCAAAATAAATGGTTAGAAAACATAGATATAGCCTCATTCAAACAATTAAAGTATTTTTTTTAACAGAGTCACAATAGAAAATGTTATGATATTTGAGGATTGTTTTAGTCATTTATAAGCTTAGGGAATGCCATTCTCATGATAACGTTTAAGAATATTTCCCTTTAACTAAGCAGTTCCCTTAAATACTACCCATGGGTTGACAGTAGTAAATAACTGGTTTAATACATTTATAAAGAGTTCTGCTCAAAAAAAAAAATACTACAAAATATATTGTTCTTACAAACATACTCGTTGAACCTTTGTATACACAATTTACATATTTTTAAACATGTAAGAAAGATGAAAATAATATTTTGATATATTTAAAATAGCAATGCAGCTTGAGATGAACACACGTGAAAAAATATACTTGCAATAATTTATTATAGTTCGAGAAACCCTTTTTCATTCACCCGTTCTTTCTAAATGCGCGTGGTGTATTATCACAGGAAGTCACGTGTTTGGATCTTGACAGAGGCCCGGATTAACACTTTTGGGAGCCCTGTGCCAAGTAGAACTTGGGGCCCTTAGATGTTAGTTCCCAATGAATGATTATGAATCTTACATATATAACATACATGGATAATTTCATTCAAAGACAAACTTTTTTTTGCAAACGTTTAGCAATCATGGTGAGTACCGTGAAGTATGGAGTGTAAAAGGGAGACAGGGGGAAAGTAACACTAAACAAACTTTACAGGACCAGCCATTTTTATATCTCAAACCTCATAAGGACCCCACAGCAAATACTTTCAAAAGAAAGACCTTTTAACAATAATATAAAGTGTATTAGAAAGGTCTCATAACTGTCCAACAGATGGCAGCAGTTAATTTGAGTTAAAATAAAGACTCCCCTTTAATTTTACCTGTACCTTTAATATATTAGTTTAGTACATTTATTAAGAAAAGTGATTTTTGATTTAACATATTATGAATAACCATTGCCTTTTATCGTTTGGGATATAAACCAAATTGGTTTGCCCGTCACACATCCATCCTGTTATACGGCGGGAAAACGAGTGAGAGTGATTAACTACCCTCCGTTCTTTTGACCACGACGATGCGATTCGGATTGATCCATTCACCTCCGTAATGGTCGACTAGGGCCAGTTTCATAGTCAGACTGAGTACGTCTCAAGTGCGATTCGGTCCTAAACACAAGACGACAGCTACCTAAACTAGAATGGAATGGGCAGTTTCGCATATAAGCTACCCTATTCAATTTGGTCTAGGTAGGTGTCAGTCTTTTATAGTATCGAGTTGCCTTAAACACAGTGAGTGTTCATTTTGATCTGTGCTGCGGGTAAATTGCTACCCCCTTAGCCCTAAAAAATAAATAAAAAAATAGCAAGTCTACCCTTTACAGTTTCTCTTCTCAAAAGAATCGTGTCAAGGGCGACTCTTTCACTTTAAAAACTACCCAATAATGAGGTGAGTCTTTTTGAAAGTCAGTTCTTTCACAAAGTTTATTCCAGGGCAGTAAATAATTATAACATCACATCGTTACTTTGTTGAGCTATATCCTGGTAGTATAAAATGAGAAAATAAGGCTGAAACAATTCTGAGATAGTAATTCTATAAATTTTAGAGAGGTCCCTAATATATATGCTACTTTATTATATTTCCCTTCATTTTTCTCTCATCCTTTACCACATTAGTTTTACCTTTGATTTTCTATGATCTCTAACTAGTCAGAAGCTTTTAATATAATTTGTTAATCAAATAAGAGCTCAATGAAATATATCTAGATTATATTGGCCACCCTTTTTCAAAATATATATTTGGGTCAAGTTTTTCACCTAAATATTGACAAATCTCAACTCTAATTATCGATGGAAAAAATAAATATCGTGGATATAACATTTAATAGAAAATATATTACAGTTAAAATAGTGGCAATATGATGATGAAAAGAGGGTTGGTTTAAAAATTAATAAAAATATATATACATCAAAAGGGAATGTGTTTCTGAGTGGAGTGGCAAGATAATTAATAAAACTAGAGTGGACCTAATTATTACTTCTAATAAATTGTTCTAGATGAGACATAAAATTTGCACCCCAGTTAAATTCTGTATAATATAAATATACAACAACCCCTGCTCGAGGCAAAATAATAGTAATAGGGTGCCAAAATACCAGACAGTAAAAACAAACAAAAAAAAAAAGGGAAAAATAAATTTCAAATAATTAGCGATTTCTTCCACTCCCCACCTTCAGTGCTTAATCAATGTTTGCAAAACTATTCTCTCTTATTTTCTACCTTTTCTATTATAATATTTTCTTAAGCTTTTCAATTAAATATCGAGGTGATTCGCTGACAAACCTACTCTAAATGTCATAAAACCAATAAAGTAATTATGTTATCAATCAATCACTAAGAAATATAGGCTTAAAATTAAATAAGATATTTAGATGTTATTAATCTATTTAGAAAAAAAATGCATTTTAATTTAGATAATGATGTTTTTAAGCATTAAACATGTGCTGTTGTTGGAATGTGCCTTTAAGACCTTTGCGCCCTAGACGACCACCTAGGTTCACCCAATGATGAGCCGGGCACTCGATTAACACTCCCTAGATGAGAGGCGAGCAAACAGCCACTCACTAATGACGTCAATAGCGACATAGATTTGCATTTCGTGATATTTACACCAAACATATTCACCACGATGTAATAAACCAGAATTATCCGCACCTTGGGCTTTGCATGACTAGAAAACACCCGTTACACCTGATAAACCATTGGATTGACAGCACCAGCATAATCAAATGGGCGTTAGCACGCTAAACTAACTTGGGAGGCTGGGGCCTGTTTCATAATAATAAGTTTCAATGGATGTGTGGTTTATTCAAATAATACGAGATTACCACTATTTTTCAAGTTGACTATTTATTAGTTTTTCTTTGAAAATATATTTTAAATAACTATAAGAGAGAGAGTGCTACCAGCAGAGAAGACTATTCATTTGACCTAGTCATCCCCCCGCGCTCAAAGGTGTCCTACTTTGCTTCTAAAGTCGCCTTTCTTCGTATTATTTTATCTTCTATAACTGAAGTTACTACTATCAATCTCACTCACACTAGAGTCTTGAGTCTCTTTGGCCAGTTTCATAGTCAAACTTAGTACCTAAAGTGCGAGTCGATACTAAATACAGGACGACACCTACCTAGACCAAAATGGAATGGGCCAGTTTCGCATATGAAACTGGCCCATTCCATTCAATTTCAGGTAGGTGACTTCTTGTATTTAGTATAGCGCCGCATATACAAATATACATCTGCACAGCGAAATGTTGGTATCAACGTCTATACAAAGTTTTTTTCCCAACTGATGGTCCAGGGACTGTCATCGAGCTTTTGGCTCGTTGCTGCCAGCCCACAAATAAATTATTATTATTTGTAATTATACTTTCATTTTAGAAACGCGTAGGAAAATTACTATTGTTTCTTTATGCTGAGAATATATATATATATTTTTTTTAAATATCTCCCATTTACTTTGTTCATTCGTGGATCAGCAAATTCTATATTCGTAGGAGAGTTACACAAACCCTACACACCTCAATTATATTTTTGTGATATCTATTTAATTATTCATTTGTTTGTTGTTGTTGCTCATGTATAAAATAAACATACATAAGCAATCAACTCATCAATCTGATTAAAAACTTTTTTTAACTAGTTAACAAAGGTCACATTTACAAAAATCGACGCATGAGTAGTCGACATGAATTAATACTGTTCGTGTGGGGAGGTATAAAATTTGGATCTGACCCAATTTAGACCTACTATGGGAAGTTCTGGACTTGTCCCAGCGTCTCTGTAGCTTGACGGTCCTTATTAAAGAAGAAACCATTTTTCTAGGCAGTTAATTATAAATTTTGGAGCCACAGAGCTGTAGACCTACTATATCAACTTAGCTTCAACTCAGCTTAGGGGTTAAGCGTAAGAAAGGCACTGGCCTTAACTTCACCCAAGTAAAGACGATATTATTATTAATATTATTACCTATTTCCAGGTCACTGGCTAAGATGGAGAATACCTCGGGTCTAAACGCATCCTTTGGAAAGTAGTAAATACCACTAGATTTTTAACAAAGAAGAAAGGTGGGTGCTTCATCCAAGAAGCGATGCATACTTTTAGAAATCTCACCATTATTTATGAGGTAGTTTGATATTGATCGTTTTCACCAAAATGTTGGCGAAAGTTATGACCAGTTAAAAAAAATTGAATTTTAAGTTTAAACTGTTCAAACAAATGTGTGATAACTTACGTAAACCCCCATAAAACATTGCTACGTTTTGTTAAAATTTTCTTTTGATGACCCTATCAATACATGAATCTAGGTCTCTTAACCTTTTTATTTTAATCTCAGAAGTACAAATTTTGCTTTTAGGTGACATTAAATTTATTTCGAAAAAAACTTTAAAATCAAAATTTAAACTATTTATCTGGTCAGAAACCTTATATAATTTTTGCCAACATTTTGTTAAAAACTGTAAGTAAAATAATTAAACAACGTCTTAAATAAGGCGGGATTTCTAAGCCTCTACAATGCGTTTCAGTGTTCTCACAACCATCTATGACAATGCCGTGAGCTAAACTTTGTGGCGAAATCGTCATATAAAAACAATTTCTATTTTGACAGTGAGATAGCAATGCATTGCATTAGAGGATCTTGAAGGTCTTCCTTCTTAAGTCTTCCATTATAATGAAGTCATGATAATTGTAGTTATTTGGGTGAAATTATTTATTATTTGATCTTCTGTGATGAATCTACTTTATTGCTCTGTCCTAAAGTCTTGAAAGTACAGTGTATAGATAGACGACTGTTTATAACAAGGATACAACTATCGTCTCTGGGTGTGGAGTGAGCGAGACAAGCATATTTTCTACTGAACCTAACATGTAGGGAAAAATCTACACTATACTATGTCATTAGCATAATTACTTTCCTAAAAAAACATTAAGTAATCACAGCTTTATGGGTTCAAATATATTTTAAGTTTATGTTTAATGCGATAAAATATACCAAACAGAATAGTATTTTGAAATTCAACAAAAGATTTATAATATTAAATCACAAAATATGCCTTTTTAGACAGGCATGAATCTTTCAACACACATTCCACGACATGGAAAGAAGCTGCCAGCAACATACGTTAGTTCCTATATTTGGATGAGAATTTTATTTTAGTTGAACTTTACACATATACAATATAATCTCACGTATAATTTCAGAGACAAAGTCAAAGTGTGTGCATGTTTCAAGAAGAGCTCAAATTAATTGTTGCGAGCCTGTAAATAAAAATACTCTGGATCTCTCACATTTTGACTGGTGGAACGTAATCTTTTTTTAAGATCCTAGCCCTTAAAATAAGTTTAAAATCATAAAATAAGTTTGTTATTCAAGAAAATGGTATATGTGTGTGAACTTAAAGGTTATACTTAATTTTAATGTAATGTCTTCAGAGCCATTAGTATTACACTAGTAAATGGAGTGACAACTATCTGTAAAATTATACATACATAAATAAATGAATTTTATATATATGTATAAAATATATCCCCCTTGCAAGAGCTTCGTGCACTTATTGAATGTAAAACACCATATAACTTACTTTAAGATTTGTTGCTTGACCATGAAAATTACATTCACATATTATGTCCATAACCTTTTAATAAACCAATGCCAAATATTGAACTACATAGTTCCCTGTGACAGTTTGTTCGAGTGAGAAATGGAACTACAGATAAAACTGTGTCAGTATGTCTGACCATGAGATATTAATTCTGGCTGGGTGTATTGGGGAGGGTATTTTCCATCAATGGTACACAGTCCATTTCCAGGAGAATGCCGATTAACAAAACTTAAATTTGGCGTCATTATCCTTTCTCCTTGAAAACAAATTTTAAAATGCATATAGGCTGGCCCTAGGATACATATTACTCAAGAGAGACTAAATATACCTTGTCAATATAAAAGAAAGTTCATTTTTAGATTAAAAATATAGTGACCTGTGGTATAGTATTATAAACATAATTCACGTGCCAATGTGTTAAAATACGTGAATTGTTTTTAAAATTATTATCTTGCCTGAACAATCTAGATTATTACTCTGATCACGAATAAACGAACCAGCAATTAATAAATTTTATGAAAGTTTACCTGTTTTAATTAAGCGTTTAATACAGGAGCTACTAGCGACTAATCTAAGGAAACATTTATGAGGGTATTTAAGAAAATTCACCAGGAGAAACTATTAGAAACCACGCTGTGGAAACACCAACCCCGTTCACCCAGCCATAACTTGAAGCAAAAAAAAAAAGTAGAATCTACTTTTTGGTTTCACTAAACAATATGGCAAAACAAGTAATCTTGCACAAATGAGTTAGTTCCATGGATATATAATACCTATCGTGAAAACACGCTTTAGTATAAGTATAACACAATTGATTATAAGGAACGTATCTTTAAATTTTGATCAGTCTCTCGACACTTGATGTCCATTCAGTTTTAAAATGTCTGGTCAAGCATGAAACAAATGTAGTTTTACTACGAGCACCCTCCATTTTTCCCTAAATCAAAGGTCAAGGTACTTACCAATTCCACTACCGACGAAGTTGGTCTTATCTCCGGGTCATCGGGAAAGTGTGTGTGTGTTTAGCTCTGCAACAAACAGAAAATAAATGTTAGTACCAACACTTGAAAAATCATTATCATGGGAAAATAATGTATTGATTTCCTTTATTCAATTTTTATTTAGGTATTTAACGTAATTTTTCTGAATCGACATTTCATAATTACACAAGAATTTTTATGAGAGGGAAAAGGTCTACCAATTTTGCTGGGAAGGTATTTTCACATACCTTCCAGGGTTCTTTTAGATGCCACAATAGACATGGGACCAACGTATTTACTTCTCCTCCGAAGAAAGTTGTGCTACGGATTTTTAACGCTCAATAAAGATCCGTCGACCTCGGTTGGGCTTGAACCCACGAACATCGGGTCCTGAGGCGCCCCAAGACCACAGAGATTAACTCTTTTATTGAAATTATGACCAATAATCACAAGAGCTATAAAGGTATAGCCAACAAAAAAATTGATTTAGTAAATTGAGATAGTAAGTCGATACAGTGAAGTATAGTGATTAAAATCAATAAACACTGATAAATAGATTTGAAAAATATATTTAGTGTGAAACCTACAGTATTTTTAAAACCGCATTTTACTACAGTTCGGGTTATACGCTTATGTACTAATCACTAATCAAGTTAGAGGTTTTAGGGATTGGAAAGGTTATATTAATAGGAAGTGTACTCACATTTGCGTGGAGGTAGAGTGGAAAACCACTTTGGAAAAATCACCCTCAGCACACCCGACCAAGATTCGAACCTTGATCTCCCCGTCATCGGTAATCTAGCCTACTGCGAGTGTAACGCTTTAGACCACATGGCCACTGAAGCAGGTGAAACCTATAATTAAAGTCCTTAGCGTAATGGGGTTACGTGAATAACTATTTTAATTAAAATTATTTTTTAATTAATTAATTTATACATACATACAACCCGAACAGCCATAATTTCTATTTCCTTGTTCCAGTATAAGTTAGGTTTTGTTTTAAGGATTTTAAAAACTATTTTTAATTATTTCATAATTTATTTAGATGTAGATAGCATGTTTTTCAACGTGATGTTTTCCCGTATTCGATATGTTCAGTTTGTTTAAGTACCATGTCTAACTATCTTTTCGGGTTGTACACATGTGTATTAATTAGGCTAATGTACTAGGGAAGGCTTAATTTAGAGGGAGTGTACTAATATGTGCGTGGAGGGAGTGGGAAAACCTTTAGGAAAAAAATCCTTGACCGGAATTCGAATCTCAACCTCCCCATCACTAGCAATCAAATATATCATGGTAGGCACGTCTTAAATCATTAGACCACAGATGTGATTTTATTTTCAATTTCATATGAATCTATCGTTAGGTAAATAAAACCACAAGTTGGCACGTGTGTAAATATTTAACAGTTGCAAGATTGTGTAATATCTATCAAGTGAACGTTATCCGATGGCTACTACAGAGATAAATTTCATAATTTTATTAATAAATAGATTAAGTACACGGTGTTCCCCAGGATAATTTTTTTAGTTGGTTTTAAACCTTAAAAAAAATCCAATCAAATTTTAAAATTCTAGATTTTAGGTGCACAAGTTCGTTCACAGGAGCTACTATTTCAGCGTGCAGTCGATATTGCACAATGCTCAAAGCAGAAAAATAAACTCTTCAGTGTATTAATATATATGTGGCATTAAAATACTATTATAAAATCATCTGTTTGACATTTAAATTTATACAATAACTTTTTATTATAAATAGATTTGTTACAATTGATGGCTTACTAAGATTTCAATTATTTTGGATAGTATGCTCTCTAGTCGTTAATTGGATAAATTATTGCGAACTTCTCTAAGAAAAAAAAAATAGCTAAGAGTACTACTATTAAGACCAGCTTCGGTGGCCGCGTTGTCTAAGGCGCTATTCTCACAATAGACTGGATTGTTCGTGTTGAGATCGTGTTTTGATCATTCTATATCAGGCCTACTGAGGGTGGTTTTCCCAAAATAGTTTCCCCATTTCTCCAAGAAAATGCGGGTAAACTTCCTTTAAATTCAACCGTCCTTATTTCTAGCTCATTAATAGCTTAATCTGAGTGTGTTTTAAGTCAAAAAGCTAAACTTTAGGGATACATTATTAAAATAGTTTCCTCTTAGGAAATAACGTTACATGTTAAACTAAATATGCAAACCAAACTTTAAATTAGGCTCTTGTAAATAATATAACATATATGGGATATGAATATATAATATTTCTTTCATGACGCAACTGAAAAACATAGATAACTTATTCTATGTATGTCCGAAACCGGCATTTGAATGCTCGTGTATTTTAATTATTTTACAAATAAATCTTAAAAATAAATCATTTTAGGACTATCTTAGCTATTATTTAGGAAGGACATCTTTGCCTAGAAAATGTGAGTTGAAAAAAAAAAGTAGTAAAATGGATTATGGTCAACATGCCACTGTAGCCCATTTGAAACCCTCGCCCGACTGGCGCATTGGCAGAGATGGCACACAAAGAGGGGGAAGAATGGTGAAAAAAAAAGGGGGGGGGGGCATGTGGCCAAGTTTTTTTTATGTCCCCGACAAAGCGACGAAGCGAGGCGAAGCGAGCGCAGCCCCTTCCTTTGTGAACTAGGTCACTTTTCCCACAATCCCAGTGAAGCAGCGCGCTATGGCGGTGCAATCAAGCCCAGCCACCAACAGGATGCCAGATGCAGCTCCAAACAAATCTGCCAGCTCGTGGAAGATTCCACTCATTACCTAGCGTCCACAACTACTCGAGTAATACCGCACTCACTTTCAATATGACACGCGTCCATGGCGTCCATGAATTAAGACAAGAGTTTACAAACATTCATGCAAAACACATAGTTAGTAACCAACTTAGTGCGCTAGAAGATGAAACAATATTTTCAAAGATGGCATTTATAATACATCCATAGTGAATAGTACACAATGCATAAAGTTGATTTAACTTTAACCTTGAATACGTTATGCATGGAGTTGAGTATTGACATCCCTTGGTCTGAGATATATATATAAGCCAATGAGAATGAAAGAGAAAAAGCTCTAGTCAATTAAAGCCCACTATACACATCAGACCAAAAGTTATCCGTTCATCTTAGAAAATGCTTTGTGGTAGCCATACTTGTTTGTTACTAACGAATTTTCTTCATTTAGCGTCAGTTACTAACATTGTAGATATGAATGAAAAAAAATTTGTGGCAGTAGTACATTTAAAATTAAGTTATTGAGAAGTTGTTAGTGACAAAATTAAAATCATATGAACCAAATAAAAATCAAATTCGATTTAATATTTAAAATTCCATTAATTCTATGTTTCAAAATATACAATTTAATTAACGTTGATTTTCAAATGCACCATTAAATGAAGCATTTTAAATATTCTATTTGGTAGACCAACGAGGTTAGGTCAATTTATTTGAACAAAATTAATGGATTTGCTTAAGTGCTTAATCAATAAGGTTCATTATAATCCGTTGTATTTTACTTGTGAATTGTGAACCTTTTGCTATTAAATATTCCCCATTAGCTGATGCTTTGCATGAATATAAACTAAACCTCCACAAATGTCCTAATAATCTTTAAAATTTTGCCAGAAAGGACTAGTTTGGGGTCTGAACCCCGGTCTGATATACTAAGGATAGATTTTCTTAGAAGTTTTCCCAAATTTCCTCCCCATAAATGCGGGTATATTTCCTCCGAATTCTATCTCCCAAATCCCTAATTAATCAGCGTAATTAAGGGTACTAAGACGTGATGAAAATCAAATTAAGGGTGTCTACCGAAAAATTATTTAAGCCATAGTTCATAAATACCCATGATCAAAAATCACCAAAATGAAAGTTACTAATCATCCCGTCAGACTGAGATGTTCATTAATAATTTCATAAATTTTGTACTTTTAAGAGACTCATTTCTGAGTTATGATACCACTGGGGAGAAGATTTAAATTCAAGCTAAATCCAAGAAAAGCATTAAAAAATAAATGGTACGGCACACCGCACAGACTTTCTCTCTCTTTCTATAAACTCGTAAGATTTCTGAACGGAATAATGTACATTGTATCATCACCACTCCACATAAGAACACGCATAAAATAATATACAATGATATAGAATCAATGAGAAAAGAGGCGCATCTTTGTCCACCTAAGAACATTTCAAACAGTTTAATGTCTTCCACAAGGGTCAACACTTCGTTTAAATTTCGATTCTGGTTAAATTTACTTTTAAATTTTAAAAATGTTAGCAAGATCTTTTAAGCTTCGCATTGATATTTAATTATTCATTTATCATTGTGACCAATAAAAAAATGTAAATATGGACTTTGAGTCTAAAATGAGATAGATCATTGTCATGCATTGCAAATCACATCTAGCTAAGAGATTTAAAAAAAAGGACATTCTTTTAGTTTACTTACTTATATTTAATTACTCTAGGCATTGGAGTATATTGCGTTATGACTTAAGTAGTATATGTTTACAAACTAAAGCTCACAAAATTGTATTAATACTTTGCAAATATCTCAGAAACATCAGTGTTTTATAAAAATATATGCAAATAAAAGTTTATTTAATAGTCCTACAATTTTGCAATGTATAGTTGTTTATTTCTCAAATAAGGTGGGGGATACGGAAATTAACGCTTCTGTAATGTACCCTAAAACACTATTTCATAGTAAATGAAAATAGCAGTTTATTTATAATCTAAATCAACGTTAGATACGAATTTTAATCAAATCGTTTAAGCAAGATTTTGAGTAAACCAAATTTTCTCTTTTCGTCCTTCAGTAAACTACCCTTGATTTAAAGTTTTTATATAGCACAGACAGAGGCATTGCAAAAGCTTATTTTTTAGCTTCGGGGGATCATGCAGACATGCATTCCATCAACATTTCAGGTTAGTTTTTTTTTTACGGTCGCAATTACTTAAACTTTAATGTCCAAAAAAAGTTAAAAAAATATTATAATTGATATTGAAAGTTATTGATTTTATAAAAAATATGTTCGGATCAAAAATATCTATTTATTAAATTAAATCATTATTGTAATGCTAAGTAATTTCAATATTCAAATTAGTTTCGGAGATTTAAAAAAATGTTAATTTACGCATCAGACCGGAGCCCTATAAAGCCATTTTTCCGAAATATTAGGTAGCATTTTGTTTGGAATTTATTAATGTTTATAAATGAAATTTAATCAAAATGTGTTGAGCCATTTTGAGAAATCGACTTTTTCTTCTTTTTGTCCCTTCAGTAAAACTACCCTAATTTTAGGGTAGATAATCCAATTCCAAAATACCCCATCGGGGCATCCCGTTGAAAACCCTAGATATCAAGTTTCAGCTCAATCGTTAAATTAGTTTAGGCTCTAGTTCGGAGTAAGCAGAACCGCAGAAGACAGAGAGACAGACACAACAGACAGACGGAAAATTCAAACCACTTTCGGATTCAGGAAGTCATGAAACGTTAAGAATTCATCAAAAATTCTCGAGTTCATTTTTTTGACGATCACAATACTTCTCAATGTTAAGATAGAGAGAAAGTAAAAAGTACCACTCATACCGGCACAATTTAATTGTCTCACAAAAACCATGAGCAAAGGGCCAGTTTACATGTCAGATTAGTACGCTCAAGTACGGCGTATACTAAATTGACTATGAAACTGGCCCAAAATCTCATTTCAAATCTTTTTATAATTTTTTATAGTATGACATAATGATGATTGTTTTAAGCAAAACTTATAAATTAGCCTAACCCCAAATTAACTTGAGCTTGAGATTCAGCAGCTAACTTGAGCATCGATAACAGAGGTCTGGAGAGCAACCAACACAAACACAAAAAGGTGCTCTATTTGTGATACAACCTGGGATCTCACGAGGCTAGCCCAGCTCAGCAGTTATCCTCTTTGTCTCAAAAAAGAGAGAATGAAGATCAACGCCCAGATAAAATAATTGGGGCATTCAAATTATATACCTTGTTTAAACATTTTCAGGGAATGTAAATAAAGCACTATTATTTTTTCTAACACTTGGTTATAACGTTAATGTTTCAACATTGATTTACTCATCAAATTACTGAGAAATCAACTAATCCAATATGCCACACTAACGTATGTCAACACGAAATCCAGAAGTCGAGTTTATTTTCTCTTATGAATATTCGCAGTGACAAACTAATATGTACATTATTTCATCTAACACCCGCCTCGGTGGCGTAGTTGTCTAACGCGCCAGTCGTGTTGAGCCAGACCACCGAGGACGGGGAGATCGAGGCTCGAATCTCGGTCGGGTGAACTGGGGGTGGTTTTTCCTAAATGGTTTTCCACTCTCCCTCCACACAAATGCGGGTTCACTTCCTCTTAATTCAACCTTCCTAATTCCTAATCCATTAGTGTAATTAGTACTTAAGCATATAACCCGAACGGGTAGTAAGACGCGGTGCAAAAATTAAATTATTATTTCATCTAACACCCTTGAAAGAATAAAGGTCATTCACCGGCTTACTAATTTGTTATTTAAATAAAATAAAACCCTGTTTACGAAAGACGAAACTTCATTTTTCAAAATTAATATAGTAAAACTATAAAAGAGAGATTTATAATGAATATTGATTCCATATCCATAGGTACGCTAAGTTTACAGTGAAATGTAGAATAGCAGTCTTACTATATGGAATTTGCAGCTAAAAAGTTCATTGTCACACTTCCAAAAGTAAGAGACCTATCCTTTCTTTGTGTTGGTTCCATCTAGTCCACTTTATCCCTATCTTGAGCTAGTTATATCCAGTCCCCCTCATTATACCAACCCTCCCCATTAATCTATTGAGCTAGTTATATCCAGTCCCCCTCATTACACCCTACCCATATCTTGAGCTAGTTATATCCAGTCCCCCTCATTACATCCTACCCATATCTTGAGCTAGCTCTATCCAGTCCACCTCATTACACCCTATCTCTATCCTGAGATAATTCTATCCAGTCCACCTCAGCAGTCTTACCTTGACCATCTTATAAGCTGTATCATAGTGAAATAAAGTAAAGGTACCTCACAAGGTAGATGAAGAGTTAAGATAAGTGGTAAACTTGAAAGGTATCATGTGTGGTCCTTTATTACCTTATGCAATCAATTTTAAGGAATATAATTAATTTTTTAGTATGGCGAGATAAACAATATAATATTTTGAAAAACTAATCAATAATTGTTATATGAATTTTCATTTTGTCTTGAGTTTTAAATGATAACAGTAGTCACAAAATCAAGACTAACGCATAATAACAATAGAAACATTAATTAGGTATAAATAATCCTTGTTGATAAAACAAACATATTAAAATATATTATAAATTAAGGTGGTGGAAAAGGGGTAAGGTAGCTAATGAGGCGTGTAAGAACGGTGTACACTCAAAGATCTATAATGATCAACAGCTTGTTAAAATAATAACAATAAAAACAAAAGATATATTTCATTGATATGTCTCTTTGAGGAGTTTTTCATTAGTTATTTTGAATGCCATCCAAACAACTATTTTTGACCTTTAACCAAGATGATTTATCATCAAAATTATATTTAGTCTTAAAACATACAGTTCTTCATATCAAAGAACTAAATTTGTATCAAAACATTCACACAAAATTACATTTGAACAATGTTTTTGAATAGGGAGAAAAGCCAAAATCTCGAGCTTGTCAACTTATTTTTTCTTTGTCGATGAAGAAAGCTTCAACTTTTCGTAAGCGATTGATCAAGCAAACAATTGAAACTTTCTCATTATATTTAATAAAAACAGCTAGCACAAAACCATGCTTACAGCAATTTAATCAAAAGTGATAAATTTAAATATAAATAAATATAATTCTCTGAAAGCTTAATTTAGCAAATCATTAATTAACTAAATACAAATTAGTTTGTGAAAGTTTGAAAGCTAGGCCACAATACTATATTTAATTTGGCGATCTTTATGAAACTACGTTTTAAAATATTGTCAATTTTTAGTTTTGCTCTTAACAAAAGAAGCTATTAAAAGCCCCTGGACCCTAAATTGGTATTAGTCCAAATTAGACATCGCATCACACTACCATTTTATGTGCCCTTCATTAGAAGATTAAGGAAGTGAAATGGTGAAATAATTTTCCATACTTTTTTACTCATTCCAATTTAACTGTAATCAAGAGTGAAAGATTCCTCAAACCACACATGGATGACATTTATTGTTCGAACGTAATTGTGTATCCAAGATCCAAATTTATCGTTCGTGAGATTAACTCTTTAATTATATTAAGAAGTATAGATGAGGAAGGTAATTTTGAGGTAAAAACACCCGTTAATGTCGAGCGTGAAAACCTTTTTGAGAATTAAATGTGAAAATCAAGCTCAGTTTTGCAGAATGAAAATGAACTTCGAAACGTAATCTCCTTTCTAACAGCTAAACAAGTTCTCCATAATTTTAACATCGTATATATTTCTAGCATCGCTGCAGACTTTTAAAATGCGCCTACAATTATATATTGCAAAGTGAATATAGAGAGTGAATGTATAAAACTTATTGGTCGTGTTTTGGAGAATATAAACTATCCATTAATTATGAATAAGACATACAAGAAATGTGATGTTGCTTTTGGAAATAAAAAAAACACGTATTAAAAATAATTTGTCACATATTAGCCACAAAGGCAAATGATGTTTGTATCCTCTTGGCAATTTTCTAGATTCTGGTCTGAGGGCTAGAGACAAGTTTCAGAGGACATAATTAAATAGTTTGTATTATTCGAAGAGTGACTGACTATTCTTTATATAAACTTTGTTTAGGGAATAGTTTACAGAGGACTATAGGGACGTGGTTTGTTGACTTTTACACGAAAGGTAGGTAAAATAAAAAGAAAAATTTATATTAATAATTACTAGCAAACCTGTAAGCAAATTGCACAATACTTAGGTAAAAATAGATTTTTTTTCTTTATTATAGACTTTGTCGAAAATAAATAAAACACAAAAGAGACTGAAAATTTAAAATATGTACACGAGGCATTCATAGTTACAAAGTGTTTGAAAAAACATCCGTATGGATAACATTATTTGTTACAATTTCACCCTATAGCCTCAGCGATTCTGGAGATTCGTCTGGGTGGGGGGTGACCTTTACGACTTTTGAGTAAAATTGTTGTAGACCTAACTATCAGTTTAATATCTTTAGGTCGACATATTACTATTAAAGTCCTCATTTGTCAATTAAGAGAGTAGATCTTTAAAACAGATCGATATTGGGTTTGACGTTAGTATTAAAGAGATGTTTTACTTTTATTATAGATCTGTGATTTTTTTTTAAGTGTGTATTTTATTCTGGGTTGGTCATGAGGACGTGTTGCTGAACGGTCTGTTAACCAATACAACTGTGTGGCTTAGTGCCGAAGAGGGGAATGTGTTTCGATGTATTCAGGTGGGACAACGATGTGTACTTCATGGCTGATGATACGATGTTTATTTTATCAGCTAACACAAATTACATCGAGAGGTAATTAACTCTATTTTGTGAATAATGTTTCATTATTAAAGGGATTGCATCATTCAGTAGATAGTTTCTCTTACAACCCACAGTCAAACGACTGACGTAAATATATATATATATATATAAATATATATATATATATATATATATATATATATATATATATATATATAAACTATTTTAGGATCTATATGATACATCAATGAATGCAACACGATTTTGATGCTTTCTCATTTAACCTACATATCGTATCTTTGTCCTCATGAAGATTTATTTTGGAACAATGTTGCAATACCAGGAAGTTAATAAGGTGAGGTGTAAAATAAATGTTTGCGTCCAGCCATAGCCTATGTTGCAATCATCTTAAATACACATTATTCCCTAAATGGATTATATTGATGTTTTAAGTGAAAGTTCATCCCCATCGTGCTAAAATTGTAGTAGCTGATCCACATTATTTAGGTACCGCTAGACACACAGTAAATATCGTTATCTTACTTTAATACATACAAAACTATATGACTAAATTAAACAAAGTAGCATCGCAATTACAATAAATATGCTAATTATTGTAGTAGGTAGCAGATGTTTCAACAACACGTTTTCACAACCACACCAGCAATAAAGTCTACACTTCTAAAAACACTTCTGCGTTACAAAATTTTATTTTAAAAATTAGTACAAAACAAACTCTTTAACGTCCCGTCCCTTTTACGCCATAAAAATCCCCTATTTAATTTAAACTCTCCCTATAAATCTAATACCATAAACAACCACCATCTGTGATTCTATCAAAGAACAGATTTAAGTTTATCTCCAATTAGTATCTCAGATCTCATTTACTGCTGCAACATTAACAATTCGTATATGGTTGTCGAACTACTCTCTGTTAAAGCTAACCAGTTATTTACCATCAAATGGTTGATTTTCCGATCATAATGTTGATGGAAATATATCGTATGACGTATAGGTTTAATAACTAAATATTTTTGGTGCATGGTTAGTTTAGCGATTAATAAAAGTGTTTGTGTTTTATATATTTATTTTGGTTTGACTTATTTTATGGGATGAAAGTGTAAATTATGGCGTCTTCAAATTAAGTTCAACTCTACACAATATATATTTAGAGAATGGTTGCAGCTATGGAAGCAGCTACATGAAATAAGTTAACTTTTTTTAAAAAATGTGGTGAAATTAAATTTTAAATGAAGTTTAGACCGAGTAAAATTCACTGTGTATGATTGTTAACACAACTGCAAAACTTTTTAAAACAGTTTTATCAACGGAAGGTTTGCGAAATTGCAATTTATTTAATACATACATGGTAGACTAGGTTACCAGAGCCATAATATAAAGTATATTCATGATAGCCAGCCTTATACAATTGACGTCATTTCACAATCAGTTTTTTCGAATACCGTGCCTTTTACATTGTTACCATATTTTTTTACGACTATTTGATCATATCTATGGTCAGGTGATAGGAGATTTTGATCCATAGCTAGCTTTGTTGTAACCCAAACTTTTCTTGATCTTGGATCAAGCTGATTGGCAATATGGTTATATAAGGGTCAATATTATATCTGTAAAACCAGCTCTAAGACTATTTAATTCAGAAATTACATTTGGTGACATAATCTGACAGTTATCCATCAATCCATACCTCAAGTTAGAATCGGTAGAGTATTTTTTGTTGAAAATATTATCTTTTTTTAGTGTCATCTCTTTAATAAAATATAAATATTTATTTTATATGACACAAGTTAAAATATTCGTCACCAACTTTAATAAAATGTGTGTTAACATATCAACTTCAAGTTTGTCAAATATATGTAATTACAAAAATATACGCCAATTATGTCAAATATTTAGTAATTGACCATGAAACTCTTAAAAATTTAGTGAGAACGTTGCGTTATTGATTAAAGAAAACGCACACTTATGCTATAGTCTTGCCTCCAAATTGGACTTATATTTTTAACTGCTTTGCATGAATATGTTTAACTTGCAGAACTGACAATTTTCTTTGATAAAACACTAGAGAATTACTATAGTGGGAATATTTTTTAAAAAATTAGTAAAATCAATTGTTTAAAAATTATATTTTCTAGATCATAAAAGTTACATCATATTTCTATAATCAAAGCTCTTTTATAAAAGAAATGGGCAGTGTTATACCATCCTTAGTCCACTTCTGCGCAGAGGCTTGCCCCAACCTTGCCTTGGATTTGGGCGTTGAGGACGGAAAGAGCGAGTGAGCCACGCATGGGGGCCCCCTACCCAGCCCGGTGAAATGGACGGGGAAGAAAAGGAAGGTGTGTCTACAAATAACAAGATTACTAATTTGACTTGATCCTCGTTACTCGGCCAGGCAGTCTAGTTCGCTCGCGCATACCGTTGTATTTATAGCGACCGAGCTCCCAAACACATGGCGGAGTGGGGGGGAAGCGGCGCAGTGCGATAAGCGCACAAACCAAAATAAGTTTGTCGGCTCTACAACCAGCGACCCATTTTGAATTGTTCGCGGCTCACTCTTCACTTTGTACGATTCAATGGTCTTTAAATTTTTGTATTATTTTTTCCCCATAGCCTCAAGGCCGTAGACAGCCAATAATTTCAGGGGGGGTTTGGTGGGCACATCCCCAATTGCTGGAAGCTAGAAAAAATTCTAAAAGATAAACAGTTCTAGAAGCTCTCTAAAGTGGTTTTTTTCATGGTAAAATAACTCACTAACTGCCGAAGGCTTGGAAAATTTCTAAATACTAAACACTTTTTGAAGCTCTGTGAAGTTTTTTATGGTAAAATAACCCCCAAAATGCCGAAGGCTAGGAAAATTTCGAAATATTTAACACCTCTAGAAGCTCTCTGAAGTGCTTTTTATGGTAACACAGCCCCCTAATTTATGTTTGCATCTTAATTTTAATATTGTTTGAACCATAAGTAAAGCCATATATATTTTGTTTATAAAATTTCGCGGGGAGTTTGAACCCCCAAAACCTCTCCCTGGCTACGGCCTTGCGTTCACCTGTACCCTAATTTGAAACTTTTTTTTTTTAGCATATATCAATACTATTAGCCCCATGCCTCACTACTCGTGTGGGATATCCAAATATTAACATTAATTAAGATTGAAGAATGTAAAATTTAAAGTTATGTATTAATATTCGCTCGAAGAGTGGGAAACCAGTTAGGAATAAACACTTCATTAATCATTATAGTCAGCAGATTCGAATTCCAACTTCGCCATCACCAACAAATCATACTAGAATAAACAGGCTCCTTTGTCCTCGTAACCACCGATGTGGGTTGAAGGAAATTTGGTACAGTTTAAAGCTCAAGATTCCTTTACTGACAACTTGTTTTCAGAACAAGCAAGTGGTCTTCGTGATTCTAAAAGGAATCGTGTTTGAAAAACACATGAATCATAATAAGGTTTATCGTTTCAATGATACTTTAAAATTTTAATGCAAAGTTATATGTAAAAGACTTGACCCGAATATATTTAATACAGTTTACAACTTAAAATTAGCTTATTTAATCCGTGATCTTGAAATACTAGTTCAATAGTCTTATGGAAGCAGCCACCACCACAAAAGATTGGAATACGGATGACTTGGGGTCCGTATCATGGTTGGGTGTTTTGAGGGTGTTTTTTTCCCCCCTAAACGAGTAATATAACATTTAATGTCAACATCTTCAAGCTCTCGTTCCCAGAGTAACACATTTAGGCCTGCTTTTCTCACTTCCTATCTGGAACAATGTGGATATTTAGTTGTTGGTTTACTACCCTGACATATAAATATCAGCTATTGTCAAAGTAAGTATTTGACGAAGGGCACTATAGAATAATTTGATTGTAATGGACATGCTACCTATTTTTTAACACCTGATGAGAAAGGTTGAATTTAGAGCATGTGTACCAGCATTGACGTGGAGGGAGAGTGGAAAACCATTTAGGAGACAAAACCTCAGTATACTCGACCAGGATTCGAATTACAAATTAACTATCATCGAAAGTCTAGTTCAAAAAGAGAGTGACGCCTCAGACCATGCGGCCAACTAAGCAGTTTTCAACCTATTTGATAGGTTAGAAATCCTTCGATCATTCAAATGAAAAGTATTTGAGCTATTTGCGTTGACTTGTGATCGAAAGTGATCCTTACGAATTAGAATGTTACTTGCTATCCTTAAGGTAAATTTTCATTGCTCTCAAGATTATTATAAATCAGGCCTAAAATAAACTTGAATTATCAAATATCAAACACTCTATTTTATACACTTTTTTGTATGTTTTTCCAAATTGAATGATAAAATAACTTTAGTGATATAGTTTTTATAACTTTGAGGCACATACACACAATGAATAATTTGGAATATTTTATTCCTACAGTATTCACTTTTATTGTGTATTTTTTAGTTCTGTTTGCATTTCACAGCAGGAGCAAGAGGCAATGGTATCGATAATAGCCCTGTTATAATAGTCAGATTTGTTAACACTATAGAGATTATGACGCACGCAAGGTTGACTATCGATCAGCCGCTGAAAACGAGTAGTTTAATTCGAATAAAAAAAATACAAACTGCTCTTGGTGACTTATCGAATAATCATTCGATTGTTTGGAAACAATAGTTTTCCTCTTTCAATAGTAATCATCACTAGGAGCCAGTTCTTTCACACCAAAGAGTTACGTCAATATGTACTCGAGATGAATTGACGTATTCTATTATCCGCATTTACTGGTAATGGCCGCCCGTCTTGTGTGTGGGAGATTCTCGCGTATTCATTCTGTGTGCTCTATTTGCATAGTGATGACTGATGAGTGTTTCTCGTGCCATCCAGCTCTATTGTCCTAGGTTTAGGACTATTAAACATTATTAATTAAATCGGTTTTCGCGTCTCCTGTGGGTTGGGGCGTATAAAATGATTCATATTGCTTTGTTTGTGATATTTTAAAAATAAAAAAACAAGTTATTTTGATATAGGTGCCTCGTGACCGAATGGTTTAGGGCGTCACTTTCACAACAGACTAGACTGCTGATGACTGGGAGATCGTGGTTCAATCTCGGTCGGGTGTACCGAGGGTGGTTTTCCCTAAATGGTCTCATCTCTCTCTCTCTCCACACAAATGCGGGTACACTTCCTCTAAATTCAACTTTCCTCATACCCAACACATTAGTGTAACTAAGACATAAGTGTATAACCCAAACGAGTAGTAATACGTGGTGCTAAAAAATATATAAAATCAAACATTCATTTGAGATGGTGGAATGCGTCACTATGACGTCAACACCGGAGACATGACTACCGATTGAATAATATCGAAGTTCCCCCTTGCCTCAAGCCAACCTCTGTTAGCTGGATTTGACTCGTGACGTCATTGTTCCAAGCTCGACCTACAATAGAGGGTTGAGGAGCACACATACTAGTGTACAACTTCTGGGAGATCAGGCAGCATTATTGACACTGGCAGTGGAGCAAATGGAGGTGCCAAATTGAGGGGGAATGGAGGGGGTAGCCATAGCTAGTAGAAAGATGCCGAAAATCAATAACATGCGCCCCCTAAAACACCCTGGGAAAACAGTTAAAAGAAAACTACACATGGATTTTTGCCACGAATTATAGGTGGGTGGTACTTGGGTTTCACCGCGAGTTAAAGGGGATACCTTACTTGGCTTCTAGCACGAATTAAAATAGTGCACTTACGAGTAAGGGGGCGGCCAGACTGAGCGCGCGCGCGCTTGAAAGATAGAACTGGTTCTATTTTTTCAAGCGCGTGTGCTCGACCCGGTACAGTCAAGTTTACAGGCGCTAGGAAATATTACTGTATGTTGGTTCATTTAGTGCTAGGAAAACTTCTCATTTTTACATTTTTTTTACTATCAATAGGTTTAGCACGCTTGCTACTAACGACCTAATTTAATTGGTAAGATCATAAACCATACCTATATGTATTTATATATGTACAACTGATATGTTAAAATACTTCAATATTATCAAAGTAGGCCTTTACAAATAAGAAACACCATTAGCGTGGAGAGAGGAGGAGAAAACCACAACAATAAATCACTTGTCAAAAACCACCTTCAGTCCACTGAGCCAAGATTCGGAGTCTCCTCGTCAACAACAATCGAGAGCTATATGCTAATCACACGCTCGCTCGCTCACCAGTCTGGCCACCCAGATGCTTGTGCGCTCCCACGCACGCTTGTTAGTCTGGCCAAACCCTTAAGGGGGTACCCGAATACTGCATTCCCTTTTTTGCCTTATTTTACCTAATTTTTAGACAGTAGTTAATATAAACGTTTCTTCACGGGAACATGTAAACACTGAGGAGCCCATTAAGAGTGTGGAGAATTATGGATAAACCAAATAAACGCAATTCATACAGTTTCAAACAAACATTTAAGTACATATATTTAAATCCTATAGAGCACATTAAGGTAATGTAACTTATTTAAATTATATTTCCTCTTTGTTTTTCTTTGTGCAAGAATATTAAAAATAACGTGTTTAATACACTCGGTGTTCTTGCAATTTACTTGATTTAACCAATACGAGGACCAAACTAATGTGTGCTATGGCTAGCACTGTACATCCCATTTAATTCCAGATTATGCTATTTTGTCGCCACGCGTTTTAATTTCCGCCAGGTTTCACATATTTACTTTTAGTAGAATAGCAGGAAGATTAATTTTAGGAATATTTGCTGACTTATTTTTTAAAGAAAGAAAGGGAGAAGTTTATTTAAAATTACTGTGTGGTAAAACACTTCTAAGCGCAAATTTAAAGGTGGATTAAACTGAATAGTAAACAAACGACTAAGCTCGAACAAGAAAACTTTATGAAATGAGGTTTTGTGCATTCCTAAATTGACAACAATGACATTGAGATTAATTGGATATTTTTCACCAGTTTAAAAATATTATGTTCATATTTGATGTAGCCCGCTTCGGTGGCCGCATGATCTTACGCGCAACTATAGCATTAGGCTAGACTGCCAATGACGGGGAGATCCAGGTTCGAATCTTGGTCGGGTGTACTAAGGGTGGTTTCTCCAGAATGGTTCTTCACACTCTCTCTCTCTTCGTGCAAATATGGATACAATTCATCGAAATATAGCCTTCCTCCTCCCTAAATCCATTAGCGTAATTAGTATATAAGCGTGTAATCCGAAAGGGTAACAAGACGCAATATTGAAAAAATATTTTAAGTAATTTTTTAAATTGGGTCAAATGGTTTCAGTGTTATCAATTTCAATGTTGTCTAAAGTAAAATATAAAAAAAACTTCACTACAATTGGATGTCTAGTTGGATCTATATTACCTACTAAGGCGAGGTGTTAAGTTAGTTGTTAATACATAATCTATGACTAGAGAGTCTAGCATGTCTGTCGAACACGTCTGAACAGAGCTAATACCTTCAGACATAAAATGTTATTGTTTAATTTAACATTGATAAATATATATTACGTAAGTTTCTTACTAACGCCACCTATCCCTATCTTGAGCTAGTTCTATCCAGTCCACCTCATTACACCCTATCCCTATCTTGCGCTAGTTCTATCCAGTCCACCTCATTACACCCTATATCTTTCAGGTCCATTCAAATGTTATCCTCCCCTGCACCTAGGTCTTCCCAGTGATATCTTCCCATTGTGTTTGCCAGTCAATACCCTGAACAAAGTTATAGAATCTACCATTCACGCTCTATGTCCCACCCACCGTAATCTACGATACAGGATTATCCAAATAATGTCTTGTAATGAGTACAGGATTTGTAATTCATCATTACTTAACTTACTCCATTCACCAGTAGCCTCATCCATTTTTGGACCAAATATCTTCATGAGCCCTAGTTTTAGAACATCCTACATTTTTATTCGTCATGTAAGAGACCATGTTTCACATCCAGTATCAACAGTATTTACAAATGCAGATTGTATAACTTGACGCATGATTATTGGAAAGCAAATAAGATTTCTGCAGGAGAAAAGAGAGTTTGAAAAGTTAATAAAGCTTCATATATTCAAACGTCAAGCATAGTGACTTGCAGCTGTCACCTTGGTTAGATAGTAAATAATTTTTATTTTAATATAGTATTATTAATATAATGAAATGTTATCAATGTTAGCAGAAATAAAGTTGTGTCATAAAGCTATGGTCCTCAAACTCAGATAACAAACACCCGCTTCGGTGGCCGCGTGGTCTAACACGCTAATCTCGAGTTAGATTAGACTGCTGAAGAATGGGAGATCGGGGTTCAATCACGGTCGGGTGCACTGAGGGTGATTTTTCCTAAATGGTTTTACACTCACCCTCCACACAAATGTGGGTTAACTTCCTCTATATTCAGCCTTCCCAATCCCTAAGAAATTAGCGTAATTAGTACTTAATCGTATAACCCAAACGGGTAGTAAGACGCGGTGTTAAAAAAACGGTAGCAACGAACCGGTAAAATTATTTGTTATGTATGAAGGAGCGGCGAGACACAGCGATTAGGTGTTTAAAACCCAAAATTGTTAATAGAAGGCCTAAACTAGGTCAAATTTTAATTTGGCTTTATTTAACAAACAATTCCTGTATGCAAATATTTGCCAACTTTTTGGGCTTGGTGATTGTGATCGGTATAAATTAGTCGCATCAGTTTCTAAACAAAACAACGGATAGTCATTACATGTTCAGTTTCATTTTACACATGAAAACACCAACAAATAAGTAAATAAAAAAAGACATAAATACTAATTGAGCTTTATTGAGCTGGAATAACTCTCCCATGAGTTTGGACTTGTTTTATCGAATTATGAACAAAAATAAACTTTATCATGTGTTATTTAAAATTAATTTGACTCTTAATTAAAGGAATAGAGGTTTGCAAAAAAAAATCTAATCATGACATCAAAAACAAACATAAAAAGATTCCCGTTGTTTATTTCTTACTAGTTCTGTAATAAATACCAGGCACATACTATGAACTCTTGACACTAAAAGCTGAGAATGACTGACCAAATTAATCCAAACAAGTACATCATAAAATGTTAAAAACCTTTATGTGATAGATTATAATATTGCCAACATAAACATATAATATATGAACATGATATGGAAAATACAGTAGAAACAAAGAATATATGAACATAGGGGTAAGAATAAAATGTATTAAATCTATTACTCCTACTAGTATATCGATCATGGCTCACATTATTTATGACAAGCAAATTTAATTGACATTTTAAATGCTTTAACAAAAAATTTAATTTAATGACTAGCTATATCATGACTTTCATGACCAAAGGTTAGTTTCATGACTTTTTCATGACTTCATGACCAAACGTTCGTTTCATGACATGTATTTTTATAATGTTGCAATTAAAATAATTAAAATATTTACAGTAAAGAAAAAAAACTTTTAATGATAATTTAATTCCATAAAATTAATCTATCAATTCATATTTAAAATGAATAATTCTCAATACTTAAAGATAATAAATGCATTGCTTAATCTATCACAAGAGCAAGGCCTAACGCTAGGTAAAATATTTTTCACGCCCTTCGATTGGATCTCTCATATTAGACAGTTTTTTAGTGACCAAAAATTTTTAGAAAAATATAAGTTAAAAATTATAATTTTGGTATAAAATGCAGTTTTATGTTTATCTGTGGTACAAACTTTGAGGAAATTGCAATAGTATCCACCCAAAACGGTATATTAAAAATAAAACATTTAATTTGTATCCACTCAGATTCTCCTTACTTAGTCTAGGATCCAGCTACCCAACGAATGCTCTAAAGCGGGCGGTCCAACGTTTTTAAACCCAAGGGTCAAAACTGATGAGTTTGCACCATAAGCCTAATATATATTTATTAATCCCAAAAACTTAATATAGGCCTACAAACAACACTTAATAAACAAGCATTTTAACACTCGTATATGCCTATGTATAAATAGTATTTTTGGTTGGTAGAATCTTTCAAATTTTAGTGCCAAAAGTAAGTTTTTTTTATGTCCCAAAAATGTATTATGAAATATGTACGTATATAACCTTTCACAAAACAACTTAAAATGATACCCGCTTCGGTGGCCGCATAGTCTAACGTGCGACTCTCACAGTAGACTAGACTGTCAAAGACGGGGAGATCAATGTTCGATCCCGGTCGATGCACAGAGTTTTCCCCCAAAATGGGTTTTCATTCTCCCCCACGCAAATGCGGGTACACTTCCTCTAAATATAGCCATCCTAATCCCTAAGACCATTGGTGTAATTGGTACATGAGCGTATAAACCGAACGGGTAGTAAGACGCGGTGCTATGAAAAACATAGCATGTAAAGTTTATTTTTAAATGATTTTTTTTATAAATCTAATAAATGCATAGTAAAATGTAATCATGACCTTTTTATTTACATATTTGTATCTGAATGACGAGCTGTTTCACATCTGTCACCAAGCATTTCCCTTTAGTTATTCACCGGAATGCTACGAGGGCCACATTTTCAGTGAGCGCGGACAGACACTTGAGCACACTGCTCTAGGGTCTCTTTGTGAAATCCATACGCCAATCTATACATACATATTATAACTAAGCAACGTGAATCAGATGGGACTCAGAAGCAAAATATCGTTGGTGGTTAAGTACACTCAGTTTACCCATAAAAGAAGCACAATCTTACCTTGAATAATTATACTTCAACTTTATTTTTTTAAATCACAATATTTTGTGATAGAGGATCTCCAAATTCTATTTTTATAATATGCCATTCATTATAAGAAAAAGTTGATTTAAATCTTCCAGTATTTGGATTTATTAGTAATAATTTTAATAACATTTCCATCCTAGCCCATCAACAAAATGCAAGTAGGCCTATATTTTAGTGCCCAAAATATAAAACCAAAATCTCAATGGCAATTCATGTAAAAGAAACAGCAATTTAACTCTAAAATTTCCACAGTTAAATACAACATTTTTACATTCATTTGGCAAGAGAATCATCCAAGAAAACCGCATTTAAACCTCTTTGTTATGTAGTGAAGACATACACTAACAAAAACTAACTTTTAAGCACATAAACCCAATCTAAAGGTTTAATTCATGTTTATAAATGGAAATAAACTATTGAATATTTAAAACTATAACCACAAACCTTCTAATTTTCTTCCAGATTGAAGTCAAACCTGGCTTCGGTGGTCGCATAGTCTAAAATCACCACACTCGCAATATAGTACTGCTGATAACAGGGGACTCGGGGTTTGAATCCCAGGTGGGTGTAATGAGGGTGATTTTTCCAAAATGGTTTTAAACCTTCGATCGCTACTCAAATGCTGGTACACTTTCTATAATTTTAACCATTCACATCCCTAACTCATTAGCGTAGTTAGTACATATATTTGCGTATAAGTCTGAACAGCCGTAATATATTGTGCTAAGAAAAGGTAAACATCTCTTTGAATAGAGTTGTGATGTTTCTACTGTAGGGATGTCAAATAATATAAGTTTATGACAGGTCATGTCAATTGGAGCTTTGAACGAAGATAAACATCATATTAATTTACTAAGTATATATTGGTTGCTTGGTTACTTTATTGCATTAGGAACCAGAAAATAATTCCGTACTTAAAAATAGACTTATCCATTTGAGCTAGTTCATCCAGTCACCTCACTACAATATCCTATCTATAGTTATCAGTCCACTCTAACAGTCCCTATCTTGAGCTAGTTCTATCCAGTCCACCTCATCACAGTCCTATCTTGAGCTATTCTTCCAGTCCACCACTACACAGTCCCTATCTTGAGCTAGTCTACGTCAATCATACAAAGTCCTACTTGAGTGTCTATCCATCCATCACTACAACACGTCCATTTGATAGTGAACAGTCCACCTAACTACACCTGTCCTAGCTTGATCTAGTTATATCCAACACTATCCATATTTATCTAGTTCTATCAAAGTCCACTCGTCAACTATCCTATCTAGCTTGTTCTATCCAGTCCACTCTACACATGTCCCCTTAGCTAGTTCCAGTCTATCTGTTTAACCTTATCCTTTCAGGTCTTAAGTTACCTCATCTGCGTCTGTCTTCCAATGGTCTCTTCCTATTGGGTTTGCCAGTCACTACCCTGAATAAGGTTCTAGATTTTCTCATCGGCGCTGCATGTCCTACCTACCGTAATCTACGAGACTTTGTTATCCTGATAATGTATTGTGATGTGTACAGGGTATACAACGCACAACCATGTAACCTCCTTCACTCCCCACTAGCCTCATCCTTTTTTTGGACTAAATATCTTCCTAAGCACCTTGTTTTCGAACTTCCTGAATTTTTTTTTCATCATGTAATATAAGAGACCACGTTTCAATTCCATAGAGAACAACCGGTAAAATTATTAATTATAATTTATACTCAGTCTTATTGTCGAACGTTGCTGAAGTAATTCAAGATAAGCCGGGCGTGGATAATACTTCCTTCTCGACCTACCTCCCCCAGGTGACCAATGATCATTGATCCATCGCTGCTCTCCCTCCCCTCTCCTATCACTCATCCTGACCTAGTTTCACTTTCCCAACTCCGCCGCCAAAGCGAAATCCCACCAGTGGAGTATTTCAGTTCAATGAGGTGAACAACTAGTTTTATAACTTGGAACTTTACTGGTAGAACTAATCATTAGCTCGCCATTGGAAATGTACTCTGAAATCTCAGTTTGATTTGAATAGTTTCCCATCCATAATATAGTTTTATTGCACTTGGAGAGAGAAAATAGAGAAACACAAACGAACAATCGTAGGTTCAGAAATCGTATGTTAAACTAATTTGAGATCAGTAAATGAATACATTTTTACGTTCTATGAAGCGAATCCTTTCAGTAAGTTTGCAGTAGTGGCAGCCCTTACTACAAGCCTGCCATAGCGACAATACTTTTTCGCTACACATATAAAATACACATGCAAGAAAAAAAAAATCATTAAGGTATATTTTGACATAAAAACTAGTTATCGTAGTATTTTAAACTGAAAAATGACACCTGTACACGGGAATATAACCCGTACAATTCGCTTAGTTCCCCAATGATCTAACCACTAAGCTACTAGGAGTAGTCCTATGGTAATTCTTCACTCATATTTTAAGGCAGAGACTGTGATGGACGTGAGGAGCTCTTGGTCTTCATTTGAGTGACCAATAAAGATAACGAGCTATCAAAAAACGCTGCCACATTTAATTCTGGTGGACTTTATGTTGCCAATTGTACAATGACAACTGTATGAATGCACATAATATGATGGATTAAATAGGCAAGCTATTACATTTGCTATCTACGGACATAGCCACACGTCCATCAAAGACTCTGCCTTAAAATACAAGTGAAGAATGACCCTGATCACGGGACGACATCTTGATAACTAGGTGGGTTGAGAGCATTTACATACTCAAGCCAAAGGCCTTGGGTTTGATTCCCGTGTCCAGGTGTCGTTTTTAAATTTAAATAATATATTTCAGTGCGGCTATAGCCGTAACTAAACTAACTAATAGCTTGGCTATGTATTTCGTAGTTTTTATCAGCTCAATTTTGAAGGTTGAGACAATGACTACCAAGGGACTCGGCAAGACAACTATGAGGATCTATGATCTATGATCGGAATTATTAAAGGTTAAATAAACCATTTCAATAAACTTTGAATTAAAAAAAATTATATCTTAATCATTTAAAAATATATTATTTAAATTTGTTGTAAGAATATATTTTCATAAGAAATAAGCCATTCAATACGATTAGCATGAATCCTATCAAGAGAAATGAAAGTTGTTCTTTAATTTTATTAACTAGCTTGTGTACACGTTCTTTGCAAGGGGAATATAAAAGTGGCTTTGAAATTTTTAGTAAATAAATTATTCACAAGGAAAGTATTCAAATATTAAATTATGTTTAAATATTTATCCTTTATTGGTTTAAAATGTGACACAAAACGTGATAGTACGCTGAATAATACACAATACTTTCCTGTTGGTGCTAATAAAAAGAGAAGTGTGTCACAGCATAAATAATTGGTGGTTAAAGGGTTGTAATTAAATTCAATCAAAAGTATTTTAGCATTTTTTAATGCATTATACCAGATAAGATTTTTACCCCGTTTAACATTTTACGCTCTTTACCTAAAGAAAAAAAACCCTTTTACAATTTCTCTCTTTTGGGCCTAGCTACCCTTGTTTACCCTTTCCACCCCGTTTGTCCCAATCAACCTTTTACCCTATCTTTTCTGTTTCGGCCCTGTTGCGGCTTTTAAATATTTTAACATTTTTAATGTTCTGTTACCCCTTTTAAATTTTATACAGTTTTGGGGTCATGATTAACTTTTTGCTCTTTTTATCTTTTTTTATACAGCTGTGCCCTTTTTTCCTTTAATTGTGCCCCTTTTGCCCTTTAATAATTCGGTTATTTTTGAAATTTTTGCCCTTTTGGTTTAATTGAACTTTGATTATATTTACTTTAGCCAATTTTGACCTTTATGCCTTTTTTTAGTATGCCCTGGTACGATCTTTAGCCTTTTTACCCTATTTTACATCTATCCAGTTTAGCAACGGATAATTATTTTATGGTAAAAAGAGTAAAAATATTTTTAAAATTGTAAAAAGGGTATCAAATGGTATAGGATTAAAAGGGTAAAACTGATAAAGGCTAAATACAACGGGTTAAGGGCTGAAACGGGTTAAGGGGGAAAAACGGGAAAAAATGTATAAAGGTTAAAAAGGTTAACAAAGGTTTAAAAAAGGTTAGAAAGGTTTACAGACAAAAAATTTATTTCTAATAGATAGCTTTTATGCATTAATAAGTCATAACATTTAACAAAGTAATATATCATGGCGACATAAGAAGAGTTTGTTGTGTCTTCTTATTTAATCTCCATGGCCAATTTAAACTAATATTACAAATATTAAGAAGTGTAGTACAGTAAACTATTTCGTGACCTTAATATTTCATTTTATCGTTTTTTAGTTTAAAAAAATTCTAATCAAAATTTCTAAATTCAAGCTTCAAGGTGCACATGTTCATGCACAGGGGCTACTAATGTTTAAATTTCACACCTCTGCGTGACGTAGATATCGTGCAACGCTTATGACAGACAAACAAACCACATTTTATTAATATAGATTACAGCGAGATGTTAAAGAAATAATTAAAAGAATTCGCATCCAACGAGGTTAAAGCTTTCTTGGGCTCTTTCTTTGGCTAAGTTTAGATATTTTCGTTCAGTGCAGTCTAGAACATAGAGCTAAGTTTGTTACGCACGGGTATCCCCCCTTTCCAAGTACAATCACCTAATAGTGAGACCAGGCAGTTTAACAAGATGACACAAGAAAGGGAACCGCTCTGAATCAATTGCATGATCAACTTTGCTGAATTGTAGCCATGTGCTCGACGTCAACTCAAATGCGTCAGTCAATTAAGTGAATTGTATGTGTGGTAGCTATGTGGTCTGCATGAGATAGTGTGGGCTTCAGATAAAGAGAGCGAAACAGTTGAGAGTGTGTGAGATTGTGTGAGCGTGCCGTCACAATATGCCCAATTTATTCACTTAGAATGGTTAGAGCCAAAAAGAGATAGAAGAAAGTCAACTTCTCAAGAAGGCTTCATTGTTACACCAATTGTAGGTTATATGAATAGTATAGTTCCTTAAACATTATTTAAAAGGGGGTTATTAGTGTTATTGGCTCTGAAATAAAAGAATTTTGATGAAAAAAAAATTTATCCCTAGTGAAGTGGCGCATAAACTATCCTTACAATAAACCCAGCCAAATTTTAATTGATGTGTTCTAAAATGTAATCTGACACACCCAAATTCCAAGATAATATCACTACCTATAGCTTAGAGTGATTAAAGCCTGAAATTTGAGTAAAAGAATAATGAACTCTGTAAAAAAAAAAAGGTATCACAGTTACTAGAAATCCCCTCTAGAAACAATGATAGATTTATCAGCTACATGATGATAAAAAAAATGTAGGATCTTCAAAAACAAAGAAAATATTTGCCCCAAAAAGGCATAAATAAATTTTAGAGTGAAGTAGGTTACTTAATAATGAGTTATATAACCTCGACTCGTCACCAAACGTGGTTAGGATGGTCAAGGATGGGACATGCAACGCAAAGAGAAGACACTAGAACCTTGTTCAGGTATTGACTGGCAAACCCGATGGGAATAGACCATTGGGATGACCTAGACAGAGATGGGAGGATAACATTAGAATGGACCTGAAAGAGATAGGGTTGTAATGAGGTGAACTGGATAAAACTAGCTCAAGAAGTGATAGGGGTGTAATGAGGGTGGATTGTTAGTAACTAGTGTGTATATGAAGGATAACGTAGTAGGTAGGTTGAGGTTGACTGTATAGAACTAGCTCAGAATTGGTATATTATATTATTAATTTTTTTTTTTTTATAGCACCGCGTCTTACTACCCGTTCGGGTTATACGCTAATTGGATATTAAATGTTCAAAAATTTAAGGGATCACTTTTTCTTATGATGCTTTAACAAGCAATGAACAATTGAATCAATTCCAAATCGCACCACTTCACCCCGCACCACACTCCAAACCAAAAACGTGTTTCATCTTTGTAGCAATGTAATATCTTAAAGCATTTCCCAGTGCAATAGCAGTTATAGTAGTTCACCAAATATTACTACGCATGATTGTTATTTTAATATGATATCCCTAGCAAAAGACCAGAATTCCGATGAAAGGGAGATCGAGATATGAATATTGGTCCGGTGTACTGAGGTTTTTTCCAAAATGTTTTCCACTTTTTCCTCTGCGCAAATGCGGGTACATCTCCAAACTCAACCTTCTTCATCCCTAACTCATTAGAGTAATTAGTAAATATGCGTATAACCTGAAAAGGAATATATATATTATCTGTTAGCAGCAGGAACATTAATGTCCATACAATCATTGCCATCTGGTTCTGAAGGATGGGCTCAAATCTTGAGCCAAATCCCGTGGTAGTCTTTTCTCCTCAAAGTGTTTAATCGTTCCCTCTCTTGGTGAATGCTTGTGCACCCGGCTGATATTAACACCTTGCCTACCCCCCCCCCCCATTTCCCCTACTCCTCCACAACTGGCAATAGTGACGCCCTACCTAAGCCACGCGAGTGTTTTTCACTAACTGATCAAAGTCAGCGTGCATTTATAGGGTAACCGGGCCATCGAGATAAAATTAGATTTATTCTAAGAAAAGGGTTAAATATATCCTAAGTTTTCAGTTAAAAATCTAAGAAAAATCCTTGCTATTAAATTTTAATGAAACTCGATATTACCAATCATCTCATCTCTCTCTTTTCATTGTAATGAGGATAAGGAAATACACATTGGATAAAATGTTAAATTTTTCTTGAAACAAAATTCATATAATTGTTATGAAATTCTTTTTTTTAAACTTGTAGATGCTATTAATTGGGCTAAGGGTGATTCAAGGATCACCAAAATTTCAGGAATAAATCATCTTATTCTAATACCAGTTAAGCTGAGTAGGCTCCTACCCTTCAAATTCCATTACCACATCATTAATATAGATAGATTTGTTCTTTCGATCAATAAGAGTTAGGCCAAGGGTACTCTAAATTTAGACACACAACATATAGGCCTATATATGACTAGATTTTACCGAAATTAAATATTCACTTTTAGTGAAATATCACTGTTTCTCAAGCTGGTCATGGGTGCCCCAAAACTTTTTTTTTTCATCTTAACAACACTCGTTATAAGCTATACTTAATAATCCCGAAGACCGCATATAATAGTCCCTTATTCAACTATTAGTCTACAATCAATTAGTTTCTTTAGCCAACAATGATGGTACCGGGTGACCTGGTGGTCTAGGGGTAGGTGTCAGACTTCTGTGCTAGGGGCACGGGGTTCAATCCTCGGTCCCAGCACAGATTTATATGATTGACGAACTCTTCCTTCACCTCTGTAAAGACGTGTATTAATCACAACTTATGAATGGGTGAAATGCCAGGCTTCCACCGTGGTTCGGATCCCACGTTAAACTGTAGGTCCTTCATTTCATCTCACAATCACCCTACCATTACACATTAGCGTAAGTGCGTACAACCAGAACGGGTAGTAAGACGCGGTGCTAGTAATAATAATAAACATTGACGGTGCCGAGCGTGAACTGATTCCCCCATCCCCCATTAATTTTATTATTATTATTATTATTATTAATATTATTAAAAAAACTCAGTGGATACACTAATGCCTTACGACACCGTTAATATGGCATAAATATATTTATTTTTCTAACCATATCAACTGGTCCAGTGATGCAATAAGGATTCACACCCGTTTTAAAATATTCAATTTTATCTTGTTTTTCAAAGATCTGTATTAGCATTATAGTTGAAATTTTGTTTTTATTCGCATGGATGACTGCATTGTCTAAAGCGCTATTCTCGCAATATACTAGATCGCTGATGAGAAGATTGTGGTTCAATCCCGATCTGATGTATTAAGGGTTGTTTTCCCTAAAAGGTTTCCTGCTCTATTTCCACGCATAATTGGGTAAAATTCCTATAAATTCAACCTTCCTCATTCCAAACCCATTCGTTTAATGAGTGCATAAGCATATAACCCAAATAGTTAGAAAGACGTGATGCTAGGGAAAAAAGTATGTACTTGATATTTTTGCCTTTGTTAACTGAATCAAGTCCGTTAAACGTAGCGCTCAAACAGTGAAAATATATATTTTAACTGGTTGAGATAAGAAATATGCTTTATTCAAAATTTACCCTTCGTTTGCCCTGAACAATTTCCAGCTTACCTTGCATGGTTCCAATATGGTGCTGCTTATAGGATAGGGCCATTGTATAGTCTGTCAAGGTAAGACTACCTACCACCTTTCAGGGTAAATGAGTGTAAATTATTAATATATGATTACTTAATTCCTTAATGTCAGTAATAAAAGTTTCAAAGGCGCTTACGAGACCCCCAAATTTGAGAAGTATTACATACTCTATCTAATTTTTAATCAAACTTTATATACATATATGATCACAATAAATCTATCTTGTGTTTGTGCATCTTATATAAAGCTTTAGTAAAACTCACTAAGTGAATAAAGAGCTACATGTAGTAGGCCAACTCCCTTAGAATACCATATTTTCTAGAGAAAATATGTTAAAAGTATATATTTTTAAGGGCAAAAAGATATGTTGTTCGAGCTGTTAACTACTATTTTCCATAATGAACCAAAGGCTAACCAATGGTCTATTTATTTACACCGCGTCTTACTACCCGTTCGGATTATACGCTCAAGTACTGATTACACTAATGGATTAGGAATTGTGAAGGTTGAATAAGGAGGAAGTCAGCCCGTATTTGCGTGTAGGGAGTGAAAAACCATTTAGGAAAAACCACCCCCAGTTCACCTGAGCGAGAGTCGAACCTCGATCTCCCCGTCCTCGAAAGTCTAGCTCAACGCGAAACTAGCGCGTTAGCCAACTACGCCACAGAGGTGGGTCAGTGGTCTATTAACTCAAATTTGTCAAGGGCCAAATTCACATATTCGAGGCGTGTTGCATGCCACTGCGCGTCTTACTACCCGTTCGGACTATGAACATTTAATCACGCTTGTGGGTAAGGGATGAGAAAGATATAATTTAGAGTAAATTTAACCATAGTGGAGTAAGGGAACGTGAGAAACCATCTAGGATAAAACACCCTCTGTTCATCCCGCTGTAGTTCGAACCCTGACACAGAAAAACATACAATAGGAGCCTGGAGCTTAATCCGCCCGCCCCTTGATGTAGGTTTACAATTGATATTTGATGATTTGTATTTAAAATCATTCATGCATATTTAAAATATTTAAAAACTTATATTCTTCCTGATGTGTATGTGTGTTAGCGAAATACTTGAAGCAGTATTTACTAAATCAAAATTCGCACACTCAAGTATTTGAAGTGAATATACATATTAATATATATATAGGCCGCTAGTTTTATATATATAGGCCAGCTATTTATATATATATAGGCCAGCTATTTATATATATATAGGCCAGCTAGTTTATATATAATAGCAGCTAGTTTATATATTATATATATATATATATATATATATATAATGCAGGCCGGCTAGTAATATAAGTTTATTGCATACAAGCGGGTCGATGTGTCGCGCTGGGTAAATGCGGCCCGCGGGCAATGAGTTTGGGAACCCTGCTCTAAAGAGACGCTAGCCATCAACATATTTTAACACAAATGTTGACTTACACACAATGTATGCACATTCATACTGCTTATTTGTTACATTTCTCATTAACTCTTTCAAATTAACGTCAAATAAACGGAAACTATTATTGAATAGGCCAGAAAAACCAATGGAAAGCTTATGCTGGTATACCTGGAGTCCTTAAGTTAGAGCTGGTTACCTCCATTGATTCAAAAGGTAGGAGAGAGAAGATAAGTACCATCTTTCTTATTTTCTAAGCTAAGATTCATTAAAAAAAATTTTTTTTATAGGAAACCAAGGAAAACTAAAATTAACAAAAATATTTAAGATAAGGCACAAAGGCAATTTAATAGGTGTCATCCGGATTGCAGACATGCGGATACCTGGACTCCTAATTTTGAAACTTGCGAAAATACTCGCTAGCAAGCAAACTCGCAACTCATGAACTCGCAAATCGCAGGCTGTACTAAAACAGAGCTAATTTTGAAAGGTTTCTACTGTCGTGCGAGTCGGTGTAGTGTTGTTTCGCTTGCGACTGAGTTTTCTATCAGACAACACTGTAAAACCATGACGTGTGCCAAGGATTGAGGCGATGACATGCCACAACACACCACTATACAAGATACGTAACTGAAAATAAACACTATTATTGTATTGAGTGCATCATATAAAACGATTTGTTTAGTTTTATTAGGAAACCATCTTCCATTTGTATACATCTATGCTTGTTGTCTCAAAAATTGTCAAGTTATATGACTATATGTAAAACAGTCTTCTAGAACAATATCCACTTTAGCACACTTGATAGAGTGCTTGTTCTAAGCCCAGAATACCGCGTGTTCGATCCCATTGCAGTCAATATATTTTAATTTTTTGTCTGAATTAAACTCACTTTTTAGTAATTACAATTCAATAAAATCTTTTATTTTCGCAACTGTTTTTAAACATAAATATGACCTAAAGATTTTGACTATACGAATAATAAATAGCTTGCTTAGCCTTAATTTAAAATGTGTACATTTTTACGTCATAAAACCTATTAATTTAATTTTAAATATCACCTACATAAAAAATTTCAAAATTAATGTATATCAGACTCTGATGTGGGCCTCCCGTTTTTAATTTACTACCTTTTTAAATTATTTTTAAGGACTATTATGTTAGTCTACGCAGGCTCAAATACCTTGTATACTTCTATAAAAATATTTAAAACCAATTATATGCTTACTAATACGATAATTTAAAATTAAAGTTTAAAGTCCGATAAATAAAAATAAAAAGTTGGAGTTGACAGTATTTGAAAACGCAAACACTAGATTATGAGACGGCCGGCCACTATACCGACTTAGCCAAATTGACGGTTATATTAAGATGAAAATATAGAATATATATTTCACCCAAACAAATATTTTTATAAAGTGTACAAAGCAATCATATTTTTTCCTTCTGTAAACCTATTTTGTACAGTAGTAGGTTTAATTCAACAAAATCACTCTTAGAAAGCTTCAACCGAAGAGGGGATGGCATCCATCTTGTTATTTACTGCCTACTCGATTTGCAAGGCCTGTCTCGCACGGTGTGAGGCTGGCGAGTAGAATCCGCTCGCTATTCGATCGTGTGACGTCAGTTTTCGCAGCGCAGAAGTTTCAAAATTAGGGTTTGTGAGATTGTGTGCGAGATGAGAGAAATACACTAGCGGATCGCTACTCGCACTTTTCAAAATTAGGGGCCCTGGAGAGGATTATTTGATTTTCACATATGGGGAGTCTTGATTGAGGACACACCTAACTTGAGTATGAGGCCACAATCCTCGTGCCTAGGATGTCACACCCTCTCATTGGACTGGATTGATGATGAGGAATCATGGTTCGAATCTTGGCAGAAGGCACTGAGGGTAGTTTTGCACTCGTGATTGATGACAGTTGTTTATCCATTCTTTTTCCAGGATAAAAGCTTGAATCGAACAATGTTATACCTGAAGTGTAGCCCATGCAAGTTTGATCTTGAATAAACAAAATGGTCCAGTCAGAACTTTAGTCGAAGTTATACCTAATCAGATGGTTAGAGACAGCTCTTGGTGGTACCACCGAGAATTTGCCAATTCTAATAGGTCGGATCACAGTCAAAATATTATTTTGGATTGAATTGTAAACTATGGCAGTTGCCAAAATTTATAATTGTATACACGCGCCCTTAAAATATGTCTTTAGAGCAATCATTTTTGTTAAATTATTAATAATCCACACTCAAACAATCGCCAGTCCTGTATTAAATCAATATAACGCATACATATACCTCAAAGGTCTGGCTCATCATTCATTTGCTTTGGAATACCCGACATAATCCCTTTGTATCATCAAACATCCTTTGTGTTGTTTGCAACTGGCTTTCTGGTGGCATGTTAAATATCATCAATATTAATATTATTTTTCATCTATGGTTTTTAGTTAAAATAGCGATAACCTTTGTTTATAGAAGTTTTCTAGGAATTCCAATTAAAGGTAGGTAAATGAACATGCGCAGAGGACAGATTGGGGGTGATAATTTATAGATTACTGCGATTAGCATATCATTTGACATTGTGAATGAGTGTTGATATTTAAAAACAATTTTAACTATCAATAATGGTATTAGACTGGCAAATAAAAAACGAAGTCAGGAAATGCACTCTATTACTTGGTCAGTAAATTGGCAACATCTCGCCTGCTTTCAAGGAATGTAAACCTCAAAGAGTATACAAAACAATAGTTTTACCGGTTGTTCTCTATATGGGTGTGAAACCTGGTCTCTTACCTTAAATGAAGAGAGAGAAATTAGGGTGGTTGAAAACAAGATGCTTAGGAATATATTTGGTTCAAAAAGTGATGAAGATACTTGGTAGTGGAAAAGGTTAAATAATAATTTACATAGCTTGTACTAATCCCTAGAGATTGTTAGGATAATCTAGCAGGTTACGGTGGGCAGGACATGCAGAGTAAAAGTAAGAATAAATAACCTTGTTAAGGGTAATTACTGGCAAACCCAATGGAAAAAGAGCATTTGGAAGACCTAGCCGCAGATGGAAGGATAACAATGGAATGGACCTGAAAGAGATAGAGTGTAATGAGGTGGACTGGATAGAACTAGCTCAAGATAGGGATATGAAATAATTAGATGGAATAGATAGAACTAGCTCAGGATAGGGAGTAATTAGGTCGACTGGATAAAACTAACTCAAGATAGGGATAAGTTGTAATGAGGGGGACTGGATGTAACTAACTCAAGATAGGGAGATTGAACTAGATCAATAAAGGGATAGGTGGCATATTTTAGTAAATGCGGCAATTAACTTAAGTCATAAATGTAAGTAAATTAAAATGTTATGCTTTAAGAAAATGTTAAAAGGATTACCACCATCATTTCATATTCCAAGCTCTGATTTTTATACAAAGCCTACTTTACTCCCAACATTAATTGAATGTCACTAAAATTTACCATTGATAAATATGTCTTTATCGATTTATTAACTATAAAGCTCATTTAATAGTTACCGAAAGTTTCCAATAATAGTTCCTTATACATTGTTTTATATTTTAATTTTTCTTTGTTAGATTTTATTTATTTAGCACCGCGTCTTACTACCCGTTCGGGTTACACGCTTATGTACTAATTATGCTAATGGGCTAGGAACTGGGAAGGCTGAGTCTAGAGGAAGTGAAACCGCATTAGCATGGATGGAGAGTGGAAAACCATTTAGGAAAACCACCCCCTGTTCACCCGACCGAGATTCGAATCTCAATATCCCCGTCGTCGACAGTCTAGCTCAACACGAAACTTGCGCGTTAGCTAACTACGCCACCGAGGCAGGTCATTGTTAATTAAACAGACTCAGACTGTAAATACAATTGTAATATTTTTGCTTCCGCAATTGTGGCAACAAGAATTTTTATTTTTAATAACAACGGGCTTCTTATTAATAAAATTGTAGCTCGTGTCAATGAAGGTGAATTGTCGGATATACGCAATTAATTGTTTACTTATATTCCTATAAAGTTAGTTTAGTATAATATATATATATATATATTTCTTAATTTACTGAAAGCCTACGAATCATAATGTATTCCATCATCTTTTATATGATACTAGAATGAAAAAAAAAAAGTTTGTAATCTACAAGTTTTATTTTTTGCCCCACGTCTTAATATACGCTCGGGTTATATATACGCTTCTGTACTAATTAAGCTAATGGTTTTAGGGAAAAGACGGTTATGTATAAAGAACGTGTATACGCTTTTGCGTGGAGGTATAGTGGAAAACCACCCTCAGTACACCCGACCGAGATTCGAACCTCGATCTCCCCGTCATCAACCATTTAATCTACTGCGAGTGTAGCGCGTTAGATCACGCGGCCACCTAAGTGGGTTGACACGCTATTAATCTTGAAAACTTTCTTTTGAATAGTGGAAGAATATGAAAGAAAGCAGGTCAAGAGTTTTTAGATCTGGATATGGCATGGCGCTAATACTAGGTATAATCATAGATTTACTCACGCAAGTCACATGGCAATTGGATAAGATTGCAGAAGGCTTGGAACCTACAAGGGTTATTGTAGTGAGGTGGATACAAAGTAGACCACAGTTATATTTTTATTATAATTACTTTTATAACCATAGCCATCAACTTTTTAATCTATATATGAGAAGACCTACTTCGGTGGCCACATGGTCTGACGCGCTACTCTCGCATTAGACTAGACTTCCGATGACGGGGATATTGAGGTTCAAATCACGGTCGGGTCTACAGAGGGTGGTTTTTCCAAAACGGTTTTTCACTCTCCCTCCACGCAAATTCTGGTACACTTCCTCTAAATATAACCTTGCTAATCCCTAAAACCATTAGCGTAATTTGTCCACATGCGCGTAACCCGAACGTGTATTAAGACGTGGTGCTAAAAACACAATATACGAGGCGTGTCCGTAAAGTAATGATACATCGTGTCGCTACCGCAAGAGGGAGTTTAAATGTTGGTTGTGAATAGACTGGCGTTAACCTTTATCCTTTCGCAGTACGAGAATAGTTTTGGTTCTAGTGATACGTTATTAACATGGCAGCGCCAATCCAAGATCCCGACAAATGTTAAGTTCATTCGGTGATACGTTTTCTGAACGAAGAGTGTATGCGACCAGCGGAAATTCACAAAATGTTCTACTCTTTGTGGTGACATTATGAATCAACAAAATGTGACGAAGTGTGACGTGAATTCTCGGTAGGAAAGACTAATGTTCACGACGAACAAAGGAAAGGTAGGCCATCTTTAATTTCTGAACACCTTCAAAAAAATTGAAAGAAACTTTTAGCGCAGTTTTGACGTTTGACGATATGGAATAATGTCATGCAACTCTCTTGAGTGTTTAAGACTACAATTCATGAAGCCGTGACAGAAAAATAAGGTTACAAAAACCTGTGCGTGCGCTGGATGTCCAAAATGTTACAGACGACCACAAGAAAAAACTGATGGGCTCTGCGCTCACGTTTCTCAGGCGCTACGCAGAGGAAGATTTTTTTCTACTATATGTGACTGGGGATGAAACGTGGGTTTATCACTACATTCCTGGATCAAAACAGCAGTCATTGCGATGGCGCCATACGCATTGCCCCAAATCTAAAAGATCCAAAACTTCAATTCCGCAAAAAAAAAAAAAAAAAAAAATCATGGCTACAGTTTTCTGGGACAGACGAGACATTATCCTGGTTGACTTTATGCCTCCTGGCACAATAATATTAATTCCAATGCATATTGTGAGACCTTGATATGGCTTCGACGGTCCATTCAGAACAAAATGAGGGGAATGTTGACTGATGGCGTCTGCCTGCTCCAAGACAACACTCGGACCACCACTGAGCTGCTTGACAGTTTCAATTGGGATGTTTTGGATCACCCGCCCTACAGTCCAGAACTCGAACCTAGCGATTATCACTTTCTTCACCTGAAAAAACATCTGGATGGGAAATTTTTTTTATGACGATGATAAGGTGAAAGAAGAATAACGTGGCTCAAAGGACAGGTGGCAGACTTTTATGACTTGGGGATACAGACCGGCCCGGATTAACACTTTTAGGGACCCTGTGCCAATTACTTTATTATTTTATCTCAGAAATTGTCAAGGTAAAATCAATGTTTATTTTTCTGTCAAAAGTAAACTGTACCATCTGCAGATATTTAGTATTTCCGGTTTGCCAAAAGCAAAGGCTATGCCCCTAGAGGCACATACCGAGTACAATAAATGAACATAGAGGGATCTGATTAGGGAATTTCAGTTTAGCTTGGATAAATTTTACGAAAAAACATAAAAATAATGAAATATAATATTAAAAAATAATATTAGAAGTCAAGAATTTATAATATACTAGCGGACCCAACAGACGTTGTCCTGCCCGAACGTTGTCTTTTCGTTTGGGTGGCATAATTGATTTCGATAATAAAACAAATATTATGTGATCATAACAATTACAAATTCACAATGAACTCCAATTAGTGAGTAACACAAATATTACAAATATTACAAATTCAGTGTTTGTCAAGACAACATACAAAATAAAACATATTTCCATTTTTTGCATTTCGCCCACAACTCCACAAATATCAGCTGTATCGAAAAACAAACATAACTATGAATTATTCTCAGAAGTTCAATTATTCATGAACTTTTCAGAAGGTTTTAACGGTCAATTATTGATTTTTAAAGGTTAATTATTAATATTATATTCATTATTATAAATATTGGGGGTGGTGGTGGGGGGTGAAATTTTGAGGTTACATGTTCTGATATGCAAAAAAAATCTAAAAAAAATCCCTAAAAAATAAATCCATAGAACCCGATTGTAGCGCGACCTACCGGGATCCAATTGTGAATCTAAACCATCCACGGACCCACTCAAACACACACAAAATTTCATCAAAATTGGTCCAGCCGTTTAGGAGTTCAGTGACATACACACGTACAGAAGAATTATATATATTATGATATAAGATAATATATATATGCCTGGTGCCTTGTTGGAAGATTTAACCATGGGACTTTCACAATATCCAAATTAGTGTGGGAACATTTACTCTAAGGGCCAGTTTCATAGTCAGATTTAGTACGCCTCAAGTGCGGCCTATACTAAATACAAGACGTCACCTACCTGAAATTGAATGGAATGGGCCAGTTTCATATGCGAAACTGGCCCATTCCATTTTGTTCTAGGTAGGTGGAATCCTGTATTTAGTATCGACTCGCACTTTAGGCGTACTAAATCTGACTATGAAACTGGCCCTAAGTCTTTTTCTTAAAGCTAACGCCTTTTATTTATTTACTAGGGGTCAAAAACCTGACTGGCAGGCGCAATTTCGGATTTTGCGTGAAGTCTGTTCCATATTGTTCTATCTATTTTCAGATTTTTTAAAATAGGAGGGGTAGCGTGATTTGTGTCCTTGGATATACGGTTATTGGGATCAGATTTTTCTCATAAAGATAGGCCAAAACTATTAATATTACTCTACCATGTGATCGTGTGTGTTGAATCCCCCAGAGAGAGCCCATACCCTGCAAAAAGATTGTTTTAAGAATTTTGGGGTTAACTACAACACTTGAGTCATCCATATGTGAAGTTTTAGCTTTTAAACATATGACGTTTGAGAAAATTTCTGGACAAACAGACACCACATGGCTTTTATTGTATACGAGTAGATAGCTATTGTGTTAAATGAGAGTGCAAATTAAATGTATTTATCTCAGCTGAATAAAAATGCCCCTGAAAATAAAAGACCTGGGTTTGAACCCTTATTCTGTTTATTTTTTCATTCTCATTTGCCTTAGACCTCATCCCTGCAATCTCCTAGTCATTGATAATCCAGTATAATGAAAGACGAACGTCAATGACTACCACCGCACTATTTTTTTTCTTGACTAAAATTGTAATTTATTTCATTCACACGCAAAGTTGCTTCAATATGGACATGTAACTAAACACTAAGTTTATTTTTTTTAAACTTAGTTTAATTTTAAAATAGCAGCCCCATTTACACCATCAGAATAAAATGATTAAACAATAAGATATGTATTTTTGAACGAGGAAAACATATGCCTTGTCCACACAGACCAATACGGACGCTATGAGTCAAAAATATATCAATTATATTAACACAGTGGTAGTGGCCCCACTGCGCCATGGATGTTACGTACGCTATCTTGCTACATGTAACATCTAGCCAGCGATCTGAGGAAACTGATTTTTGGGGGACGTAGTCGACTACGCGCATGCGTATAAAAGGCAATATCGTGTGGTTGCAGGAAAATTCCGATGACACCTCAGGTCTGGACTTTTTGTTACAAATTTTGGTTTAGTATTTTTCAACTCTTAGTTGTTTTATTATTCTACTTGCATTAAACTCTTCTTGCATATTATTTCTCCTTTAATTTGTTACTACAATATGTCTTGGGCATAAATCGAAGAAATTCGGAAATATCAGTGTTTATGGAATATTTCTAATACTGTCTATTGTCTCTCTGAACGAATGCAAAAGTAAAATATCATCATGAAAAGAATCATCATCCCACGGTACAATATGAACCATCACCATTTTTGATGAAGACTGGTGTAAAAAGATCACAGCGTTGTGGCAACTCAATACAGCGTACGTAGCCTCCGTATTGAACGTAGCGTCCGTAGCGTAGTGGTCTGTGTGGCCAGAGCATTAAATTAAGATTATACTCTTTTTAAGTAAATTTTGAGATATGCTGTGTGAGGAATGCATTCGGATGAGATTATAAAATTAATTATTTAGATTTTCTTAGTTATATTATAGGTCAAGTACTGACCAATACTCACTCAAGACCCGTAACAGGCCAGCAATGATAGGGTTAGCGCTATGAATATTACGGCCAAAGGCTAATCTGCAGTAGTTACTACTAATATATTTTATTTCAACTTTAATACATTTCTGAAAATTATATGAAATAAATAAACGCCATTAAATTGAGTAAAGATTTAATTTTACTTTCTTGCTATCTTACAGATTGAAAAAGTATTGTGATCGTCAAAAAAATCGAACTCGAGATTTTGATGAATCTCGACGTTTCATGACCCCCCGAATCCGAAATAGTGGTTTTTGAATTTCCATCCATCTGTCTGTACCTCCAACTAGAGCCTAAACTATTTTATCGATCGGGCTAAAACTTGGTATCTAAGGTTTTCATAGGGTTGCCCAGAAGGGATTTTGGAATTAGATATCCCATCCTAAAATTAAGGATAGTTTACTGAATGGCAAAAAATGAAAAAGTCGAGTTTCTCAAAATCGGCTCTAACAATTTTGATTAAATTTAATTTCTAAACATTTATAAATATTCCAAACAAAATGGCTACCCTCAATATTTTGGCAAAATGACTAAGGGCTCCAGTCTGATCCGTAAATTATAATTTTTTATCATATCTCCGAAACTATATGAGATATGAAATTACTTATTATTACAAATATGTAAATCTATTATAATATAAATATTTTATTCGAAACATATTTTTATAAGACCAATAACTTTCAAGCTATACGCAAATATTTATATTTTTTAACTTTCCGAACACAAAAGGTAAAGTATTGCGACCGTAAAAAAAATCTAACCATGACCCCCTGAACTCTAAAAAGTGGTCTTTGCAATGCCGTCTGTCTGTGTATCCGTTTAAACTTAAAATTAAGAGTAGTTTAATAAAGGGCGAAAAGAGAAAAAATCAATTCTCAAGATCGGCCCTAACGATTTTGATTAAAATTCGTATCCAGGCGTTGATTAAGATTATAAATAGACTAGCTATTTTAATTTACTCATGAAAATGACTTTTATGGTACTTTAAAGAAGTGGAAATTTCCGTATCTCCACAAATATTTAAGATAATAGATAACTTATCATTGCAAAATTGTAGTACTATTAAAAATAAAAAACTTTTATGCAAAATATATTTTTCCACATATCTGGCATTCCACACATTCACACGTTGTGATTAATACACGTCTTGTAAGAGGCGAAGGAAGGTTTGGCAATCAGATAAATCTGTCCCCGGGACCGAGGATTGAACCCCGGACCCCCAGCATAGAAGTCCGTCACTTTCCTAAATATTTAAACTCGCCCATGTCAAATGATATGTTGTTCGCAGTAAACCTTAAATTATTGTCCTCCATCTGTGCAATCATTGCTCTCTTTAGGTTCACTTCCAAACCTATTTCCTTATTAGCCTCTAGTCAACAAGGCTAAATTATGAGCGTTTCCTACCTAAGAGCTGCAATGTACCGTTTAATGTTAACCATTCCCTACTTTCTTTCTCTTGCATTACCTTAACAACATACTTTAAGGCTAAATTAAAAAATAACTTGTAAAGTGCATCTCCATGTTTCAACCCAGTATGCCTTTAGAAATAAGTGACATTCAACCCTTTTCCTGCAATGCGTAGCTGTCAAACACATCTCATTACTAATATATATTTCAATATAATATAATATAATTTATAATAATTGATAGTTAGGTTTTATCTTCTTTTTTATACACTTCTCCCTAATAAATAAGGAGAAGGGAATAAAAATGAAGATACAACCCTGCTATTAAATACCTAAATTAGCTAGAAAAATTTTTTGGGTAACCAAAACTTACAAAATGTCATATAATTTGTTTCTTTTAACTAAATCGTAGGCCTTTTAAAAATCTATTTATATTGATGTACCGTAACGTTGCAGTTGTATTTTTTGTAATATTCTCCGAATATTAAAAATTTGGTTCCATTGGATCATTTTTTACATCCACTACTGTTTCCAGCCTTGGCCTGGGTCACTTTTTATTCAAGCCATATATTTTTCCCCCTACCAGCTTGCTAGACCTTTCGTAGCTTCATACGCTTTATAATCTAACTTAAGACCAGAACAGGCACAACATCCAGTCCCCAGCCGTTAATTCATCAAAGTGGAAGAGGAAACCCACATTATCACCAATAATAAATTTTATGGCCACTCTGGGAATCGAACATAAAGGCCATTAATTCAGTAGATAGACAAGCCACCCGACTGAGCTAAGGTTTCTATTACTATATTATATTGGATATACTAAATTTCAACAATCCAAGCAAAGGAAAATTTTGCAGTATATTTGGGGTTGCTTCCCAAAATAACTAAAATAGTCGTTACAGCTTGAAATCATGCTGTTCCATTAAGTTCACAATGCGCTCATATCGCCAAACTGAGGCAGCTATGACGTCATTCTATGACGTCAATACAGAGATTGGCAAGGGTGCGTCGGGGAAGAGAGAAATTGGCAGCAGAGAGAGAGAGAGAGCGCGCGCAGGGAAAGGGACAGATCGATGGAACAATGAGTAGGTGCAGAGAGAACAGAGAAAGAACCTTCAGAATTACGAGAAATCACGAGAAAGAACGAGAGAGAACCAGATAGAAATTTAGAATACGAGATACAACAGAGAAAGAGAAATAACGAAGATGCGCAAGGAGCTATATAAAGATACATGGATACATGGCAGATACCAAAGGTCATGCCAGACAAAGAATGCAAAGCAAACACACACAGAATGATAGAGAAAGGAACGTAAACTTAGGGAGAGATTGTCCGCGCCATTTCAAGAGATTCCAAGCACAAAGAAGGAATTAAATAGGGGATGAGAATATCGCCGAGCAAATATGTCATTCCCAATTAAATAACACGCCGAGATAGCGAGATACCCGCTAGGGTGGTCACCACAAGCGAGATCTCATGCGTGTACTCTACGCAAGTGAAAAGGGGCCAAAATAGGCCAGACAATAAGGGGAATTTTATTCAATACGCATTTCCTAAGCACAACATGTGTGTGTGTACACATACATAACCACACGATTTATTAATATCGTCAAAAATTTCAAAACTATCACTATGCTACTATTAATCTGCTGCAGGCTCAGTAAATACTATCTTCTTACTGCGGTGATGTTTGGTTTCATGGTGACATTATTAGAGCTAGTTTATATTCACCCAACATTACTTAATGTAAGGCATTAGAAACTAAATCAATTGCCGCACTTACAAAAGTACGCCACTTATCCCTATCTTGGGCAAGTTCTATCCAGTCCACCTCATTACACCTTATAGCTTTCCAGTTCTTTCGAATGTTATCCTCCCGTATGCATATAGGTAGGCCTATTCTTAATGGTATTTTCCCCATTGGGTTTGCCAGTCAATATCCTGAATACGGTCCTGGTTTCCTGCGTTCGAGCTGCATGTCCTGCCCACCGTAATCTGCGGGATTTGATTACCCTAACAACAATGTCTTGTGATGAATACAAGCTATACAGATCATTATGTAACCACCTATACTTTCAATTAACTTCATCCCTTTTAGAAGCAATAATTTTCCTATGCTCTTTTTTTTTTTCGAACACCCTAGGCTTCTACTCGTCATGTAAAGTAAGAGACAAAGCAAAACACCCGGTAAAGCTAATGTTTTGTATTAGATATATATCTGATATAGAAATAAATTTAAAATTACATTTATTTGTGGAGCAATGATTTGATGTTTTATAAATATTATATAATAACAACTTGTGTTACTTCCCTGTCCGAAGGATATAAAAACTGATTAAACGTTATTAAAAAAGTGAAAACAATGAACTGAAAAGAAAGAATGTGTAATAAATTCCTTTTAAGGTTATTCAACCAAGGGAAAACACAGTATTTAATTTCAATCGTCAAAATAATTATATAGTTCAAGTTTTATGTCCTTGTATGAATATTACATAGCTAATTACTTATTTGTTTGATATTTTATATTTCTATTGGAGTATATCCATGTTTTCATTAAATATATATATTTGTTTAGATTATTGAAAATTATGTTTTTAAATCTAAGATAAATTGAATATATTGTTAGTAAATTTAAAAACGTATTCAAAATTAAAAACTACAAATATCAAACCCCTAATGAAAGAATAGAATAAAAAAGTGTCTACAAGATGGTATAGAATCGCTAAGCTCTCTTTAGACATAACATTATATTATGGTCTGTTGAAAGAGAATACTACGTGTGAGACCATTCGAACAGATCTAAAATAAACTCATGACTCACTATCGGGCTACTTTGGAAACTAAGAAAGCAGTCAGTCAATAAAATAACAAACCCTGACCTATAAAGTAAAAGACTAGTGTCTGACTAAGCCACGCCGCAGCTGTTTTAACGCTGGATTAACACAAATGGTTATTAATACACTATTCTTTAAAACATAAGTTTCGTTGGACTAAGGCTTTGATGAGAATGTATTTTACACGAATCAATAAAAACACATATCTAATGTGCTTTCAGAATATAAAAAAAATTTGTTATCATTTCAGTTTCAAAAAGTCCTAAAAGATGGAATTTTAAATAGGTCTAGAAAAATCCTTCTTTTGACTTTTATTATCACAACTAGACTCGCCATTTAAATTTATCATGGAGTCCCAAAATTTCTGAAAACCTTATGTAACACAATATTTGTTGAGCAAGTACATATATAAACCTGGAAAATGAGTTAATACAACAATGACAATACGAAATGTGGGACCACATCCACTCGATATATACAGACTTGTCAGGGGACCACATCCACTCGATGGATACAGACTTGTCAGGGGACCACATCCACTCGATGTATACAGACTTGTCAGGGGACCACATCCACTCGATGGATACAGACTTGTCAGGGGACCACATCCACTCGATGGATACAGACTTGTCAGGGGACCACATCCACTCGATGGATACAGACTTGTTAGGGGACCACATCCACTCGATGTATACAGTCTTGTCAGGGGACCACATCCATCTCGATATGTACAGACTTGTCAGGGGACCACATCCACTCGATGTATACAGACTTGTCGAGGGACCACATCCACTCTATGTATACAGACTTGTCGAGGGACCACATCCACTCGATGTATACAGACTTGTCGAGGGACCACATCCACTCGATGTATACAGACTTGTCGAGGGACCACATCCACTCGATGTATACAGACTTGTCAGGGGACCACATCCACTCGATGGATACAGACTTGTCAGGGGACCACATCCACTCGATGGATACAGAATTGTCAGGGGACCACATCCACTCGATGGATACAGACTTGTCAGGGGACCACATCCACTCGATGGATACAGACTTGTCAGGGGACCACATCCACTCGATGTATACAGACTTGTCGAGGGACCACATCCACTCGATGTATACAGACTTGTCGAGGGACCACATCCACTCGATGTATACAGACTTGTCGAGGGACCACATCCACTCGATGTATACAGACTTGTCGAGGGACCACATCCACTCGATGTATACAGACTTGTCAGGGGACCACATCCACTCGATGTATACAGACTTGTCAGGGGACCACATCCACTCGATGGATACAGACTTGTCAGGGGACCACATCCACTCGATGGATACAGACTTGTCAGGGGACCACATCCACTCGATGGATACAGACTTGTCAGGGGACCACATCCACTCGATGTATACAGTCTTGTCAGGGGACCACATCCATCTCGATATGTACAGACTTGTCAGGGGACCACATCCACTCGATGTATACAGACTTGTCAGGGGACCACATCCACTCGATGTATACAGACTTGTCAGGGGACCACATCCACTCGATGGATACAGACTTGTCAGGGGACCACATCCACTCGATGGATACAGACTTGTCAGGGGACCACATCCACTCGATGTATACAGTCTTGTCAGGGGACCACATCCATCTCGATATGTACAGACTTGTCAAGGGACCACATCCACTCGATGTATACAGACTTGTCGAGGGACCACATCCACTCGATGTATACAGACTTGTCGAGGGACCACATCCACTCGATGTATACAGACTTGTCAGGGGACCACATCCACTCGATGGATACAGACTTGTCAGGGGACCACATCCACTCGATGGATACAGAATTGTCAGGGGACCACATCCACTCGATGGATACAGACTTGTCAGGGGACCACATCCACTCGATGGATACAGACTTGTCAGGGGACCACATCCACTCGATGTATACAGACTTGTCGAGGGACCACATCCACTCGATGTATACAGACTTGTCGAGGGACCACATCCACTCGATGTATACAGACTTGTCGAGGGACCACATCCACTCGATGTATACAGACTTGTCGAGGGACCACATCCACTCGATGTATACAGACTTGTCAGGGGACCACATCCACTCGATGTATACAGACTTGTCAGGGGACCACATCCACTCGATGGATACAGACTTGTCAGGGGACCACATCCACTCGATGGATACAGACTTGTCAGGGGACCACATCCACTCGATGGATACAGACTTGTCAGGGGACCACATCCACTCGATGTATACAGTCTTGTCAGGGGACCACATCCATCTCGATATGTACAGACTTGTCAGGGGACCACATCCACTCGATGTATACAGACTTGTCAGGGGACCACATCCACTCGATGTATACAGACTTGTCAGGGGACCACATCCACTCGATGGATACAGACTTGTCAGGGGACCACATCCACTCGATGGATACAGACTTGTCAGGGGACCACATCCACTCGATGTATACAGTCTTGTCAGGGGACCACATCCATCTCGATATGTACAGACTTGTCAGGGGACCACATCCACTCGATGTATACAGACTTGTCGAGGGACCACATCCACTCGATGTATACAGACTTGTCGAGGGACCACATCCACTCGATGTATACAGACTTGTCGAGGGACCACATCCACTCGATGTATACAGACTTGTCGAGGGACCACATCCACTCGATGTATACAGACTTGTCGAGGGACCACATCCACTCGATGTATACAGACTTGTCAGGGGACCACATCCACTCGATGGATACAGACTTGTCAGGGGACCACATCCACTCGATGGATACAGACTTGTCAGGGGACCACATCCACTCGATGGATACAGACTTGTCAGGGGACCACATCCACTCGATGGATACAGACTTGTCAGGGGACCACATCCACTCGATGGATACAGACTTGTCAGGGGACCACATCCACTCGATGTATACAGACTTGTCAGGGGACCACCTCCACTCGATGTATACAGACTTGTAAGAGGACCACCTCCACTCGATGTATACAGACTTGTAAGAGGACCACCTCCACTCGATACAGTCTTGTCAAGGGACCACCTCCACTCGATACAGTCTTGTCAAGGGACCACCTCCACTCGATACAGTCTTGTCAAGGGACCACCTCCACTCGATACAGTCTTGTCAAGGGACCACCTCCACTCGATACAGTCTTGTCAAGGGACCACCTCCACTCGATACAGTCTTGTCAAGGGACCACCTCCACTCGATACAGTCTTGTCAAGGGACCACCTCCACTCGATACAGTCTTGTCAAGGGACCACCTCCACTCGATACAGTCTTGTCAAGGGACTACCTCCACTCGATACAGTCTTGTCAAGGGACTACCTCCACTCGATACAGTCTTGTCAAGGGACTACCTCCACTCGATACAGTCTTGTCAAGGGACATCAATTCGATACAGTCTTGTCAAGGGACATCAACTCGATACAGTCTTGTCAAGGGACATCAACTCGATACAGTCTTGTCAAGGGACCATATCAACTCGATATGTACAGACTTGTCGAGGGATCTCACCAACCCACAAATCATTATGTCTAAGTGGTGGCTCCACAAGACGACGCGACGTCGCCCAGCCACGCTGATAGCTGAAATATTTGCCCCATCGACCAGAGTGATGTATCGTACGCTAATTCCTACCATGACAGTTATCGACCCATGCGAGGTCAAGCATGTAGCCGTGAGAATTATATTTAGAAATATAAAGTGAGAGCGTTTGCCACACAGCCCTTTCTTGATGGTTGCTTTACAAGCTGTGTTTAGGGTTGTTAAATTGAAGGCAAGACTATCCTAGCTACGTAATTTTGACCGAGCGTGGCGTGGTTCTGTTTTAACTTGACCATTTGATGTTTTCAGTCCGGGTATTGGTTCTGCGATAGTTAACAAATGCGTGGACCATTCTTAAAGAGTTTATCAGAGACATTATTTGCTTATTTTATATGTAGGTAATATTGCTATTGTGATAATCATAATACTAAAAGTTTTTTCAGCACCACGTCTTACTACCCATTCAAGCTACACGCATATTTACTCATTATTCCAATGTATTAGGGATAAGGAAGGTTCTTTAAAACAAGTACCTATATGTGTGTGAAGAGAGAGTAGAATAACAGTTTAATAAAACACCACTACACTCGCCCAGGGTTCGAACCCCTCCCCCCCTCTTATCCCCATCATTAGAAGATCAGTTTGTTGCAAAAGTGCCGCCTTCTCCCATTTGACTACTAAAGTGGGTTTTTGTTATTTAAAATTATAAGTAGACACAAACTTAAGGACCTTTAACTCCTTTTTAATTTGAGGTATTTAACGTGCCATTTCTGAAGCGAATTATATCCGCACACGATAATTTCTATGAGCGAGAGCAAAAGGGCTTTCCAATTTTGCCGGGAAGGGTATTTTCACATACCTTCCAGGGTTATTTTACAAGCCACAATCGATTTGGGACCGAAGGCTTTACTTCATCTCCAAAGGATGTTGTGCTGCGGATTTGTATCGCTCAAGAAAAATCTATAGACCCTGGCTGGGTTTGAACCCACGTACATCAGGTCCTGGGCCGAGCACTTTATCCCAATACCACCGAGGTCTACTTTAATTCCTTTCACCACTACTAAAGTCAATATCACAGTTGATTTTTAACAGATTACTGATACTTTTTGATTTAACTTTATATATGTTATAATATTTGTCTACTAAAACTTTTTTTTTGGTCGAAGTATCATATTTCAACCTTTAATTATAAAATATTATAGGTACCTAGATATGATGAGTGTGTGTCTGTAAAGCCCGATTTTCATAGGAAGACAACTAACAGCTATAAAGGTAAATATATATATATATATATATATATATATAGTTTTTACGTATCCATACGTCCGTCATGTGATCTGTAGATGGTATCAACACCTATTAAAATAACTTTTAACCATATTAATAGTGTTATCAATGTTGATCGCGAAAGAATGTTTATTTTCTTAAAAAGATTATTCCTATGAAAATAGGATTGTATCAATGTCCACGCAGCGTTGTGCAATTAAACATCGTAATGTTCTAGTAATTAAAAACAAACTTTTTGTACTGAAACACTTTAATAAATATAATAGAGAAAAGAATGTGTAAAGGTATACTCTGTTTTGACTGATAAGATTAGCTTGGTTGTTTCCGCTATGGTGTAGCTTATAAGACAGGGCCATAGTGTAATCAATAAAGGTAGAGCTGCTACCTTATAGGGTAAACTGAGTGTACTCCAAATGCAAAATGAGAGAGAATGGAAACACTAATATCATACTTTTCCCAACTGTATTCTTTTCCTAGCTTCCTCTCTAATATCGTTATTTCTAGTTTAAATTGTTCCTGAATATTAAGCTTACTAACCGTTTCAAGTGATTTGCTGCTCGCCGTAATCTTCAAATGATGCTCATCAATAAGTGCGATCATTTACTTTTTTAAGCATTCATTTCTTATATTTCCTTACGAGATTCTAATAAAATGTCTGCATTTCTTGCAACAGCTTACTTATATCCAACAAATCTAAATCAGCTACGTACCCTAATAGCTGCATTGTACCATTTAATATCAATCTTTCTCTATTCTCTTGCATTACCCTAATAGCATACTGGACTAAAAGGCTAGATTAAAAAGTAATGAGAAAAGTGCATCTCCTTATTTCAATCTATTATGTAATTCAAAAATATCTGATAAGCGACATTCGACCCATACCCTGCCACGCAAATCCGCCAAACAATCAATTAGCTTGACAAGTTTTATTGAGTAACCAATGGGTAAGGGTAAAAATTTCCTTTACTTACCAAACAAAATGTATATTAATTACACTAATGGGTAAAGGATGAGAAAGGTAGAATTTTTACTGGATTTTTGTAGATGGTGAAAAAAATTATGGGAAACTTAAATATCTCCTAGAACTGAGTCCCTGACCTACCCGCCAAGACATATTTAAGGCGAGATTGGCGTATTTAACAACGTTACCTCTAATAAGGGTTGATATTTGATCATTCTAAAGTGGTTTTGACTCAAGACAACGGTGTTTTCTGAAATATTAGAATCTATAAATACAAATTTTAACTAATTTCCCTAACTACTGTACTTAAGATAATAAATATGCGGCAAGAACAAATAGAATGTAATGTGTTTGTTAATCCAGCTAACATACTTCAAATACGTCTTACACATAGCAAACATAAATTAAAATCAGTAAAATTATCACGTGGTAACTGAACCAATATGACTATGTACAAATATACAATATTATTTGATATATACATTATATATGTACATATATTTAAGTATATATAAGTATATATACTCTATCTTATTTAGTATATATATATATACTCAATAATTATCTTATTTTGTACATGTCTGTGCAATAGCCTATGTATATTAAAATGATTCAATCACCAAATGTTTTAATTTCACTGATTGTAATTTTATGTTACTTATGTAAAAGACATCCTTGAAATATGTTCAGTGGATTAAGGAAACTATTTTATTCGTACCATATTTTAATCAAATGTTTAAAAATTGGGTTAAGAATATAGTTTAAATTATATTTTTGTAAAATTTTATAAAAGTTATAAAACTTTATAAAAGTTATAAAACAAAGCTATGATGCTCTTAGCTATAAAAAGTTATTTGTAATAGTGATTGTTTAGCCTAACTCAGAGCTATTTGATTAAGGTGTGGACTTTGTTGAATACATTTATACAAGTCGACAGATTGTTTTAGATTATTTTAGATTATTTTATTTTCCAAACGACAGCTATCTGCATTTCGAGGGGGTTACTGTATTTCCAAACTTTTTTTATACAAAAAGGCTCAAGCTTCTAGTTAATCTATAGTTTTTAGCACCGCGTCTTACTACCCATTTGGGCTATAAGACTATGTTATAATTACGCTAATGGTTTTAGAGATTAGGAAGGCTATATTTAGAGAAAGTGTACCCGCATTTGTGCAAAGGGAGAGTGTGAAACAATTTTGAAAAAACCCTCAGTTCACCCAACCGAGGCTCGAACCCCGATCTACCCAGTATAGTGGCAGTATAGTCTATTGCGAGTGTGACTTCTTAGAATGTTCAACCACCGAAGAGAACTTTGCTGTTTACAATATGGGGACATTGTTGCCAGAATTCTTCTATCGAAACTGATAACCTAACCTAATTTGACATCCTTCGTCTAGATTGTGGCTGCCCCTACTTCAGAGGATGCTGGGAAGATGCGGCGCCGATGCGTCGTATGGCGCCGAAGCATTGTGTACACGACGTTGCAGAGACTACGGCGACGCCTAGGGTGGCGCCAGCCTCGTATCTCCAATACAACTTCTCAGATCATAATTAGTGAGACGGTTGTTTCAATTTGTTAATGACTCGCTTAGGTGGTAGCATGGTCTAAGGTGCCAATATCTCAATAGACCTAAGACTGTCGATGACGGGGTGATTGGGGTTCAAATCCTAGTTGTGGGTACAGAGGGTGGATTCTCCTTAACGGTTTTCCACCATCTCTCCACACAAATGCTGGTGGGTGAAACTCAACTCATCCACCGTTATTGTTCTGCCTAAGAAAGTAAACACAGCAATTGGTCTACCCTCCCGACACATAAACTCGTCCACCCAAACTTGGATTGTTCAGTGCAAAAGCTTACTCAGTACATATTGTATACCGTAAACCCCTCTCTCCCCGCACCCCAAATTCAAGTAGTAAAATTCCACAGCACTGATATCACAGTTGGTCGTCAAAATATTAAATATTACATTCAGTCATTTCATATGCATTGTATTAAAATCAAGTGGTTAGGTTAGGTTAGGTTAGGTCATAATTACTTAGTACGCTTTTGCACTGAACAATCCAAGTTTGGGTGGACGTGTTGAGTTACAGCCACACTGGTATACGTCCTCTAAAATTCAACCTTACTCAACCTTAACACATTAGCGTATATACCCAACAGGTAGTAGGACGTGGTGCTAAAAAAATCTGTAAATTTAAGGCTTTCTAGCTATTTAAGGAAGACATTTATTTATTGTATATAGCTATATAATAAAAGTCATGTGGTGTCAGTTTGTCTGTCCAGAGCTTTTATAAAACTTCCTGATAAGATACAAAGCTGAAACTTCACACATTTATAACTCAATCATGGTAGTCACCCACAGAATTCTCAAAAGAGAAATAATTCGCAGTGTGGTGGCCCCGGGGGAAGGGGGGGGGGGGAGGGATTCGGAGCTCCGAGATCACGTGGCTCAAGTTATATAGTTTTGGCCTACGGAAGTCCCAATAACTTGTTATACCCATGGAAACAAATCAAGCTACCTCTTGTTATGAAAAATCTAAAAATAGTTCAAAGCAAAAGCGAACAGATTTAGCAAGAAATAAGAAATTGCGTCTGTTAGAAACAGGCTAACCCCTAGTTTTTTAAGAAATGTGATAAATTTGGCAACGTTACTTACCACATGATTTAGAAACCAAGCATATAACTTGATAATCCAAATAAGCACACTCCTTTAGTTTCCAGGCCTTACTATTCGAGATGGATAGCAAAAACAAGAGCAAAAAGTAGATTAATTTAAACAGTGCCAACGTGTTTAGCTTTTACTCGGAAAGACTCAAAAGCACTCAATCTCAACTGGGCTATAAAACTGTAGAGAAAAAAAGCAGTAAACATGTATGTAAAATTGTTCAAAAGTTAAGTTTAAAAAAAAAAAAAGTTTATCCAATACAAATGGAAAAGTCTTCTCCTTGCAGTTACTTTAGTTGTCATTACCGCTTGTTAATGTTTCTTTCTATATTAACTGTGACACGGGATTCCAATTATGAGGTAACTAATAACTAACAAAGTTACTGGGTTTTTCTCTCTGGGTACGTTATTGCAATTATATTGTTTACTATTTTAATCTATTGTCTGATTGACCTAAATATACCATAAGCGTCCAAAATCTTAACCAAAATATATTAGATCAAATTTCAACCAAATTTAGTACACACAAAGGATATAATAAACGTATCAAAGTGTTGTTAATTTAGTAATTAAGTATTAATTAATTATTAATTATTCAAGAGTGTAAGACGTTTATATCAAAGTGATAAACATTATCAATATTTTAGCCACTACAATTGTGTCTAGGGTTTAAGAAGTTTATAACAAAGAAGGGAAATTTGGTGATATATTTATTATTACCTTACTTTTAAATAGAAAACAGCTACTTCTCTAGCACCAGATGAACTATCGTATTCATACATATATACATACACGAGAATATCTATTTTACTGCTATAAAAACACATGGCTGACTGACTGACTCACTCACTGACATTAATGTTTACCCACTTCCAGATGAGCTAGAAACTTGATGTTTGACAAACTTATAGTTTCTAGCCTATAACCGACGCGGGGAAATTCCAAAATGTTAAAAAAATTAATTTTTAACCCCCGAAAAAAATTCAAAAAGGCAGAGCAACTTTAAAGTCTGTGCGGACCTTTCTTTGGAGGTCTCTTGTGGCTAAACGGTAAGACCTATCAAAAAACGGATTGTACCAGCAGCTACGGATTTGACGAGATCCACAAGTTTGGTCCTATTAATTTTTGTCGTATCTCATCGGGGTTATACCTTAGATAGGGTTAGATTTTTTTGATTTTAGATACATTTTGCATTTTACCACACATTTTTTAGTTTCAAAACAACGCTGGAATTACATTAGTTTACATTCCCTTGTAAATAAAATACACTGGGGTTTTGGGGGCGGAACACCCAACGAGCAAAGCTAGTTATATTATACAACCAGCAGAAGTACCCGGTGTTGACCAGGATAGCCACGCAATGCATTGCGTGGCTACCCAAGGCAACGATTTTCCTTGCTTCAAAAAGACAGAAAAAAAAATCACTTTATTTTTATTTTTAATAAATTAAAAAAGATCTAGTCAAAAATTCCAGCTTTGAGGTAAACAGGGACTACCCATTTTAAAATTTTAGCCCTACAAGTGAGGTAGATATTGCGTAATGCTCATGACAGTCAAACAAACTTCATTTTATTAATATAGATTAAATAAGCTTACTCTGGTAATTTAAATTAGAAGAAAACGGCCGCACCAAATTTGACAAATGACCACTCATTTTTACTTTCTCTCGACACCTCAGAGAGAAAGTATTGTGATTTGTGATCGTCAAAAAAAGTGAACTCTAGAGTTTGATAAATGTCTACGTTTCATGACCCCTTGAAACCAAAAAAGTGGTTTTCGTAATGCAGTCTGTCTGTACCTCGGGATAAAGCCGAAACTATTTTACCAATTTGTCTAAAACTTACTATCTGGGGATTTAATAAGGTCCCCCCAAAAGGATTTTTGAAATTAGATATCTAACCCTAAATTTAAGGGTAGTTTATTGAAGGCCAAAAAAAGAGCAAATTTCGAGAAAATCGATTATCTCTAACGATTTAATTTAGATTTTATATCTAGACACTGTTTATTATTAGAAACAAGATGGAAATAACCATTTTCTTATGAAAATGGCTGGGATAACATTACACGATGAAAATTTTCAAATTTTCATCATTTCTCCGCAACTATTTGAGATACGAAATAACTTATCATCGTAAAGTTGTAGTGCTATTTAAGATAAAAATCTTTTTTTGAAATATGATTTTATAAAACCAAAAATTTCTTATCTATAATCAAATATATATACGTTTTAATTCAGGTATTTGAAAATTAATTTGATTCTAATGCTCTTTGGTTGACAAAGATTTTTTTCTTTTCTCAATTTTTCTGTAACTGTGTTCCCAGTTACTAATGCAATAAAGTAAGTAACAGTGAATATTATTTAATTTATGATATTTGGTGTAGTGTTTCTAAACAATGTATTGACCTATTATTTTGTTTCACAAATCTTATGAGTTTTTAGTAAAATGTATATTTTAAGAGAAAATTGGGAGAAAGTCTGTGCCGTTCATCGTACCATTTATTTAGGTTAAGGGTCCAGAAAGTCGGCAAAAATAATAGCTTCCAATGAAATCCTGACTTCTTCTTTTGTGTTAAAAATAATATTCAACTCAATCCTCATTTAAGTGGTATGGTGACCAAAATATATAGCTGGGAGAGGGGTTATATCCAAACTTTCGCCGTAGTGTGAAATGGGGAAAATATCCCTTTTGATTAAAATTAAACACCGAGAACTCAAAATCTATGCAAAGTTGATGGCTTTTGACGAGTAAACATTTAACTAGAAAGTTGAGTGAGGCCTCGTTTTATGAACCTTTCCCAACACAAAGTTTTGAATACGTTTTAGCGTCATAATCTGCATCCATTCTCTGACGACCAACTAGCACAAACTGTATATTCGTCAATAAATCAAGTAGGCTGATCCGTCCTCACAAACACTTTCAGAGTCAGGATAAAGCTAGAGATCTAAGAGAGGTGTGTCAATTTTTAAGCTCTAATTGACGTGTGGCGGTGTTTGTTTCAAAGTTAAAACATCGCAAACTCTTTGAAGGTTTATCGATAATAAACTTCTAGCTAAAAGTTCGAGTGGAAGTTCATTCCATTGAACTTTTATTATCCAATAAAAAGTTTCGAGTGCGTTTAAGTGCGGTAACTTGCAGCCAACGCTGCAAAGGTATACTAGTTGCATTAAGGCCTGTGTAAGCGACAAAGTATCAATCACTATCAGGCCAAATGGCTTCAGGTCAATTGACAATACATTATTTTATTGCACATTTTTAACGATTCTATAATTATAATCTATTAATAGTGTTTCATTTATTTAAAAATTACAGTTCACAAGCTATAAGAGGTCAAAATGATATTTTATCCTTTTTACGTACCATATTTAATGTAAAGAAATAAATGTATGGAGCTGAAATATATTGTAAATAAACATTCATATGAGGTGTAACAATGACATATTTATAATATTAATATTTCATAGTAATAAACTTATATATAATATTTAATCTTATTATAATATAAATAACTTTATTACAATTTTTATATTGTAAATTAATTGCCAAATGAACATAAAATACAATGGTCTTTGTCGTTTTCTGGTACTGCAACTATTCTGTCCAAGCTTATACACCCTTTCGCCCTTCACCTATAGCAACCCTTTGTCATGTCATTAAGAAAGTGGGGTTAGAAGATTATTAAGCTTCTTATTTCTAGGTAAAGAGGAAAGCTCGCTGGAAGTTCTCAAATATCTTAACATTTTCTGTTGTAAACCTATCAAAAAAACTACTGTATTTGTTAGAGGAAGGCTAAATCTAAAGCCCTTTTTCATCAAGACTAGTCTCATAGCTCCCTAAATACGATTAAACAGTCGTTGAAAATGAGATGTCACTTTTACACAATTATTTCTATCAATAAGAAATCAAACTATAGGATTAAGGAAAACGAGCCCTGTATGAATCCTTAGACTTTAATTTGGTGTGAACTCTAATTTTAAATAACGTATCACAGAATTAAATATTGTTTTAGAGCTGAAAATCTGCGCGGCAATTTAATGTTTACCGAGGCGTCTCCCTTAACGGAGCAGGCATTCATGAGAACTTTTCAGAAGAACTGTATTAAACTAGCTTTAAGTGAGAGGAATCATAAGTAGGCACTATCGCCGAGTTAACCCATCATCTCTCCGTAACCAGTGAACCATATTACGTATCACGTGTCCCCACTGTGCTATTTATTAACCAGTCTAACTAATCGTTTTATTTTTTTCCCTGGGTATGCTGCGTTTACCTCGAAACATAGCAAGCTTACATTAATTGGTTTCACTATGGTGCAGCTTATAAGATAGGTCCATAGTGTAATATATCAAGGTAAGACTGCTACCTTTCAGGGTAAACCGAGTACGTTTAAATTAAGACGCCTACCATTAAATTTGTTAAAACTCTGGATTTTACAAATATTAAATGGCTTGTTGCTAATATCAGTATTGATTCAAAAGAATTACAAAACAATAAATCTATAACTTGTTATTTGATTATCTCATTTTTTTTATGCACCAAGTCCTACTAATAGTCAGGGCTATACGCTTTGTACTAATAATTACTTTAATGTGTTAGGGATGAGAATGGTTATGTTCAAAAGAAGAGTACCAACATTTGCATGGACAGAGTAACCACTTAAGAAATCCCTCACTACACCAGTTCATGATTCGAGCCTCTAACTACCCTTAAACGGTAAAACCAGACCAATCGAAGTTGGTGCCAATTCTATTTACGTTCCCACCAACCAATGCGTTTTGTCCCAAAATGGAAAGCTTTGATATGTCTTTTAATGATTGACCGATTTTATTTAAAAACAACCAGGGTGTGAGCCCACAAGCTAGCTATACATAGAGATAGGGTAAAATAGCATTAATTTTCAGTTTTTTTAGTATTAATTATTGGAAATTTAACGTTTTGTGACATAATTAGCATTTTGTAGCAAAATAGGTAAAAATGTCTTTCGTCAATGTTTTTAGGGCTATACAAAGGATTTATGATAAAAGCAACGACTAACGGAATGTGGCGATTAGCCGGATGGGCTGCGGAAGGCACAGGATGCAAGTAAAACCCGAGCTGAAGCACACAGACGAGTGAAACTCAATGATTTTTTAATCACTTATTTCCGCTTAAAAACATGTTTTATAGAAATTCTCAGCATTTTATTTAAATGCACAGCATTTTCAGGGAATTCGCGTCTATTTCGCTAAATAGAATAATTTAGCTAGAATACTCTCAAAATCACGTTTTTCGCATTAATTCGCGAAATAAAAATCGCTTTAAACACTTTCAAATGGCATGAAACGCAAAGAAAACTTATAAATACCCTATTTTCGACCCTTTTTTTTCTTTTCGCGTTTTTCGCAAAAGCGAATTTACCCTATCTCTAGCTATACAGAATGAGTACCCACCACCGTTAGTGATGATAGTGTCCACATTTGCGGATAAAGAATGTCATGTGGTCAGCCTTCTGGCCATTAATCTCAGTTTTCTAAGCCAGAACTGCTACAGTAGCTCCTCATTTGTACTCACGATGCCGAGTTTAACCCCTTTTCAGACCCAATGCTTCACAGGTAAGTTTTGGAAGAGCCTGGGATCGAGCCCGAGACCTATGGATATGTAGCCAGAAGCTCTGACCACTAGACGACAGAGTAATAAAACTAATAATATTTTAATTTTAAAAACAAATCAAAGCATTTAGCTTTATTAAAAGATAATCTGTAGCCACTATTTCATTTCAGACATCAGGCTAAAAACCTAGGTTAGGCCCCTGTATAGATAGAACAGGTCTGGCTGGCACATAACCAACCCTATGTTAAAAAAGAACACAACAAAACAAGTGAAACAGTTGGCCCGGGGTTACAAGAGTGACAATTTGTTGGCACGGTCGGCAAAATGAGGAAATTTCAGCGGTCGCTAACTTTTTCATAGACCACACCGTACAAAGATATAACATGCGTAAATTTAAGACAGGAACACAATAATTCAACTGGTCTTCCTATTGGAGCTTTTGGTTCAACTCTTGTTTCAATAAGCCACTCACCTGCTTCGGCGGCCGAATGGTCTAAGCCAGGGGTATTTTCACCCTTTTTTTATGTTCACGTAGTCCTCAGATATAATTTCCCTTCAACTTTGTGGCCCAAAAGTTGTTGGGTCATAATGCAAACTGTAGATATTCTAGAATCTACATTTAAAATAAATTACATTTGAATTAATGTATTAAATAATAAGTTTTATTATTATTATTTTTATTAGCACCATGTCTTACTACCCGTTCGGGTTATACGCACTTACGCTAATGTGTAATGGTAGGGTGATTGTGAGATGAAATGGAGGACCTACAGTTTAACGTGGGATCTGAACCACGGTAGAGGCCTGACATTCCTCACATTCACAAGTTGTGATTAATACACGTCTTGTCAGAGGTGAAGGAAGGGTTTGGTAATCAGATAAATCTGTGCCGGACCGAGGATTTAGCCCCAGACCCTCAGCACAAAAGTCTGACACCTTACCCCTAGACCACCAGGTCACCTTAATACCTGTTGTTTTCTCAGGTGAAAATAAATCTCTGCTTAAGGACACACATTTGTTAATATAAACAATATTTCTGCGTAGCCTGACATTCACTATTTTTGCAAATGTTTCAAATCACTGATAAAAAAAAATATAGGGCGAATCTTTTTGTTGTACATAAGAGCATATACCAAGGGAGTAGAAATGGAGGGTTTGGGGAGGTCCGAAAACCTCTTGGAGTTTGATAGAAATCTCTCGGTGGGGGGGGGGGGGGGGTTGATGTGTAAGGAAACCATTCATTCGACCAAATGCATGTTAACATTTTATATTGCCCCCCCCCCCTTTTTACTGCCTCCTAAAAAAACATGCTTCCAATGCCATTGGAACTTACAATTTTATTTTTATAATAATAGTGCACTAAGTTTTAATTATTTTTAATTAGTTTCACGACTATTACATTTTTTTTAATGAGGTTCTCTAGTATTTTCATACTTCAATGTGGCCAATGGCTGGGATTTGGAAGAAAATGACAGCCTGGTGAAGCACGCTCGCTCGATGCGAACAAACGTGCTCCACCTGACTGTTTCTTCACGAATCCCTTGGGATTGTTAAACTACAAGAATGTACAGGTGTCTCTCCATACGTGTCGAGCACAGTGATAGTCATTAGTGCAACTAGAGTGAAAACTCATTGTGACAATTTGCAGCAAGTGTTTGTTCACACGAAAAACTACAAATTTACTGGCTTCTCTCAGAAGATAAAAAGGAAAAATGTAGAAAAGCAGGAATATAGGAAAAGGTAATACTTAATATTGTATTCACATGTGAAACCCATATTTGTCTGACATCTAAGCTATAAATGAGAGAAAATTGTAGCACAATCGAACCGAGCATTTGAAGTAACCATTTGCTAAGCTCAAATCACTTGGCAAGCATTATGTTATTAAGCTCGGCTCAAGTCAGTTGCCACCTTTAATGTCTTTGAAACGATTTCATTTTAGGTACGGCTAACCCATTAAGACTTTAAGTTTACCTTATACTTTATGTTATTTATTTCACGGTTACGTTTTTAATTTTGCTTTCTGAATACTAAAAATAGATAGCCATACTATATAATAATTAATTTAAATGCTTTTAATGCATTTATGTTTCATTCACATTTCAAATACGGTCCATACCGATTTTAATTATTTTCATGAGCACTATGAGTACTATAGCTTATCTCTGCTACCAAGGTGAGTTAAGGGCAGTATTTTTGCAGTCTTTATACTACCAACATTAATAAAAATTGTTCCAGTAGAAACCGAGTTTAATTTTATTCGTGGTTACCGTAACAGTTTTTGAATTTCTGTCAAGGGTGTCCTGGAATTTAACTACAACTTTTTATATTTATTTAAAAAAGTTTTTCGTTTAATGTCACAATGATCATGACAGATATTCAACAACTGTTGCTATAATTTTGCTATAAAAACTGCAACAATACTGGCTTTAACACCCAATACCACCCCACCTTAAGGACAGTATTGTTTAGTTCTGTTGCGCGCAGTTGCCATTTGGTGGTGCTTAGTCTGAGAAGTGTTTGCAAGCAAACAGTAGGGTTGATGTAAGCAGAGTGTGGACGGAGTTTGCTATCGATTTTCTCTTGACCTGAATCCCGCGTGACGCTGCCCTTTCAACCCGCACCCACCAATCTTTCAACCCCCCCCCCCCCCACTCCCCCCTCCTTCTACAAACATAAAAAAAAAGTATTTGTAAAGTTACAAACGTGCTGATGAAATCGGTCGCGTGTTGCACTCATTGTTGGACGTCTGACGTACTTAAAGCTTTAATATTGCTCCGATAATTTAGTATGTATTTATGCAGGAAAAATATTATTTTATTATATATATTTAATAAAAAAATTCGTTAAAAAAATTTTAAAATACTTTTGAAAATAAATACACTAAATAGATATTGATGGTAACTGAATGCAGGAAAAACTTAGGAAAATTCGAGGTTTTTTTGTCGGGGAAAACATGGAAATATCCACTAACTTAATCTAAAAAAGGAAAAATCAGGGAATCTAAATAGTTAACTAATTTTGCGCCTAAGCAATTAAACAAATGTGAGAGATTTTGTTTATCGATGATTTAAAAAAAATGTTTAGATGTATAAGATGGTTGTACAGGATTGGTTTTACTAACACATTTACGCAGGGACACACATAATACATAAACATTAAATAAAAAATAAAGAATTTATATTAATGTTTATGTTTAGAAGCCGTCAGGATTGTTTGCAAAAATATGTGATTAATGAAGTATTTTTCTTGAGATATTTGTATAGATTTGTATATGTATTCAACGTCATTTACAAACGATAGTCATATGTATTTAGATTTTGCTTATATAACTTTAAATTAAATTGCCCTTTTGTTAACTAATTGTAAACTAGCCAACTTCAGTGGTCAAATGGTCTAAGGCATCACTATATCATGTAAATTAGGGCTAGAATCAAGGTCGAGTGTACTAAGGAGGATTTTTTCTATTAAATGGTTTCCCCCTACATGACAAATTCATGTACAGTTCCTCTAAAATATTACCTTTCTCAAAACTATTCCAATATTGCAATTAATGTTTGCGCAAATCCCCAACTGGTACTAAAACACGGTAAAAATAAAAAGTATCAAAAATGTGATAATTATGGCTGAACAGAATGTTGCGGAGGGACATCAAAGAATGAAGAGAGCGGTGAGGCATCTGTATAGACATTGTCCATCCATAGTAAATACCATAAAGGGGAGAACGTCAAAGGAATAAGAGAGGAAGATCAAGACCCCGGTACATCAATCAGATTATCCAAGATCTATATCTAAATCTAAATACTTATTCAGACTTGAAAATAATAATTGCAGTGGACAGGAAAAAATGGCAGGAGAAAGTGCTGCCGACCAATCTGCGGATTGAGGAATAGAAGAAGTTGGATTTGTTGAGTCAATAAATGCGAAACTATACAGGTTTTTTTTTGGTAAGTTTCCAACTGTTTATCTCGTAAAGTATGCAAAATACTAAAAATATTTTTTACAAAAGTTGTGTGGTTTTGAGGGGGGGAAGATTTTTATTTTGTGGGTGTTTTCAAGAATTTTTCATAGCAAACTTTGCCTTTTAAATACTAACCATTTATTATTTTTAGCAGCATTTTATTCTACGGCCAAAAAAACCCAACACGCGTGAAATTTTTTTAATCGATCTCGATTTTCAAAGAAAAGATACCAAGACATTAACAATTTTAGATTTTCTACTAAACGGTATTAATTCAAGAATTATTGTTTTATAGTCACCAAATATTAGCAAAAAGAATTACATCTAATGTTCAAAGCGTTCTGCATTATTTTCCATGCAATAATACAGTATATCTAAGAATGTACGTCTGACATTTTAAAAACATCTCTAGGAATATTTCTGCAAGCTGGAGTCATCTTTAGGTGGGGTTCTTTATCATGGTAGGTTTGTTTTATAAACAATAGACTTAAGATAGCCCCATATAAAAAATCTACAAGGTTAAGATTTGGGTATCTTGCAGACCAATCAATAGCCTTTTTCTATCAATCCACTGGTTCGGAAATATATTATCAAACCAGTGTCTAACAGCGATTGTGTAATATGGTGGTGCTCCATCTTATTGGAAATTAAGTCTTCATCTGAATTAATCACACAATTATTTCCTACCTAATTTTCTATTTCGTGTGTTATAGGAGGATTAATTACATTTCAAAGTACAACTCACCGCTGATATTTTGCTCAAAATATCTCGCAAAATACCTGTACATCTTTAAAAATAGATATCGACTAAGAAAATGTTTCACAAACTAATTTTTCTCTCCGTAGAATAAGATGCTCCTTAAATGACAAAAGTTTTCTATTTTTTAAATAAGTTTACCTTGAAATAACATTGAAAACTTCCATCAAATTCGAAAATAAATAATGCTGTAAAGCCCCGTATACATTAGGCGAGCCGAGTCTGTAATGTAACATGTAATGTAACATGTAATGTAACAGATTCGTCCCAAGTGGGACGGGCCCACGAGCGCGCTACAAACCATTCGCAGCGATCCGCCGGTTGTCGGTTTTTCCAACGAACACAGAGGGATTCGTCAGTCTAGTTGGGATGTGTTTGTTGCGTGCTCGCAAGTATGGAGAGCTGTTCTGAGGAATCTGTATTTCAGTTGATAGAATCTTGTAAAAACCATAGTGTTTTATGGGACCCCAAGGAGGCAAGGATAAAAACTACTATAAAAAGAATCTGAAGAAGATGCCTGGAAGGATATCGCCACATTTGCAGGACAAGCAAAAGATGTTTGCAAACGAAATATAACTAATTTTTTTGGTCCTATTTTATCCAGAAAAAGCTCAAAGTCTGTAGGAGACATCCTGGTAAAGCTATTTTACTGTCCACCAATCTGCTGGAATTTTAAATCTCGCAGTAGTTCCAAACCGGCCCGTTTTTTATAAAACTACACGCCACCATCGTCAAGGCTTTCGTTTTTTTAAAACTAGATTTGCCGTAATTAGCATAGCACTACTGAACAATTAAGGGTAAGGCTTCTTCGTTAACAGACATTTGGTAAAGTTAAGATAGCTAATTAAATTGAAATATAGTGCAGCCTCGCAAACAATGAATTGAACTGAGATCATTATTACGGCGATTAACGTGACAGCATGGCGGTAGAGTTGGGGGAGCCTTGAGGCCTGTTAATCTAGTGTGACCTTGGTTATACACTTTTAAAATAGCTAAAAACTTTTTAAAAAAACACCTGGTACAGACTTATAAACACCCTAATAGAACCAAACTAAATTAATTTAAAATATTACTTCAATTGTTGTCTTTTCAATCAACTCCCTCATGGTGGGATTACGATTAACTTCACGTTCACGTAACGCTCACTTAATATTCACATAATGTAACATACGGTTCTCTTCGTGTTTTTAAATGGAAGCCACAACGATGCAGTTAACTTAACTTAACTTTCACTTGACTTAAAAGAGTTGTCCACGGGAGAACTTTCACGTTTCGTTAACGTTAGGTGAAGTGTGTCGTCACGTGTTCTAACAGGCCAATCATGTTGCGAGAAACGTCAACAGAGTAATTTAGTACTTATATCTGTTTGCTTATGGTTTGCACCTGATTATTTAGAAATAGTATGTCAGCGTCTCGCAAGATCAAAAGGCCAGTTTCATAATCAGACTTATGCCAAACCCTTCCTTCACCTCTGACAAGGTGTGTATTAATCACAGCTTGTGAATGTTAGGATGCCAGGCCTCCACCGTGGTTCGGATCCACGTTAAACTGTAGGTCTTCCATTTCATCTCCCAATCACCCTACCATTGCACATTAGCGTAAGTGGTAAAACCCGAACGGGTAGTAAGACGCGGAGCTAATAATAATAAATAATAATAATAATAATAATAATAATAATAATAATAATAATAATAATACTTAGCTCTATCAAGTGCGGCGCTACATACACTAAATAAAAGACTACACCTACCTAGACCAGAATGGAACGGGTTAACCTTCATAGTCAAACCTAGTACGCCCCAAGTGCGGCACTACATACACTAAATACAAGATGACACCTACCTAGACCAGAATTAAGTGGGCCAGTTTCATATGCAAATATGGCCCATTCCATTCGAGATTAGGTAGGTGTCTTATATTTAGCGTAGCATCGTATTTGAGACGTTCTCACTCTGATTATGAAAGTGTACCTAAAACGTCGTAGCCTCTTTCTATACAATTTTTTTAAACTCTAATGAGCTTTTTTGTGCAACCCAATCAACTCTAAATGCTTTGGTTTCATTTTAGTGAGAAATTGTGCATGCAAACAGTATGAATTAAGTGTGAGTGTTTAGCCCACGTTAAGTTACGTTACGTTACGTTACGTTACGTGAATCTGATCCACACCAGTTTCTTTACATTAAGTGAATGTCACGTGAAAGTTAATGAACGTTAAGGTACGCGAACATTATTTTGACTATGATCCCAGAATTAACCAAATTCATTGGGACTGTGCTAAAAATTTTAAAACTAATTGGACACTAAACATAACAAACTAAACAAAAATGTGTAATATTTGGGTGACTTGACATTTTAACAGTTTTAAAATAGATATTTGTTTAGGAACATCTATTTGTTAACTATAATGTTTCTAATAATTTAGAATAAGAATTTTAATTATCACATTTGTGAAAATGTGATTTATTTAACATTGTAATTGCAATAATAAATATTAACTTGAAAAGATACATTTATATACTGAAATAAAAATCAGTAGCCGAGGTGAATTGAATAGTAATCTTACAATAGAGTTAACACAGTTTCAACCTCATAATAACTCCAAAATAGCTATTTAATAATTTATCTGTACATCCACATTGTGTAGACAAAATAATTATTAAGTGCCCTAATCTTACTCTATAATAAAGACTATGATTATGTCGGTCATAATAAAACTTTCCTAGGAATTCACTTAACAAATCCTAAATAAATCAGTTAGATAAGTTTTCTTCAAATTAAACTTTATTTTCAGTCAGCAAATTATTTCATTTATTTTTACATATTTAAGTAGGCCAGTACATTTGGAAAACTTAAATTTAAAATAAATAAATAATCTAACTTTCATGTACAAACTACGATAATGTATTTGAGAGGAGGAAGGTTGAATTTAGATTAAGTGTGCCCACGTTTGCTGGTAGGGAGAGTAAAAATTAATTTAGAAAAACCTTGAGTAGATCTGACCGGTAATAAAACCCTTATCTCTCCGTCATCGGCAGTCTAGTCTAACGCGGCTACCGAAGCAGGTTATAAATACATATAATGTAAATGATATAAAGTAATTATATAACTTAAACTAAGGGCCAGTTTCATAGTCAGATTTAGTACGCCTAAAGTGCGAGTCGATACTAAATACAGGACGACACCTACCTATACCAAAATGGAATGGGCCAGTTTCGCATATGAAACTGGCCCATTCCAGTCAATTTCAGCTAGGTGACGTCTTGTATTTAGTATAGCGCCGCACTTGAGGCGTACTAAATCTGACTATGAAACTGTCCCTATTCCTAGAAACCTCTGGTTTCAAGGTAGTCCTGAACACATAAACGACTGCTAAATCCCTAGCTAGATTGGTTTGTAAGTGCTTTTATAAATAGTATGCAAGTTGGCAAGGGGCTGTAACCATTTTGAAAGCTGACAAATTTTTTGACGAGTAGCTACGGTCGAACAAAATTTATGATAATTACGGAATACATCAAACATAACTTGAAGAGAACGGCCCTAGTTTTCTTGTTGTTGTGGCCTGGTTTGCTTGTGTTTTGTGTGTAGTAAATTACCAAGGAAGTTAATATAGATTCTAAAACAAAAGTGACGAAAGCAAGAGTTCGTAGTTGTAAAAGCTCAAATAGAAAATGAGGGAAATAATATCGTTGCCAATTCCTAGTAATATTAAAAACCCTTGTGGTAAATCACCTAAATTATCGTCAAATATTACTCGAACATAAAGCAAATCTTTAGTGTTTTCGAAGCCAGTTTTAGAAAGTGGCAGCCGAGGAGGACAGAAAAAGAGGCCACCCAGGGTGCAATAATTTGGGAACGTAATGTGAACTATTTTTAGGGGAGAAACAGACTGCACAACGGATGAAAGGCGTGGTGCGAGTGTGCGTCTATGCTTGTAAGCGTATGTGCTCGCCGCACCACGTCTGACTACCCTTCCAGGATATATGTAAGCTTACACTAATTTAGGGAGAGAGATGACGAAGAAAGAAGTTGAAGAAATTTACTCGCATTTGCATGGAGGGAGAATGGGAAATAACTTTATATATACACATATACATAATTACTCTCGATACACCCAGGTGGGATTAGGATTCCGATCTCCCAGTTACCGGCAAACCAGACAAGACGAGTTTAGTGTCTTTAGCCCTCGTTCATGCAAAGGGAATTTGTAAATACCATTTTAAATATCACGTTAGTCAAATATTATTTAAATGCGGTTATAAAAACAGCCTCTTTTTTTATAGACCACGTCTTTCCACATGTCCATGAATACACGTGGAACTAAGACATATATGAGCAATGTAGAATTTAAAGTAAAAACATCCGCATTTTTTTAAGGAGTGGAAAAACCATTTGAAGGAAAAAAAAATTCTCGGTGCACTTGACCGGGATCTGAGCCCCAACTTTCTCCGTCACTGATAAGCTAGGCTGACATTTCGTAAGCACACCCACTGATTAGAATCATACTGCCCCTATTCAGGATATACGCATAATTATGTGAGTAGTAATTATGCATATGAACTATGGATGAGGAGGTTAAATTTAGAGGGAAGCGTAGCCACATCTGCGTGGAGGGAGAGTGAGAAACAATTAAGGGAAAACCACCCTCAGTAGACTCAACCGGTATTCGAACCCTAATCTCCTTGTCATCGGCAGTCTAGTCTATTGCAAGAGTGACGCATTAGACCACACGGCCACCGAGGTGGCGGGGCCAAGGTGGGTGAAGGGGGGGGGGGCAAATTAATAAATTCCTTAACGGTTACACTAGTATCCACACTTTGTGCGATGATTACGTTTGCGATGAAAGAATGTGAGCTTTAACTTTAAATAGGTTTAAATGAGTTAAACGCGGGAAGTGTAACCACAATACATAGTAGAGCGGCAAAGAGCTGTATATAGATGAATTGCCACAGCCAACCTAGTTAAAATTAATATTTATCTTACAGACGTAAACATCGTCACAGCCTGTCTAAAGTGACAGCAGAGAAACACATGGCTTTTATTTAATAGTATTTTAAAATGTCAAATAGTGTTCATCCTATCACAACTAAGACCACCTTCATTTAATTTAATCGTGACAATCTTCGCTGTATCAACAAAGGTTCGTTATAATTATGGTCTCGCTTTTGATGGGGGAAAAATAATTATTAAAATTGTTTCCGATGTTTTAAACTTTTTTTTAAAAGGGTTTCTGAAACTTCAATGGCAAGTCAAACTTTTTTTTTATTTTCAGCATCAATATAGAAGAGATTTTTTTAAATAAAGTGTATTTAACATTTGATTTTACTAACTGAATGATATCATAGAGTCACTTACAAACTAAAAACTCTAAAACACCATCACTTTATCAATGTCAAACAAGATACACCAATCTCAAAAATGGTATTATTCTTGGTCGTCGCTGGTAATCAAATTCAAAACCTTTAGCCCAGTTGAAAGACTTACTACCACACCTGTGCTAAATATTGAACATTAAAAATTGTTTTTTTTAATTTTTAGCAATTTTGCGTTTAAATCATGATCAAGATCTACATCAACATAATATAAATCTCTGATTTATATAATGGTTTCTACCAAGTTTTATTAAAGTCATATATCATAATATAATTTGATCATCATTTTTAAGCAATAGAGAAACAATCCCACAAACTATGGGACCATTACAATATAGAATCTGAAAAATTGGGCCAAAATATTTGTAATATATTGGATGAGTACATAATTATTAGTTATTTAAAGTTACGTCTATCATTGCAATTATCAACATCAGACACAAAAACTAAATTACTAAAGAACAATTCTATCTTAAAATAGAATTCAGAATGATTCCTAATTGTTTAAAATAGGTTGAAATTTTTGCTTTAGCATAAATATGTTCCACTCTCTTGACTAATATATATGATAGTGATAATAACAACTATTATTATTTGGGCTAAGTTTTGGCAAAAGATTTCACTAATTTATAATGTATAAACATACATCTGGTATGTGGGCCTACTATTTATATAATGATTAAAACTAATTTATAGTTTGTCTACAAAAAAAAAATTAACTAAACATGTAATTTTAAATAATTGAGTATATTTATATACATATTAAAATATAAATTAAAAAAAGAAGGAAACAAAATAGATAAGTTAAAAAATATAAAGACAATCATACAAACACACATTCATATGTGTGTGTATATTTAATACTAGTTTCATATATATATATATACTATGGAAATGTGCGTATAACCCGAACGGTAGTAAGACGCGGTGCTAATAATAATAATACTATGGAAATGGCAAATAATCTAACAAGGTAACAATGCTGATATTAGTTATATGGATTGAATATCAATTGTTATATAAAAAAAAGTCATCTCACAATGAAAAACTAAGGTCTATTGACAAAAAACAACTACCTATAAACTAAGACTGAATGTGTGGTTTATAATAATTTAGTGCTACGACATCATTTGTGAAATGTTTATGCCACTTTGATGCCAGTATACACGGAGCTATGCACTTATACCAGTGGAAGTCAATGGCATCTGCTTGGTGGTGTGTGAAGTGTGTTAGCGTCGCCAGGTTTGTTTGTGGTTCCAATAATGAGTAGATTACCGCCACCGCCATCAAACACAGAACTAGTTCTATGAGTGAGTTTCACTGAACAAGTAATAAAAGGGGCTTGAAACTTTATGTATAAACATTCGCCAGTAATAATTTGAAAATACCAGGCTATTAATTAAATATGAATTAAGGGTGTTACATGGGGGAGCACTGAAAACGTTGCAGCTGTTTCGAAATCCTGGATTGTTTACGAAGTGGTTTGATATTTCTTTAAATGGTTTTCAACAAAATTTAGGTGGAAGTTTTTACCTGTTAAAGAGTTTTAATTTTAAGTCTAAAGTTTTTTAAGATGTCTGGTAACTTATATAACATATTAAAAAAACAATCCTGCATTTGCTTCAAATTTCTCTGTTGTGACCCTATCAAAACATGACTTTATTTGATAGAGGATGGCTAGTTCTAGGTCTCAATCAAGTACAAATATCGGTGTAGAGAGTAGTTGAATATTTTTTAGTTTAAACTTAAAATTTAAACTTTAAAGATAGATAAGAACCTGTTAATAGCTTTCGGCTACATTTTGGTGAAAATTATATTTAGGAATAAAAACCACTTCTTCAGAAATGTGGAATTTCAAACGCATAAAATTCCTTCCCCGTGTAACACCCTTAAGGAGCTAAGTGTTAAGAGCTTAAAGTAGTTTTATTCTATTTATTTGAGGTATTTAACGTGCTCTTTGTGAACCACTGATAACTTCTATGAGTGAGAGGGCCTATAAATTTTGCTGGGAAATATATTTTCATATACCTTTCAGGGTTCTTTTACATGTCACAATTGACGTGGGGTCAACGTCTTTACATCCCCACGGAAGGAAGCTGTGCTATGGATTTTTATTGCTCGGTGAGAATCCGTCGACCCCAGCTGGGTTTGAAACAAAGAATATCGGATTCCGAGGCAAGAACTCTACCCCAATACCACAGAGGTCAACGTTAAGCAGTTAATTAGCTCGTTCTATGATTTCCATAGTTAAATGAAGCAAAAATCCATAGCTTAAATTTCGAGTCTGCATAAAAATGGTATGATGGGTGATTGAATGGAGGGTGAAGTAAGGAAATACCAAAGCTATAACAAAGGTCACTACATGTGAACCATAATCTAAACTTATTTTTTACAGTTTGTTTTAAGGATTTCAAACTTTTCCTTTTAGATGTTTAATATACCTTTTTTATTTCTTATATTTCACTCCTTCAGTTTTTGAAAATACTTTTTTCCTTGTAATTACATTCAATTTAAAAAAGTTTATTGGGGGAGGATGGATATTAGATACAAAAAGTGAAAGACAAAATACAGTGCAAGAGGTTATTATAGTGATAAATGATAAATTACCCTGTACTCATATCCATACATTGTTACGGTAATAAAATCTTTCAGGTTACGGTGGGCAGGACATTCAGCGCGAATGTATTTATTAGAACCACGTTCAAGATTTTGACTTGCAGACTATAGAGTACGAGGGTGCAACAATTAAAATTAAAAATATGTTTCCTGCCCTAAATACATTCGGGAGCAAATATTGTTATTGATTTTTTTTATGTGGATCTAAGGGGATCAGTGTGTGTTAACAATGTCTTATAATAAAAACAAAGTGCCACTACTATTTCAGAGTTCTAGTGATATATAATAAATAAATATATATAATATATAATAAATAAATATATATAATATATAATAAATAAATATATATAATATATAATAAATAAATATATATAATATATAATAAATAAATATATATAATATATAATAAATAAATATATAATAATATATAATAAATAAATATATATAAATAAATAAATATATATAATATATAATAAATATATATATATTATATAATATATATGTATAAATACATATAAGTATATAAGAAGGCACCGAGAAAATCCTTGTATACATTGTTTATACCAACCCCTCGAGCTTGGATAATGGTTTTAAATAAAGCCAAAGTGGAGAAAACCAATTACAAGAGCCATCGAATTCAATTTTAAAGGGAAATAAAACATTTGCATGAGCAATCCGACATTTACGAAGCTAACAAATCTTGATTGAAGTAATTTGTAAAGTCAAATATAGAGAGGCAAGCAAGTTTTATTGCAAGTCCGTGCCTTGACAAAATGGTGAAAAGTTTTAGAGCGTTTCAAATTATGAGTGCGCACATGAGCACACATTATATCCCTGAGCTCTTAACAGCGTGAATAAGAGGCGACGGCTAAATATTAATAGCGTAAACAAACAGGCTCCCGAATTCTAGCATCGATAATGATAGGAAACAAATTTAGAACCACACGGTTATGAGTACTAAAATTCTGACTGATTGAGGTTAAAAAAAACCTTTTATGATTGCTTAGCTAGGTCGGTTTTCCTAGAAATAAACTAAGTCAATCTTTTTATGAGTTTCTCAGAACTATAATCTATTATTGAATTCATTCCATTACATTTTGTAAAATATCTTATTTCACTTCCTATGATCATGTTCTTTTAGTATTTCACTATGGGAGGAACATTAAATATCAGATATTTACAAAGATGAAATGAAGATTTATTAAAATATAAATGGTTCTACACGTAAACCATATTTAAATGCTCTCCTTTGGTTTAGCACATGCTTTTTTTTTTAGGCCTTTATGTAATAAACCTATGCTTTATGTTTGCCTAGTAAAAATATAAATAACATAATAAAAATAAGAATAAGGATCTATTGTTCTTAGTGACCAAACATGGTTTAAGTGATAGAGTGAATTACTGGTTAAGAGAGATAAAGGTTTAACCATGTTCAGATGCTCTGGAGTATATCAACATGTGATACATAAATTGTGATTTACCAACCCCTTATTTCCTTCAGTGCTGGTAAATTTTGTACATGTTACCTTACCAATATCGGTAGGCTGTACTGAGGGTGGTTTTACCAAAATGATTTTCCACTCTCCCTCCACGCAAATTATGGTACACTTCCTATAAATATAACCTTCCTCATCCCTAAAACCATTATAGTGATTGATACATAAGCATATAACCGTAACGGGTAGCAAGAAGCGGTGATACAAATAATAATGTAAGAGTGCGAGCGCAAAGTATTGGTGAACATGATTTTAAAAAAAACCAATGGAGACTTACTATAGGTACCCAAGAGAATTCAAGTTATTTTGCTCAGAAATCTATAAAAATCATGCTCTCGTGTTTTCTCAAGATTGTCCCAGATGTTTAAGGTTAATAACATAAAAATGATATTGAAGACTCCCAATATAAGCCTGTTTCATATTAAATAAGATTATTACATAAAACAGATGGCACTTGAAAATGTAGTAAACTATTTACTTATTTTTGTTGTAACTCTTGATAGATAAGAATCGTCTTGGTTTGTTTACCTTAAATTTAATCTTTTTCTGATGCACGTAGATAAATACTTCAATGGTTACCTAACATGACGTCAAAGTCATTGAAATCAAAAGCTTCACACTCGGTACACTCGTACAATGTGAGTGGGATCGATAAGAATGTTTTTTCCATTAATTTACGTCATTTCAAGATAACTACATTATTCTAAAAATAAAAAAGTTCCTAATTGAAACTAATCTAACTCATATCGCATAGCTCAGTTATGTATTTGTAGTGCACTTGAATTAAACCAAAAGTTGAAGAACGTGTTCCACACTACGCGATCTACGAGCATACTACGTTCGAAAAACACTAATCCATCATACAGCAATTATTTTTAAAATACAACTTGTTATCTTAAATTTAACAAACATTAGCTTTGACACGGAACATAAATTTTCATATACAAAACTTATTGTATATTTTAATATCTAAATCAAATTAGCTGAAATTGCAATAATGATTGAAAATATAGTTTTTAGTAGGTTCAATCCGTATTAAATATAAATGGTTTAGTATGCTGCAATGTGCGTGTCCTATTTTTTATTTCTTCCTTGGAGGACCACGTCTTACTACCCGTAGGCTATTCACTTATGTACTAATTACACTAATAGTTTTAGTTATGAGGGAGACTATATTTATAGGAAGTATACCCGAATTTGCTTGGAAGGAGAGTGGAAAATCATTTTGTAAAACCCACCCTCAGTACACCCGACTGAGATTCAAATCTTCATCTCCCCATCATCGGCAGTCTAGTCTACTGCGAGAGTAGCGCCTTAAAGATTGCACCTACATTGGACAAAGAATTGATCCGGCCCGATCAATCAAGTTTAGCTGATCAGGCTCTTGATAAAACAAGCTGCAGTGTTCCATAGGATCCACCTATATTAGGCACGTCGGCCCGTTCCGATAACTCCCGATGACGCCCTATGCCTGACTGGAGCCTGGTCAGATCAAACTGGTTTGTTTCCACCCGGCAGTCTGTTCCGTTGTCTCACTGGGTGAATAATGGCGTTTGACAATAAAATCGATCGAGATTTTCTTATTGAACTTGTTCGCGATGAGCCACGTCTGTGGGATCAACGGGTAAAGGCTTACCACAACCGAGACCTAAAGCCTGGATTGTGGGAAGACATTGGAAATAAATTACACGTGAAAGGTAAGTTGTGTTTTGTTTATTTACAGAAAATACTTCAAAATTGTATTGATGTAAAAATATATCACATTGAACTGATCATAAACGTTTCTAAACGGGTGTAGTTACTAATTAATTTATCCTTATTTATCGCTATATAGGCCTACGTATCCCAGATAGCACATACAATATTATAGCATTTTAAGAAATACTCTTCATATTTTAAAAATATTGCTCCAATATTTCATAACTACATTACTAAAGTTTTGGCAAAATTATCATCATTATTTATAAAAACCTTGTGCAATATTTCAAAACTGTTTCAAGAATATTTTATATTTATTGTTTAATTTTAAAAATATTTTAATCAATATCTATCACATTTTTTCAATATTTAAAATATATTTTCAGGATGATAAGTCTTAAAAGAATTTAAAAAGTTTAAAAAATATTGAGCAATATTTTAGCAATATAAAATAAAGATTTTTCTCAATATTTAACAAACAGTCTTTCTTCTAGGTTGTGTTAACTTGGTGCAATGTAGTTAATACAAAATTGGTGTAAATTTGACAAAGTAAGCTCATCGCAAGAATGACAAGTGCAAACTTTGTATCTTAATTGAATCCGTAAACTTTAAGGCTTGATAAGTCAAGCTAACGTCAATCTTGTTAGCTTAGTGAAAAATTTTTAGATAAGCTTGTAGCAAACTTACTGTGCTGTCTGGGTTAAATTTAAATTAATTATTAAATAAATTATTCTTTGGTGGCCCAAAATTATATTTATAAAGATAAGATGAAAGAATTTAGGTCCATAAAGATTTTTTTTATCTTTGAACTGATACATGGCAAAAATTAGACAAATACATCTTCACATTTTAAAATTAATAGGCCTACCTACAATAACTCTTTGTTTTATTTTATATATGAGCATTCTTGCTCTGCCTTGTGACGGCACCAGGTCCATTAAAATAAGCTCTAAAGGCATTTCGAATGTTTTGAGCCTCCTTTGTACATCTATTGAACTTTCTAGCAGAGCCAAAAGATTCGGCTTGTTGTTTCCTGTAACTTTCCAAAACATCTTATAGATTGAAGGGTTAAAATTACCTTCCAAATCAATAATCAAGTTATTTAACAAGCAAATACACTTCACGATAAGATCTGCTTTCTCCACTTCTGTTTCAATCGCCTTACCAAGTAAACGCCATTTAGCAGTCATAATACCAAAAGCGCATTCTACGTATCTTCTTGCCCTCTAAAGACGGTAATTTAACACTCATTCGTTCTTCGTGTGATACCTTGAAAATGGTTTCATGAGGTATTCCTTAAGAGGGTAAGCATCATACCATGAACAACAAATGGCGTCTCTGATACACTCCCTTCAAATGATGATGGCTTTGGTAACGTATCTTGAAAGTTTTCTAAAAATGTGTACATAGTAGAAGCAGTAGACGTTCCACCATCACTCTGCTTCCCATAAACACCTACATCTATAAAAATAAAACGACACTTAGAGTCTGCGACACCTTGTAACACTAAGGAAAAGAAAACTGCTTGTAACAGTGATACATGGTTCCATTATCTTTAGGGCACTTGATCCGGACATGTTTTCCGTCAATACATCCAACAACGTTTGGAAAATTCCATTGCTTCTTAAATCCTGCTGCTATCTTTATAAATTCTTCTTTAGAAGGAACTGTCATGTGCCGTGATTAAATATTTTTCCATATTGCATCAACAACCAAACCAACAATTTTGCCAACAGTATAATCATTCATTCGAAAAACTTGGCCTAGAGAACGAAAAGACATTTTAGTTGACAAATAACTGAAACTTTTTTTTTTACTTAATGTCCTGCCTGCATTATTAAATTTTGTTTAAAACACAAAATACATTAGGAACGTTTCTGTGTTTCAGAAAATCCAGCCAAGAAGACATGGGAAAATCTGAGGGATTCGTACAGAAAGAAACTCAAAACACGTAGTGAAACTAAAAGTTGTCAAGAAACGGACAACACTGATGAGAAGTGGCCATTTTATGCGTCCATGGACTTCTTGAGGGAGGGATATCTTGATTCCTCGAGAAGGTTTGGGGAATCTACTGTCCTCAGCCAAGGCTGTCAGTAGTAATCCTATAAATAAGGAGGTGGCAGAGCCTGTTATACTAGACGACCAATTCAATGATTCCCCACATTCTGGTTGTATCATTGTTCCTTCGGTGACAAATACACGAGAAGTAGAATCCAATGAATCAGTTAATTTTCATGGAAAGTTCACAGAGACACGAAATAAAGGCGCAAAACCACTAAAGAGAAAAGCAGTTATTATTAGATACCAAGCTCTTAATTTTGAAATACAAAAAGTAATACTGTTGGTAGAACGTTTCTTGGAGAGGACGAGAATAGATGATGAAGACTATTTTTAATGAGTTTGCTTCCATCAATCAAGAAACTAGATAGCTTATCAAAATGAGGCTGAGAATGTCAATTCTGGAAAGTGTCACTATAGAACTAGAAAGAAAGTGTTTCAGAGACAACTGTACTGGAGGAGTAGCTTCATCATATTCAGGATCTTCAGGTTCAATTATTACTACTTCATCTTCGTAACTACTACTTTGTGCAATCTCCTGCTGATAGTTACAGTTCTCAAAGCGCTTTATTGCCGAATCAAGCAATCTCTGTTTCTGAACCACCACAGCATAAAAAAGGTTTTTAAAAGAAAACTTTCTACTTACTGATTTTAAGAAAACGACTTATTGTGTGTTTAAATATGAGAGTGTGTATTGTGTACTTATTGTGTGTTTAAATATGAGAGTGTGTATTGTGTAATAAATAAATGCAATGATTATACAGTTTGGGGGTGTTTCATTATAATATAAACATTTATTATAGCCTAATTAAGTCACTCACAAAATGTAACAAAAAATATTTAAATTAAATAATAAAGTTCATTTTTCGTTTATATTTCGTGAGAGTCTGTAGTGATTAAAATAAGTTGTACTAACCTTATAGTAACTGTAAGCTTTTCTTCAGGACTAACACAATCTCTGAAGTTCGAGTGTGTTGTAAGATCTTCCTTAATGGCTTCTAGAATGTAGTCAAAAGTTTCAATCTGCATCCTATGGTAATCTTTGTATCTATCCGGATAATTTCTCATTGGCCAACAAGTTTTGATAAACTCATTGTCACTTCTATCTTTATTGAAATCATGAGTCCACATTTTTGTGTTCTCCTCAAAAAGGCAGTAATTTGATAGGAGGAAAAGTTCGAAATCTTCTTCCGAGTCACTCATTACGTGAAATGATCGTTTCACCTCGAATTCTGTTGAATCACTGACAAGAGTTACAGCAAACTGTCAGGAAAGATCTATTGTCAATGTGGGCACACCTGCTAGGGTAAATCTGATCAGGAAACCGTGTCTGATTGGAACGGAGGAATTCTAGATCCAATGTAAGTCTAGCCTAAAGGCGCATGCGGCCATCAAAGCCCCTTCACGCTAATTCAGGCGCGTTTCCTTTCAATTCTACCTTCTTTAAACCTAGTAATAATAATTTTCAAACTTTATAAAAAGCCCTGTATACAAACTAAGAAACTACGTATAGTGACATTTTTAGAACATAGGTCGAATTAGCAGTTAGGGAACTCAAACTATATTTTGGACGTGGTGAGTTCACCGACTAAAAGCCGAGCCGGTGAAAATAACATTCCTCTATTCTATTCCTCGTACCCCAGTCCATGCGCTCAAATGTTACTTTTGGCTTGCGCTTAAGGTTTGATGGAAGGGGGACGCGAGGAAAGTTGTGTTTTTGCAGTTTTTTTAAGGAAAAACCTTTTTTGACCAAAATAAAAAAATACTGCTCCAGTAGAAACCTAGAGTTTAATTTTCTTCCCATGATGATAGAAACCATTCCTGAATATCTTTCATGAGCATGGTGGAATTATATAACATCTTTTTTAGTGAAGAGAAAAAGTTGTCAATACATTCCAGGACACCCTTGATAGATATTTAAGAAATGTTGAGGCCACCGTGTGAAAAGTATGTGAAGAAAATTAAACTCTATGTTTGTACTAGAGCAATATTTTATTTATTTTGGCCAAAACAATGTTTTGCCATAAAAACTGCAATAACCGTGCTTTTTCTCGCGTCCCATTCCATACCACCTAAGGGCTACAGATTCAAGCGTGCAGAAATAAGAGGTAGGAAATGAACCAGAAAGTTGCATATTAAATATAATCTGGCAGAAATGTAGCTTAATTTTATTGAAGATATGTTAGAAAATCAATTAGGCAACAAGTGCTTAACCCTGTCAACGCAACACCTATGTTTGTGCCCGGTCTTCACACAATATTTAAATACATTTATTATGAGCACTTATTAAATAATTTGTGCACTTGTTTAACCTAATTTAACCGTATCCCGAATGATGTTCTTGCAAGGTTTATCAAAGTTACAGACAGTTCTTGCGTTTTCAGTTCTTCAGTCTTGCATGTCAATTGTATTATCATGAGTCAGTCTAAATCTCTATTTTAAAAAGGGGAATTTCCACTTGTACCAACGATTAATTTTTCAGTTCTTCCGAGAATAGAGCCGTGGTATCTTAGTTCAGTACACAGTGCACTAAGCTATCGATCCTCTTAGAGATTAGGACATCCATACCGTGCCGGATCAAGGTTTTCACGTGCCCTAGGAAAGACTTTACATTTTCGCCCCTATTGTAGGTTATTCTGTATAATATAAATAAACCATGACGAAGAATAATAGTAGGGTGCCAAAATACCAGACGAAAAAAATGAAAACGGGATAAATAAATTTAAGTGGCATCCTCCCTTCCCCCCTTCCGCCTCTCGTAATTAATACGTGCAAAAATATTTTTCCTTCTTCCCTTCCTTTTCATTTAATATTCTCGAAATATTTTAATTAAATATCAAAGTGATTCACCGACAAAGCGAACGCGAAAGTAATAAAACCATAAAAAAATGATAATAAAAATTCATATATATATTGTGAATGTTTTTATTGCGAACAATATATAATTTGACATGGTTAATGAGTTTAAATATTTGAGAACAATTTTAAATTGCAATAACGATATTTAATTAGAAATTAGGAAAAGAACACAGTCGGTAAACGCATGCTATTACTCAGCAGGTTGTTATCTCTCCTGCTTTAAAATAATGTAAAACAAAGAATATACAAAATAATATTACCAGTTCTCTATGGCTGTGAAGCGTGGCCTCCTACTTAAGACGAAGAAAAGAAATATTAGGGTATTCATAAACAAGGAGCTTAGGAAAATATATTGTCCAAAAAGGGTTGAGGCTACTGGGGAGTGGAGGATGTTACATAATGAAGATTTACATACCTTCTATTCATAACAAGACATTGTTAAGATAATCAAGTCTCGTAGACCTCTGTGGGCAAGACATGAAGCAAGAATAGGAAAATTTAAAACCTTATTCAGTGTATTTGATAAGTAAACCCAATGGGAAGAAACCATTGGGAAGATCCAGACTCAAATGAGATGATAACATTAGAATGGACCTAAAAAAGATAGGGTGTAGTGATAGAATGAATAGAACTAGCTCAATATAGGAATAGAGTGCAATGAGGTGGACTGGATAGAACTACCTTAAGATAGGGATAGGGTATAGTGAGATGAACTGATAGAACTATCAACATAGGGATAGGCGGCATACTTATGTAGTAGCGGAAAATAACTAAGAGTTCCTAATGCCTCAGATTATGTAAGATACAGTATTTATATGCTATTTATTTACTAATAATTACTAGCTTGATTAATTTAAATATATATTGTTAGATTTTTTTGAAATGCGTCCCTAGTATCATTGAGCCCTAGGCGACCACCTGGTTTCGCCTAATGGACGGAACGGCCTTGTTTGTATATTTTATCAAAGTTGTTTAACAGTGAAGATGCCCAAGGACTGAATTTAATAACTTGTGTGTTTTTGTCTAAGATTGAATTTTAGTTATCATTCTGATTGAATTGGCTTTACGAGTATTTACAAATGCACCCGTAACGGTGACCGAGCTGTTTAAGGCATTAAAACTTGCATCACACTAGGCCGAACAATTTCGTGGGTTTGACAGTGTAATTTAGAGGAGGGTAGAGGCTAATGCAAGGGTGTCAAACTCAAACAGTTGTGAAGGTCGCATTATATCATTAAGGACGCATTGCGGGCCGTACATAGGATTTTTTTATTAATTATATTATACTGTAACGGGCTAATCTGGCTTAGCCCCGTTCAAATATAAAATACGAATGTTTGTTGGTACAAGCAAGTCGCTAAGAGTTAACAAATGACAATCTTGTGTTAAATGCTACGCCCATAACATGTGTCTGTTTATTTACATACCAACTTCACCGACTCTGCAAGCTCGATGCCCCACTGGAATGAACAACACTGATAGAAGTGACCTACCCCGGCCTCAGGGGAGAGCTCCGTGTTCGACAACGTGTACAAGCCAACTGAAAGCACCATGAATGCTGTAGGCCGACGCGAGTCGATGTTCTCGATCCTCAGGGAAGGTTCCCCCTCTACTTCATTCTGACCACTCCATCACGTGAAGTCCTGATACTATATATTCACCGGGCCGCTTGGAAGAAAACACAGAACACGATGGGACTGAACCAGCGTCCTTTGCGTACAACGTACTCTCTTCACGTCGAGTAAAATATCTTATCAACGTGGGCATACAGTTCAGGGAAATGGATCCACTGGACAGGAGGAAGCCGCTGTATTAGCCAACTTCATGACAGGATGTATACTTTCAGTCAGATGTTGAAGATTAGGATTAGCTGACTACATGGCAGGATTTATATGATAGTTTTTAGTTAGGAATAGGGAATAACCCTTGTCTGTCTTTTGACATTATTAGTGTATTTTTGTTAGGTTAGTTGTGTATGGAGTTATGTCTCCTTTTTCATGAGAACAGGTTGTAAACAACACTTGTTTTGTATCGCGCTTCTCGCGTTCCCGTGACTGAGCTGCTAGGGCCAGCCACTCGACTGTATGGTGAATCTAGCTGCACACACTATGTGTCCACTCATGTAACTGAGAGGTAGCTTGCCCGGGAAAGAGATAGTCCAAGTTATATGGAGGCCCAGGATCCATACCTAGTTAGGTTCATTGATGAATCCCTAACACTTGAGTTAGGTAGTTAACCTGTGGGCCGTTCTTGCTTCTCAAGATTGGCCCGTGGTTATTCTTAAGTTGCGTTGCTCCCCTTTGGAGTATGCAACTCTTCAGCCATTTCTGCCCTCAGGCACGGCTGGGGCTGTCTTTCTTTACTTGTCTGTGTATAATGATGTCGATCGCCCATTAGGTGTTAAAATTGTGGCACGCGTTATCGACCGGGCATGGCCCGTAGATTTTGAGGAATCATTGTAAGTTGGTTTTACCTCTTGGTGGAGTTTTTGCTCTGTATCCAGGGTCGCTCTTATGTAACTGGACTTTAACTTGCCCTATGTAAGTTATAACTGTACTTGCACAGCCAAAATACCTTGTTGGTAGAACTACCAGTGACATAACTCAATTGTCTGAGTTAATTCGTCCCGTGCTTCACGCCCGTGTTGGCTGTGGCTTAGGCAATACTACATCATGTTAAATTTAGTTTTTATAGACTGTTCTTAATGAGATTACGTGCTAAATATAGTCCATGTCTTTTTGGTTTATTAAATTTCATTGTTTCTAATCTCCTCTTTCTTTCATTTAATTCATGTATATGTATTTTTGCACCACTGGACTTTTAAGGTTTCAGTTAATTAAACCAGCGACCATCAATCAATAAATAAATATAAAGCCCAGGTTGGTGCAATACATTTTAAATTTTTATACAGAATTAAAAAGCTTACAATTTTCTCCCCTCGATCCCCTTTCATTCTTAAAGTACACTGATTTCTACAAATATATTTTCGTTTAATGCGGACGCAAAAGGCAATTTAAAAAAACACTTGATTGTCAATTTACAACATAAAAAACATTTGCCAAAATAAATAGTTATCACAATGAAAGTAATAATGAGCTTAGTTCCAAATTAAAATATTTTTCATTTAACATCAAATGTCAGGATAGTAATTTATCACATCTACTGTTTGTTGGAAATCTGTCATCGCTTCCCACTTAATAAATTACCAAAAATCTGTAGAAATATTTTGACCTGAAACAATCCTCATTGTGCTTTGTAAATGTTCATCTGTAAGCTGACTTCTTAACTAGGATTTATTCAATTTTAAAAGGGAGAAAAAACTGTTCACAAATGTATGTATTTCCGAACATTGATAGTATTCTAGACGCGCTCATTTTGATTGTGGGCTATTTATCACCCAAATACTTGGAGTAAAACTCTGATAGGACCGGTTTAAACGCTCCCGTGGGCCATGTGTTTAACACCCTAGGGGTTAAAATCTCAACCTATTGTAGAGGGGGTGGTTTTATGTGTGTGTTTTTACCACCGAAGATTCCCCTACTCTATTGACGTCATGGTAGGAGTGTTGGAAACGCGAGAAGATGTCAGTTAAAAAAAAATTAAAGCAATGTTTTTTCTCAAAATAGATCAAATATTACTTCAGTAGATATGTTTAACTTAATTTCCTGCACATATTAATCGAAACCATTTTTAATTTTTGTCACAAACCATGTAGAATTTAACCATGCATTTTTATCGTCATTTGAAAAGTGACCGTTTAAATAAATGACAAATATTCCAGGACTGTTGCTATAACTTATGCGTTGGGAAAAAAAAACCAACTAAATTTATCTACTGAAGAAATGTTTTATTTAATTTTAGCAAAATAAGATTTTGGTCATTAACTCCAAAAAACACAGAATTAAGTCGTGATCACTACCAACCCACCTTAAATGCACTAACTAAACTAATACATTAGTATATGTATGGAGTTGGTTGCTCATCCAAGACCAGTACTCACAATTAGTCCTATCGCGGAGCGGCACGTCCGAAACAGAACTTCAACTTAAATGTGTGATAAGAATTAACACCTTCTTTAAATATCAAGGTAAATGACCTTGAGATAAACACTAAGAGTAAATGTGTGTAATATGTATTAAAGATATTAGTTAACGTAGTAACCATACACCATTATACAATATTTTATTACAGTGGAAGATTTTCAACTCCCATTATGTGCTGTTGAGCATAAATGTATTAATATTATTAGGTGTTCTGTCTTACAACAGGTTCGTTCCCTTTGTCAGTGAACTTGGACCACCAAAGAGCCCCGTCGTATGCCTCTTACTTCAGCTACCAGAATTTAAGTATTTAAGTCTCCTATATATTATTTCTGCTGTCAATATCCCTTTTTCTCAACTAATACAATGCCTACAGCGATGAGTAGGGTATCAGTGGAAAGGATTTTTTACAGACTTCTGACATGGCATACTCAGCTTACATTAAAACACATTGTTTGTTTAACATTTAAGTTAAAATAAAAATCTGTGATGTTTTAATTTTTTAATTATATATATATATATAAGCGAAAGACCTGACTGATTCACTCATCACTAATTCTCACACTTCATGAAGCTAGAGGGCTGAAATTTGGCACAGGTGTTCATTATAATCTATTTAGGAAAATTAAAGATGTTTCATTCCAATGTTTTGTGATTAAGGGGGTGAAATCGGGGTAGCTACCCTAATCAACAATATTGCTTTATAAACACTTTTTAAGCGTGTAGAGGGTAATAATCCGATAAGTTTGTTCTAATAATGTCTTCGAAAAAATATAGCAATTATTTTTAACCCCAAAGATGCTTCTAGGGGATGGGAAAACTCCCTATGAGAAAAGATACAAGGTCACCTCCTCGCGGCGTTTCTCGGATAGCGCTAGGAACCATGCCATTAAGCTTCAAACAAAAATTCCTCATTTCCATCCAAAAGTAAATAACACAATATCCCGTGCGAAGAACGGGGATTCAGATAGTTAGTATTTAAAATATATTTTGTATATTTACAGTTATACGTCTGGCTTTTTTTACTATCCAAGAATATCACTAAATACACTAGTTGAAAATCAATTTACTTAATCAAGTATAGAAAATATGTATCTTCTACTAAATTATATCATACTGAAGTTCCTGTGCGCCCTTACTACTAATGAGATACGCAAAATAACACTTGGCAATGAGGAAATAATTAAATAAAATTTAGCACATTCATGTGTGCACGACTTTTAGAATAAAATAGATCCAGAAAATATGTGGTGGCCTGGAGTTCTTCAACATTGAGAGCATTGTGCAAACAACTACAATATAGATTCATGGTTAGCTACCTACTAGTAGTGATCAGAATTTGATAGAAGCTGTAAACAGACCTAAACGTAATGGTATTCTGAGTGAGGTGGCTGAAAACCTATGTGAGCAATGGCCTCATCACTCTAAAAAGTGATATTGAAACAATCTTAAACTCAAGGAATGTGAAAGACAAGCCCAGTTATATTATCATATATGAGGAATGGAGGTCAAATCTTTTAAGCAATAACTGCATTTTATAACCCATCGTCAGAGCCCTGCTGTTATGGTGAATAAAAAAGCACAATTTCGTTTTTAAGTTTCCCAAAAGCGGTGAAAAAGCGGTTAATAAGCGGAGGAATTACAAAAATCCTATTTTTGCGACGAAATTATCGAATTAAGACAAAAACGTTAAAAAAGTGGTTTTTATCAAACTTTCGTGATTAAGGTGACTTTGTTGGGTTTAAAATATACTTCCAGGACAATGTTTGAAACAGGTAGGCTAAACATATTGAAGTGAAAACCAAAAATTACATTTTGTTTGGACAAAACGGTAAAAAACACTAGTCCGCAAAAAAAATGTGCTGTCAACTTATTAAAAAAGTAAGATTTAGCGGCAGCTGGTCCGGGAAAAGTATGTACAAGTCACAAAGACTAAATATTACACAAAAATCATCTTGTTACTTCACAAAAATTGTGACTATATTTTTAAATCTATATTTAGACTAGAAAAATACAAAATAACTACTCAACATAACCAAACTGCAACATGCCGAATGCCGAAAATCGCGACTAAATCGCGATTATCGCGGACATCGTTTAAAATCGCGAATATCGCGCTAAAACGCCGATTTCGCGAATTATCGCGACAACTCTGAGCATATATTTGCAATCAGGGTAACCTGAAATGTGAACATCTGAAAGAAAAAAATGCCATATCTAACATTCGCGAATTATCGCGATCTTCACAAACTCAGGGCTCTGCCCATCGTTATTAAACTTTGAAGATAAGGAGTAAAAGTAAAGGTGGACTAGGTTATGCAACAAAGATATAAAGAAATCGATGTTGCTTGTAGGATATGTATTAACGAACTGGAAACTTATGATAACTGGTAACTGTGAGATACATCATGGATTAATTTGCGATCAGAAAGGAAAGACGAGTAAAGGAAAATAACGATTTTATCGTCCTGGTGAGAGAAAAATTTTACGAGCAAGACCCAAAAAACTAGGTTATAGAAGAGCCAATTTGAAGAGGCGAGAGGTCTTAATCTTAGTGGTCTCATATCCAATAAAGCTAACTCACATGTAGTGGACATAGCTGTAAGATACAAGGACCAAGATTTTATTTAAAGTTTAAGTAAAGAAAAATATTTCCAATTATACCCTCAACTATAAAATGACTAAATTAACCATGGCATTAATAGGTGTAATTCTACTTGGTTTCGGCACCAAGGAGGGGTTTAGTACCAACATATAATAAAGTGGCGTTTGAAACGACTGGGCTATTTCATGAGAGTATGTTTAGAGTAATTCAGGCCATTTATAGAAATATTGTTTATGAGTTTGGAGTTACAAACCAATTTATGTATATATGTTTATTTTGGCAAAACATATTAGTTCTTTTAAAATTAAAGGTTTTAAGTACTTTTGTAGAAATTTGGTAAAGTGATCACGATCAAAGTGTAAAACTTTCAAGGTCCAGAATTAGCCAACCATCTTTCACGTTCATTAAGACTCTCTACCTTAGATATTTGTAGATTTATAACTAGAACACGGATTTTTAATCATTAAAAATGATTGATCCTATTAAATTACCAAAAGATGACTTTAAATATAAAAAAAGTCTATAATGTACATAGCTAAATCAACACGTGCTTGCAAATGTTATCTTGAAATTATCCATTCGATGAAGTATTTAACAACTGAACGCTTGTTCTGCTAAGTATAATATTGATTTACAAATATCCGATTCAGAAGTAATAGATCTGCCCCTCTCAAAGCAACCCTCTCCAACTTAATTACGGTTTCACCAAGAATGTATATTTTACAACCGTACAAGCAAAGAGGATACAAAGCTCATGGCCTATATTATCTTCACGCACCGACAACTGTGGGTTGGAGAAATTTAGGCATTTATAAAATATTATTTTACAATATACTTCTATATTAATGCCTTAAAATGACTCCAACATTCCTATAAATGCCTAAAAAAACTGAAAAGGACAAAAACCAAGAAAATATGACTTACAATTCCAGAATGAGAAATAATTAGCAAAAAATGATATATAAAATATACATTTCTACAACAAAGGAATCATGAACCGTAGTTTAGGTAACTTATGGGTGTGTGTGTGTGTGTGTGTGTGTGTGTGTGTAACGAAAAAAAAATTTACATTTCATCAAAACCGATCCCTGTTGATAACCCTTGGCACGAGACAATCTTGAGCAGTTAAGTAATTACAGCGATGGCACTCTTTTGAAAATTACTGTGTAAGCTACCGTGTGAATGTTTTGTTTTTAAACACATAATAGTTTTAGTTAATTTCCATTAACCAAAAATTATTGTTCAGCTTAACGTATAGAATGAGATGATTTTGTCAAATATTTATATACATGTGTTGAAAAAAAATTATCTAAATATATTAAAAATATTTAGTTTTAGTGTCGGAAAACACACACATTTTTTTACCAGTCCCATAATTTGTTTAGTGCTGCATTTTATTACCTGTTTGGGCTATACGCTTTGGTACTAATTACGCTAATGGTTTTAGGGATTAGGGAGGTTATATTTAGAGGAAGTATACCCACATTTGCGTGGAGAGAGAGCGAGTGGAAAACCATTTGAAAAAACATCCTCATTACACCTGATCGAGATTCGAACCTCGATCTCTCCGTCATCAGTCAGTCCAACCTATTTACTGCGAGAGTAGCGCGTTAGACCACGTTGCCACCAAAGTGGGTTCCTATTAAATGATCCAAGAAATTCTAGCTAGAACAATTGAAAGCAATTGGAAATTTCCTTCCTTTGATATCTAGTAATCAAAATAGGATTATTTACTGTTGAGGAAATAATGAAAACTTTAGCTAAAACTAAAGTTCGAGTTATATTTGCGAAAAGATTTTTAACCCTAATTTAAACCAGTGTTGATTATAATTTAACATAAATAAGAACGTATTTAAGATATTGAAATTACCTCCATTGAAAATGAAATCTCTATAAATAAATTATATGTGATGGAAGACTTCAAAAATGAACTTTCTAATAAAATATAATTACTAGTTTTAGTTTCTTTCAAATCAATAGTTAATTTGGTTCAACTATGGAACTTTCGCCACGCTTTTTATTCAAATGTCATGTAAAAGTCTTTCATTAACCTCTACCTGAGTTACTGAAAAATTAAAGCAATTATTAAAAAAAAAAGTTGAATGATCAACTTATTTCTTGACTTATTTGATAAACTTACTTACTGTATACTCCATTTATTGAATATTTATACATTTCTAAAAATGTAACTACGTTGGCGCCCGTAGAGAAAATCGATTTTTAGTCTTTATGCAAAATAGTGTGTGTAATATTCACTTGATTGGGAGAGAGAAAGAGGGGCTTAGAGATTTATTTAACAAATTATTAAAAGTTGTTTAAAATAATATAATCACACAATTCTATTTAATATTGCGTCTATTGTTTTATGGTGATTCTCTCACAGTCAAACAGTCAATACGCTGACTTCCATTCATAAAACATGTTGTGGCATCCAACGCATTTTTATTTGGAGAATTTAAAATTGAACTAGCCGATTTAAATTAGTGTGTGACAAATGACCATAAACAATATAGTAATATTTTTATTGATATTGTGTTATATTTAGTACATTTTTTTATGCCCTGAAATGCAAACTAATTCTTTTGGCTTTGAGTTGAAGTATGTCAAATTTAAAACTAAATATTTTGAGAATATTAGTTGTTTAGTTGGCCATCGAATAACTCACATGCCTAAATGATTCGCCCACATACGGTACTACGTACCTTTACCAATTAAACCTAAATTACATAAAACGAAAATAAATTCAATTGGATTATGGGCATACAAAATTAAAACAACATCCAAATTTAAAAAGGGCAAATGAAATTTTATAAAAAAAGGTTCAAAAGTAGTTTTTTTTAGAAACCTTTCAGGTTTACGCTTATCTGCTAACTACGCTAACGTTTTAGGGATGAGTAAGGCTAAATTCAGAGTAAGTGTTCTTACATTTTCGTGGAGAGATAGTATAAAACTATTTAGGAATAAATACCCTCAGTACACTGGACTGGGATTCGAACCCCGATATCACAACCATTCCAGTATACTACGAGATAAACGCCTTAGACCATTAGACCACTAAATGGGCTGCTAAATGAATATATTTTGTATGGATGTAAAAAGAATGAGAACACCGAATGTAAGTTTATCATAGCTCTTAGTTGGAAAGGGGAGATCTGGCTGGTCTGGTCTGGTCGTCAGCTGTTGGTGGTCCAACAAAAGTGATATTTTTAGTTGCAGCTGAAACGAACGGTAAGAAGCACCTTCTACACAGCATCAACCTTGGGGTGGAAACTAAAGCGATGTCTGGGTTGTGTGTTCCCACAACTCACGCTAGATAGCACTGCTGTGCAGCTTCAAATAAAAAGTGGACCATTTAAATCAAATAGGAGCAAAGACAATAATTACTGTTCTGTAAATGCAGCTTACTCTTAGCTCTAGTTATCTCAGGAAACAGGTCGTATAGAGAGACAGCTCTTCTACACCCAAACATTAGCAAATTAATTGACAACAGCTTGATTAAATTTGCACTTGACAAGGAAACTTCATTATCAAACTAAAAGTTTTCTTATTTGTTCAACTACGTGCCAATCTCATTATACACAACGACTATCTATATTAGTTTGATAGTAAGACTCTTATCAAAGTCCCGTTTAGGATTTTTAAGCACCAAGACCTGTGTGGAAACGTTATGGTTTTAGAAAGTGCAGGAGTAACGTAACATACAAATAAATATTTTTATTTATATCATAATATATTGAGTAATAGAGAATGGAATGCCTAATGTGTGTGTGTATGTATATATAAGCCTATATATAAGCCTATATAGTTAAAGCAGACAGTTATTTAACTCACCCTCCCTGTAACCTCTTTTTTCCTTGACTTTTTCCGAGTTAACTATGCAACACTGAAATTTCAACATTGTCACACGACTAATACTAGCTATAAATTTTCTCTAATACGAGTAAAATAATAATAATAATAATATTTAGCAACGCGTCTTACTAACCGTTCGGGTTATACGCTTAAGTACTAATTACGCTAATGGATTAGGAATTGGGAGGGTTGAATTGAGAGGAAGTGAACCTGCATTTGCGTGGAGGGAGAGTGGGAAACCATTTAGGAAAAAGCCCCTCCAGTTCACCCAACCAAGATTCGAACCACAATCTCCCCGTCCTCGGCGGTCGAGCTCAACACGACTAGCGCGTTAGCCAACTAAACCACCGAGGCGGGTTACGAGTAAAAGAACAGCGTTTTAAAAATACAGCCCTCCTCCCTCTTCCTAGTCAAGTAATGATATTTAATTCATACCTTAATCTAATATATGTAAATCATCAATAGATTACGACCTGCTTCGGTGGCCGCGTGGTCTAAGGCACTACTCTCGTAATATACTAGACTGCCGAAGACGGGGAGGTTGGCGTTCAAACACCGGCCATGTGTAGTGAGTTTTTTTCCCTAAATGGTTTTCCACTCTCCCTTCACGTAAATGATGATACACTTCCCCTAAATTCAACCTTTCTAATCCATAACACATTAGCGTAATTAGTACCTAGGCTTATAAAACGAGTGGGTATTAAAACGCGGCGTTACAAATTATGCTTCAAAAATTAAATCAAATAAAGACTTACAAATTTTTGTCTAAAGTTAGGGGCTGCTAAATAGCCTCTTAAGAACGTGTGATTCTGGTTTAAAATAAAACAATACATTTTTTTAAAGAAAAATACGAGTTGAACCGAGCACTTTTCCTGTAGAATCAAGGGTTACTATAATATAAACATAGATTTATAGGGTTTAACGTAACATGTGGGACCAACTTTAGCGGTGGGCAAGAAAGGCAAAACATTGAAAAAAGTTCATATTAATGTGTCCCATTTGACCTTTTATCCGAGACACATTCATTTTTGCACGCCAGATATCTGGGGCTACTTGACATTAAAAAAAAGTGATTAAAATTTTCACTTTTGGCTTAAATGCAGGCCTGCAGTCGTCATGCCGTAGCATGCCGCACTTTTTCAAAAATTACCAGGTGTTTGGAATGACCAGGAATAGCCAATAGAACATACCTAGGAAAGACATATCGAGTATGGATGTAAAGCAGTCTAATGGAATCACTTGGATGTAACTTTGTAACAAGGTCAAATGGGGCAGAGGTTTATTATGAACTTTTTTTTCAATTGGGTTTGAGTCTCCTGGCAATCACTTAGGTGGGTCCCACATGTTAAGGTTTATATACATACATTAATAAAACTACCAACAAACATCAAACATGTTTATATATAACTTAAAACTCACTTGACTTAGCTATGAATTATATTTCGCTTTTAGCTTTGATAGTAATTACTACGCCAAGTCACAATTTGTTTAAGTAAATTGTAGATAGATTAGATTTGTCAAAGGTTTAAACGTAGGCTTATGTGTATATATATGTATATATAGGCTATATTTGTATCTAAATAAGTCTACGTTTAAACCTATGTAAGCCATAGTCATCAATATCAAAGTTAAAAGCGAGATATAATTAATTGCTAAAATAGAATTTTTAAATTTATATATAAACATGTTTGTTGGTAGGTTTATTACTATAGGGTACACATTGTATTTACAAGTAGGGGCGTAAAAAGGTAATCTTTAAAATGCAAAGCGAAGTCAAAGTCGAAGATGAAGTTTTCGTTATAGTAACATAACACTAGTTTTAATTTTTAAAGTATTCACTATGCGCATCTGGGTGAAAATGATTTGTGGATTAAAAAAGTATTAGTATACAAGCCTGTCGCCTCGCCGAGTTCTTCCCAACTTTTCACCCTGAACGATGATATTTTCTAGTTGAGCGTTTTCTCTCACTGTACAGTGCAAAACTCGTAATCTGCCTTCTACAAATTTGGTTCAAAGTGAAACCTTTATTTTAGTTCAAAGGCATTAAAGAAATTCCACGCGTAAAAAAATAAAATAAATTGAAAACCTTGCTCCGTTAGATTCTGTCCCATGGTCTATATTATGAGTGTGCAACGTTCCAGCTTCCGGAGGGTGTGAAAGGCACATTAGGAATTAATATTATAAAAGATGCTGACAGAACTGAATATATCTATGCCTACGTCATAGGCAATATGTTATTAGTCATGTGTAAAATACTGTTTAGTATCTGTTCTAACCCACCTCGATGGCGTAGCTAGCTAACGCGAAAGTTTCGTGTTGAGCTAGACTGCCGAGGATGGGGAGATCAAGGTTCGAATCTCATTCGGGTGAACTGGGAGTGGTTGTTCTTAAATATTTTTCCACTCTTCCTCCACGCAAATACGGGTTCACTTCCTCTTTATTCAACCTTCCCAATTCCTAGCCCATTAGAGTAATTAGTACTTAAGTGTATAACCCAAATGGGTAGTAAAATGCGGTGATAAGTACCTGTTCTAACAATCATTATGTGTATAAATATGTCAAATTATGTGAGAAATTTCATATCTGTTCAAGATATATCAAAGTTTTCTTCTTTCTTTGAAATGTTTTGAAAATGTAAAGTTATATTGAGTGTCTAAGTCAAAGCGAGGGTGGTTTAAACCTTTTCGACACCCGCTTCGGTGGACACATGGTCTCACAATAGTCGACACTGCTGAAGACCGGTAGAGAGGTGTTCGATCACGATCGGGTGTACTAAGGAGTTTTTTTCATAAATGGTTTTACTCTCTCCTTCCACGCAAATTCTGGTATACTTCTTCTAAGTTCAACCTTCCTAGTCCCTAACACAACATTGTAAAGTACATCGGCGTAAAGTTCAAATTGAAAGTAAAACGTGGTGCTAAAATAAAAATAAAATTATATACTATATATTTGCTATGCGTTATGCATGAATATAAACCCAACCCTCAAGAGTGAGTGAGGTGTGTGTGTGTGTGTGTGTGTGTGTGTGTGTGTGTGTGTGTGTGTGTGTGTGTGTGTGTGTGTGTGTGTGTGTGTGTGTCTTGTATGCATATGTGTACACATACATAGCATATCACATTTAGCGTGGTTGTGAATGTGTTGCGTGCCGTACATTTACAATTACATTAGTGCACAGCTTGTTTACACTGTAAATAACTCACTATAACATTCACAAACCTGACGGATTTGGATTTTTATAAGAGTTTATTTTTTTCATATTTAACTTCTTTCGTTGAGTATTCAATCCTTATGATCAACGTCACATAACTCAACCAAGTACATTTTATTTCCAAAAATAGCGAACCATATTCACAAATCACTCTTGAGGAAATTTAACGATAATCAGTTTTGTATCTAATGCATTACAATTACACCATTTCACGTCCAAAGGTTACTCTAATGGTCCAGTCTAGATGGATTATATAGAAATAGCTATTGTAGTATATTATAAAAGTAGTTTCGTTCTATTCCTCTTTTTACGAAAGCTCAAAAGAGTAAGCAATTCTAGTATGCCACAAATCTATTTTTATGCAAAATGTATTCAAATAGTTTTTGAAAAAATTATCGATACAAAAAATACCATTTTCATTATTTAGATCATAGTCCACTCTATTAACAAATTATATATACATACATATACATATATATATATATATATATATATATATATATATATATATATAGAATAAAAAGTTGAAGTTATATGAAAGTATGTATTTTGTATTGTTCCAAATAGAAAAACGTTACTGGATGGAAAAAATTAATATTTATATTAATTCAAATATCAATAAGCATTCATCAATTTAGGCAGCAAATTTCAATAAATAAAGCTAGATTCCCTAAATTAGTGAAGTTCAAATTTTTTTGTGTTGTTTATTATTTTGTGTGCAAGAGTCGATAGAGTAGTAGAGTAAGTTTAATAAAAAAATTCAGTAAGATATTCAGAAAACACCATTCTTAGTAATCCAGCCAGGATTCGGTCCTCATCCCCATCACCGGAAAAACAGGAGTCCGACCTTTAAACCGCGTGCCCATTGATATGATTATCAAGCTGATGTATATCTGATATTATTGAGAACAATATTATATTAATAAACATACTGTATTAGCTTCTAAGCAATATCAATATTATATATAAACATTTTGAAAAATTTAATACAATCAACAACGAATAAAATAATTCCTTTTTACTCGAATTATGTGTGAGACGATTTGACATAATTATGTTATTTGATATTTTTCTATGCTACAAAGAAAGAGTTAATAAATATGATAAAACTTTCATAAACCAGTTTAGTTAATTATAAACTACTGTGCGGGAAATAAGTAATTAACCCACAATCAAGACTGTTAAACATTTTTTAACAAAATATTAACACTGTATAAGTTAAAAATTTAAGATGCAAAGTCTTGCTCAGTTAGCCGAAACCTAGTTTCCAAATTGAGTTGAGTCGATGCCAATAGTAAGTTTGGCATAGGACGCAAATACTTATTCTCAGAGACGCTAAAACAAGAACAATCCAATTAATGGAGTTCTGCATAAAAATAGGTACTGGCATACTTCGCACGCCTGGCTCAAGGTACCTGGGACCCTCCCGATCCTAGAGGACATAGAATCAGTCGTTCCTGCTTTCCTCCACTTTATCTGAAGGCAAGACCATCTCACAGTATATCACTATCATAGGGGATATAGAATCAGTCGTTCCTGCTTTCCTCCACTTTATCTGAAGGCAAGACTATCTCACAGTATATCACTATCATAGAGGACATAGAATCAGTCGTTCCTGCTTTCCTCCACTTTATCTCGAGGCTAAGACTATCTCATGGTATATCACTATCTAGGGAACATAGAATCAGTCGTTCCTGCTTTCCTCCACTTTATCTCGAGGCAAGACTATTCAGGGTATATCATATCCTAGGGAACATAGATCATCGTCTGTTTCTCACTTTATCTGAGGCAAGACATCTCACAGTATATCACTATCTAGGGAACAAAGAATCAGTCGTTCCTGCTTTCCTCACTTCATCTGAAGGCAAGACTATCTCACAGTATCTCTAGATCAAAGTAGGTACTGATACAGTTTTATAGACCATTCTGCTCTCACACGTTGTAGTCAGTCTGGTTAAACTCAATGCTACATGTTGACGGGACACACCAGAATGGCTTTAAAGCATTTGAAATCTCATCTTCCTCTCAAATAAGCTCATTTTCACTTATTACAAGATTTAATTTGTGTTTTGATTTGTTCATAATTTGTTTGTAGCGCTGAGTTATATATTTCCTGAGTCTTACTTAAAAATTAATATATACATAAATATTTTTAAGTTTGAGCATCTTATATTGGTTCTTTAACATTATGCGAATGCCTTGAGTTGGCAAATTTAATTTATTTGGAAATGACTCATTGTTACTTTGTTACTTATTTCCTTGTACTCTACAGACTGATTAGCGTCAACTCTATGTGCAAATAACTTTGGTGCACTATTTCACACATACACATTAAATGTACTTGTGGACGTGTTTGGATTTTATTTTTGTCGGTGGTGTGTTTATAACTCATAACTATAATGTATGGATTTTAAGAAAATGTTTCTAACACACAATTCTTTATATTGGGGATGCCAAAAGGTCTTTGTCTTTGGTCTTAATATATACAAATATTTACTAAATATTGTGTTACAAGCTGTCAAAGATCTATTCCAGTGAAAAACCACTAACATCAAACGTCAGACAATCTCTTGTTGACAAAAAAAACAAAACAAAAAAAAATTCCACATACATAAACCTTTGTTCATTCCAGGAATAAAACAAAAGACCCTTAAAACAGTAAGCAGATGCTCTCCCAAACATGCCAAGGTGTAAGATAAATAGTATTCTAGTCTCTGAAGAAATGGTATACCACGGAAACAATATCAGACTGAAAAATATCGATAACTCAGTGCAAAAGTGTTGCCACTTGAATAGTGTACTCTTTGAGAAGTTAATATCAATAAATCAGAATAAAGTATTAGATTACAAAGGTTACTGTTAAAATATTATTGGAAATTGAATTTAATTAATCCAAATAGGAACTGTAAAGTTCATGAGTTTGGAATGTAATATTATTGCACAGAGGTGCAATGTTAATTATGATTAATATAATTGGCACCAAATTTACTCGTCGCATTATGGAATATATTTATGGAACATTTTAACTAATATTTCACTAATTTTATTTATAAAACAAGACCTACACGAGCTGAAAGCTCACTGCTTGCCTATAACGCAGACCTACGGTGGCACAAACGGTATTAAGATTTCCAGGATGAATTGTGTTGTCATTTTAAATACTTAGATACTATACTCGCTACATTGAAGAGGGAGAAAACAATAAGACTCAGCGAAAATTTTTAAGGTAACGTAGTAATGGAACCGAATATGTATTTAAGTTTTTAGGTCTACTCATGATAATTGGAAAAGATTAGTTGTGTATTTGAGAGAAATACAGCCCAACGTTTATGGTGATGTTAATAAAAACATTTGAGGCGGTTGTAAACACTTCCAAACATTTTGTCTATATACTAGATGCAATCTTTCATTATATTAGTAGTAGTTTGTTATTTTAATGGCATCACCCAAGAAAGCAAGTGGTCCATCTCCAAAATTGTTAAATTTGAGATATTTGGTGTTTACTTCTATTATAATGCATATGGTTCACGTGAGGTGAAATTAAAAACTACTATATAATGACTTAACAAGATACAAACTCAAGTTGTCATCTAGTAACATTGGTTTTATTTACATGGTCAAAATTCAAAGCTCTTTTACACAAAAGTATAAAATTGGACAAGAACTCTTGCATTTCCGGGTGACGACATTTTGAATGAACTGGTGGGTTTGATTATATAGTTTAAGAATTTTCCCGCGTCCAGATGATTTCAAAATTCACGCAGATGCCATTACGTGTTGTAATTAGCGTAAGTTTCTTCTTAATAACCGTGCAACTATCGCACACATGCCATGTGAAAGTGACGCCAAATTTCACACTTACACTCCTAGTTTTAAAGTGCCATGGATGAGTGTTTGATACAATTCCTACAATTTTATGAGGGGAATTACAAATAGTTCATACAAGCCAAGCAAAAGATTTTTAAAAAAAACTATAGTAAAATGTTGAGAAAATAGTCTTAAAAATGTGAATCATCCTCAGATGATGTTCTCATAAATAAATGCCCCTTGTGTTTGGTACCTGCGTTAAACGAGTCATTGGATAATGATAAAACAAACGATAGTTCTTGATAAATATCTATCTACACTATTTAATAATAAGTCAACATGTAACAAAGAGGATATCCTGAATAGGTAGCTATAGGCAGTGCGTACAGACAAGTGGAAAATGTGTCGTGTACAGTGTCACAACTTCTGTGCAATGAATTAATTAATTAGTTAAAAATATCCCGAGCAAACCCTGGGCCAGTTTCATAGTCAGATCGAGTACACTTCAAGGATAGTGCTGCACTAAATACATGACATCTATCTAAACTTGAATGGAATGGGCCAGTTTCTCATACGAATCTGGCCCATTCCATTCTGGTCTAGGTAGGTGTCGTCCTGTATTTAGTATATCATCACACTTGAGGCGTACTAAGTCTGACCATGAAACTGGCTCATTCTATTATGATCAAGGTGGGTGTCTTCCTGTATATAGTGTATCACCACACTTGAGGCGTACTCAATAGAACTATGAAACTGGCCCAAAGATATTGTTTATGAATCAAATTAAAAGTGTGCATCTTGAAAAGCCAATGTTGCATTATTTAAATGCTTTCAAAACAAATATGGCCAAACGAATTTACTTCAAAGCAAAGGATATAAAATTATTATTCTACGTGAGTTTAACATTATCAGAATAATGTATCAAATTAGGTTAATATTACACATGGATGGGCATGGTCTAATCCCCAAGAATTAGTGGCAATAATCTTGTTTTAAAAGAATTTATATAATTCGTGTCAGTAAAAACTTAATATAATTAGGAAAACAAAATGTTTAGTTCACTTGAAATTAATGTATAAATATATCCAAAGCTACTATACTAATAGAGAGTCATGTTATTTATTTTCTTTCTTATATTCCGTGCATACTCACTTCACTATCAGCTAATTTGAATAACCCCAATAAGATGTTGAGTTTTAAAATTAGGACTGTCACTTTATGTTACCTGGGCCTAATAGCTTAAAACAGCAACAGCATCCCCTAGCAGTTTTTTCATCCTTGTGGGATTCGAAACACCATATTTCATCAAGGGTAGGGTTTTTTTTCCAGCCATTCGGGAATCAAACCTGGAACTCTTATATTAAAAGTCAGACACGCTACTGATTGAGCTGAGGCATCGGACACATTCTAAAACAGCGGTTTCTAAAATATTTTGGCCTTCTGAGGAGCCCTTCACATCCCTAAAAAAAATGCGTAGCCCCCAAAAGCTTTGATTTATGTTGGTTCTTACCCATTTATGTTTACCACATTAGAATTTAAAACTTTTGAGATTTGTTCATTTTAGTTTTAACTTAAAAATAATTTTATAAGAAATAAAAACTTTGTTAAAATTAACCTTTTTTTAACAATTTTTTCTATTTTTAAAACTAACCCTTTTTTATAATTTTTTTCCGATTTTTTTTTACGACGTTGTTTTTAAGTGTTTTTTTTTTTTTTAAAATCTCTTTATTATCTGCTTTTAAAAGAAGAAACGTGAATTCACATGTCTGCTTCTGCATTCAATCGTTACAATATTTGGTTTTAATTGAAGTATATACAAAAATACAGTAACCCACTTCGGTGGCTGCACGGTCTAAGGCGCGACTCTAGCAAAAGACTAGACTACCGATGACTGGGATATCGTGGTTGGATCGCGGTCGGGTGTACCAAGGGTGGTTTGCCCTAAATGCTTTCCCACTCTCTCTCTACGCAAATACAGGTACACTTCTTCTAAATTCAACCTTCCTCATCCTTAAGCCATTCGCGTAAATAATGGTGGTGTTAAAAAAAAAAAGAATCCAGCCTCACAAAGGTTTTAAGTCTCGGAGATTCCCAAGGGTTCGGAGGAACACTACTTTGAGAAACGCTGATCTACACGTAGATTTGTATACGTGCCAATGTGCTCCCTATGAAAGGAAAACCACGTTCTCGGTGGCCTAGTCCCGTTGCTACACTAAATCTATCGACACACTCATGCATGCAGACTCCCCTTCTCTTGTTTCATAATCTCTAATGTCGGCAGCAGCCAGTAGCTTGTGGGTGTGTGCTACTAGCGTTACCGAGCACACATAGTTTTATGCTAGGCGATTGTTGTTGGTAACGTTATCTATCTGCTGACAAGTACTCGGGACTTTCCAGCAAGTCCTCACCGCTTGGCAAGTGAGTACCGCACACAGATAGAGCCTTAAAAACCACATAAACCTGAACTGAACCATTGGCAGTATTTACCAGAACTTTGTTAGGGGCCGTCCTAAAATTAGTCCAGGCTTTTTTCATTATTTTCAATACCCCTTTAACCCCACTATATTACGGGATTTTTTTACGATTTGGTAAATTAAATTATTTTAGTCAATTGATTATTTTTTAACATAAAGATTGGTAATAAAGCGAGTGATATCACAAAAAAATAGAATAATTTAAATGCACTAAAAAACAGTTTTGGTGGCCGCGTGGTCTAACGCGCGGTCTAACGCGCTAATCTCATTTTGGACTAGACCACCAAATACGGGGAGATCGGGGATCGATCATGGCCGGGTGCACCGAGGAGGGTTTTCCTAAATGGTTTTCCACTCTCCGTACATGCAAATGTGGGTGCATTTCCTCTAATTTAAGCCTTCCTAATCCCTAACCCATTAGTGTAATTTTTTGATGGGCGTATAACCTTAACAGGTAGTAAGAAGTGGTGCTAAAAAAATCCTTAAACATTACCAATTATGACTGATAAAGCTTATTTTGATAATACTCAAATAATATTTGCGAGTTTAGAAGACTAAAAGATTGACTTTTAATGAATATGTAGTTTTCTTAAGCAGTCGACTGAAAATGGCCGAGAGATCGACCAGTTGCCGCCGACCTCTCCATTAGAGGGATAAGAATGGACCCAGCAGATAATGACTCGAGAATCATTATATGACTTTTGGTTAAAGAGCTGAGTTTTTTATTTAGAATTATTATTAATATTTAGCACCGCGTCTTACTACCCGTTCGGGTTATACGCTTAAGTACTAATTACACTAATTGATTAGGAATTGGTAGGGTTGCATTTAGAGGAAGTGAACCCGCATTTGCGTGGAGAGAGTGGAAAACCATTTAGGAAAAACCACCCCAGTTCACCCGACCGAGATTCGAACCTCGATCTCCCCGTCCTTGATGGTCTGGCTCAACACGACTAGCGCGTTAGCCAACTACGCCACCGAGGCGGGTAGAATTATTATTATATGGTTAAAAAATGAATAAGGTTGCCAATATTTTCTTATATTAATTTTTGCACCGCAGATTACTACCGGTTTGGTTTTTACGCTTATGTGCTAGTTACGTTAATGTGTTAGGGATCGTGAAGATTGACTTTAGATGAAGTGTACTCTAATTTGTGTGGGAAGAGAGTGGAAAACCATTTTGAAAAAAACACAGTACACCCGACAGGGATTGAAACCCCGGTCTGCCAGTAATCATCAGTCCAGTCTATTACGAGAGTAATGCCATAGACCATTACGCAACCAGAGGATATTTTCTTAAGAGAAATTTCATTTTGTTTTCCAGACGGGATACCCTTTTTTTCTAAACACTTTTAAAGAGTATTTTCCATAAAATTTTCCATAAAATTAACGAGTGTGAAGTCATTTCATTGGAGTCTAGAACAGGATGATTTGACCTTTATGGGGAAAGATATGCGATGGTTACTCAACCCAATGTTTCTAGAAGGAAAACAAAATTGGAGGAAGGATTAGACATTTGTTCGAATCTGCGTGCTTATTTCTTCCACGCAAAGGCCTACTATTTTAAATTAGGTTTAATGGACCACATTCACAATAATTCCAGTATATATATTTTTAGATCTTTTTGAAAAAGTTCATGTGCTTTTGCGGGGTTTTCCAGACATCAAAAATTATATACGAGTTTCCCGGTTTTCCAAGAGCTAGGTGAACTTGTATTTAAAGAATGTTAAAACTAAAAGGGTTTATTTACAGCTTCAGGATATTGCAGTACTCATTACAATGAGTAAAAAAGTGTTACCAAGCCTAGGTCCACAAACCAGCTAATACAGAGATACAGGCAATTTTGTACGGAGATGCCGAGTTTACTGTTTTCATCTCCAATAAATGATTTAGAACACAACAGCGAGTTTAAAAGGCTGTCAGACGATTAGAATGAAGGCAGGGGTTTTTCAGAGAGAACACAACAGTCTGATTCGAAGATACGAAATGTGTGTTTAATGGAAAGACAACAGGTAGAAAACTTTTTTTTACTCATAATATAACTAATTTGTAGAATATAAACCAAAATAACATTTAATTTTTATCTTTTTTTTTTTACTACCGAGAGACAAAATAGCCTGTGTTTCTATGTGAATTGGTTTCCAAGACCTATTCTTACTAAGACTTTTTAACTAGTTTTAATGGGTAGTTAGTTCTACTAAGATATCCTTAAAAATCTGAACACATTGTTTAGCACCCTAAATAGTCTTAGGAGCCGACAGACATATATATATATATCTTAGAGTAGCTTTTGATTGATCTAAAAATACATTGCATTCACAAAGGGGCTGGTTTTAATTAGGATTCTTTTGACCGTGTTGTGATAGATTTAAAGCCTTTTGTATTCATTTTATAGTTTTATAATTCCCCGTGAAATAATTAAGAATCACCCACAAAACTTTGAAGAAAACGTTTATTTTTGCCACATATTATTCAACAAAAAGTATCTTAAGAGAGTGACATATTTTGGTATGGCCCAGCAAACAATTTCGTTATAAAATATTTATGTGATGGCCTCTGGGAGCGCCACCATAATTGGCCTTACGCTGCAGCGATGCTGACATTTACATTTATTTCAACTAGCTCAACTTCAAGAAGCACGAGTTGACCAAAGTTCTTCCAACAAAGTTTGAACTACAAGAGCTAATTCGCGTTTTTCAAGGTAAGATAAACTTAAATAAAGTATAGTTATTATCAACATTCTGGCTAAGACGTATCACTATTACATTCTCAAAGGCCTTGCAATGGAGTAGATATTGTCAGCACCTAGAATGTGTATAAATTAATAAATGAAATAACTAAGAGAAGAGCAAAGTATACATTTGGTCTATAAAAAGCAGTTAAGAAAAATCTGTAATGATGTTCACCTCCATAACCAAAATAAATTTAGTAATTGTTTAAAAGACGTTACAGTGGAATTTTGATTGTTTTTACAATAAAAAAGATGAGGCAACCGTATTTTAACTATATATATTTGGTTATTTAAAGTCATTAGGGCTTGGAACAATTTGTTAGTCCTATTTAAAAGAACATTTACATCAGTTTTGTAACCAGTTTTTAACTGTTATTTCATTTGTTTGTGTCATTTTTATATGCATATTAAAGTGGGGTGGGAATATAATTTTTTCACATGTAAAGCGATGCATGATTTTTACTTTCTCTCTATCTTACAGGTAGAGAAAGTATTGTGATCGTCAAAAAAATCGAACTCGAGATTTTGATGAATTTTGACGTTTCATGACTTCCTGAATCCGAAAAAGTGGTTTTTGAATTTCCGTCTGTCTGTCTGTCTGTCTGTCTGTCTGTCTGTACCTCCAACTAGAGCCTAAACTATTTTACCGATTGAGCTGAAACTTGATATCTAGGGTTTTCATAGGGTTGCCCCGAGGGGTTTTTGGAATTGGATATCTACCCCTAAAATTAAGGGTAGTTTACTGAAGGGCAAAAAGAGAAAAAGTCGATTTTCTCAAAATCGGCTCTAACGATTTTGATTAAATTTCATTTATGAACATAAATAAATATTCCAAACAAAATGGCTACTCTCAATATTTCGGCAAAATCGTTTTAAGGGCTCCGGTCTGATGCGTAAATTAACATTTTTTATAATAGCTCCGAAACTATTTGAGATATGAAATTACTTAGCATTACAAATATGTATATATATTTATAATACAAATATTTTATTCGAAACATATTTTTATAAAATCAATAATTTTCAATATATACGCAATTATATATATATATTTAACTTTTTGGGCATTAAAGCTTAAGTATTGCGACCGGAAGAAAAACTAACCTGAAATGTTGATGGATGTCGACGTCTCATGACCCCCCGAACCCTTAAAAATAGTATTTGCAATGCCGTCTGTCTGTGTGTCTATTAAAACTTAAAATTAAGGGTAGTTTACTGAAGGGCAAAAAGAGAAAAAGTCGATTTTCTCAAAATCGGCTCTAACGATTTTGATTAAATTTCATTTATGAACATAAATAAATATTCCAAACAAAATGGCTACTCTCAATATTTCGGCAAAATCGTTTTAAGGGCTCCGGTCTGATGCGTAAATTAACATTTTTTATAATAGCTCCGAAACTATTTTAGATATGAAATTACTTAACATTACAAATATGTATATATATTTATAATACAAATATTTTATTCGAAACATATTTTTATAAAATCAATAACTTTCAATATATACGCAATTATATATATATTTTTAACTTTTTGGGCATTAAAGCTTAAGTATTGCGACCGTAAGAAAAACTAACCTGAAATGTTGATGGATGTCGACGTCTCATGACCCCCCGAACCCTTAAAAATAGTCTTTGCAATGCCGTCTGTCTGTGTGTCTATTAAAACTTAAAATTAAGGGTAGTTTACTGAATGATAAAAGAGAAAAAGTCGATTTTCTCAAAATCGGCTCCAACGATTTTGATTAAATTTCATTTATAAACATTAATAAATATTACAAACAAAATGGCTACCCTCAATATTTCGGCAAAATGGCTTTAAGGGCTCCGGTCTGATGCGTAAATTAACATTTTTTTAAATAGCTCCGAAACTATTTGAGATATGAAATTACTTAGCATTACAAATATGTATATATATTTATAATACAGATATTTTATCCGAAACATATTTTTATAAAATCAATAACTTTCAATATATACGCAATTATATGAATTTTTTAAACTTTTTGGACATTAAAGTTTAAGTATTGCGACCGTAAAAAAAAAACTAACCTGAAATGTTGATGGATGTCGACGTCTCATGACCCCCACAACCCTAAAAAATAGTCTTTGCAATGCCGTCTGTCTGTGTGTCTATAAAAACTTAAAATTAAGGGTAGTTTACTGAAGGACGAAAAGAGAAAAATTTGGTTTTCTCAAAATCTGCTTAAACGATTTTGATTAAAATTCGTATCTAGGCGTTGATTAAGATTATAAATAAACTGGCTATTTTCATTTTCCTATGAAAATGATTTTTAGGGTACATTACAGAAGCGTTAATTTCCGTATCTCCACAACTATTGGAGAAACTAAACAACTTATCATTGCAAAATTGTAGGACTATTAGAAATAAAAAACTTTTATTTGACATATATTTTTATAAAAACAGCAGTTTCTGAGATATTTGCAAATATATTAATACAATTTTGTGAGCTTTAGTTGTAAACATATAATACTTAAGTCTTAACGCAATAATACTCCAATGCCATAGAGTAATTAAATATAAGTAAGTATCTAAAAAAGTATGTTATTTTTCCTTAAATCTCTTAGGAGAAATGTTTGCATAGCAATGATCTATCTCCATTTTAGACTCAATAGTCAATATTTACATTTTTTATTGGTCAAAATGTATTAATGAATAATTAAATATCTATGCGATGACTTGAAGATCTGCAACACCTTTTAAAATGTTAAAATTTTAACCAGAAATCGAAATTTTAATACGAAGTGTTGACCCTTGTGGAAGACATTAAACTGTTTGAAATGATCTTAGGTGGACAAAGATGCGCCTCTTTTCTCATTGATTCTATATCATTGTATATTATTTTATGCGTTTTCTTATGTGGAGTGGTGATGATACAATGTACATTATTCCGTTCAGAAATCTTACGAGTTTATAGAAAGAGAGAGAAAGTCTGTGCGGTGCTCCGTACCATTTTATTTTCTAATGGCTTAGGCAAGGAAATAATAGCTAAATTAACTTTTGACTTTTCAAATTAAAAATAAATCCAAATATATAAAAGTTTCTGGTAGATTTAAAATATTCAAAATTTTTTATTTTTTACTTTCATACTTTTATTAAAATTTAGTTTGCTTCAAAATGTTTTCAATAACAGGACACAAAAATTACCAAAAGTTGAAACCTTTGTCTTTTCAAATCTTTTAATACCAGTAAAGTATGTATCAGGTTCCAAACAACATTAAATAAGGGAAATTAAATGTATGTATTCAGTGCCAGAGTTACGAAACATATTCAATATGGATTCTATTATAATTTCCAAACTTATTTGGTGCTACAAGAGGATAGTTAACAATGGGATGCCAGCAATTTTTGTTGATATCTCTGTCCTACTTTTCCCCCTTAACCAATATAACTAGCCTTCTCTTGCTCTTCTGACTATTTTTCCCTTTTCAAATATATCACTTGAATATGAAATACATACTGTAATATTTTTATTTACAAATTTTAACTACTGTGCATTTTATGTCAGTATTTTTTACTTTATAATAAACCTTTCAGTAAATTTACTAATAATGAGACTTAATCATAAGATAATCTACTAATAAACTTCTTTTGTTAATGCAGTATTAAATATCATGTATCGTATTTTTTCTGGGGTATTTTAAAGAGTATTTTGTGTTTTTCATCATTACTGCAACATCACATATTCACTGTAACTCCAGCCTTATGGGCAAAGGATCGAATCATACCCCTTCAAGAGAAACATTTGTACATTATTGGAATAGAAAATTAATAACGAAGTCAGCTTCTGTGCAGATGTTTTTTTTTCAAAGTTACAATTTTTATGTAATTTGTAGCCTGTATAAAACTAAACTTTACATAACATTGAAAACTTTTTTAATTGGGTTTTATATATATATATATATATATATATGTTTTCAACTAAATAATTGATGTTATTATGCAGTTTTCATAACTTAACTTGTTATAGTTAGATATAAAACAGGCCTAATATTTAGTAATGGACACCAAATTTTAAAATGTATTTAAATTTAGGAATTAAATTTGTTTTTGATGAAAATTTATCCATGCAATGAGTGGGTTTGTTGTTGCATTTTAAGGGGACTAAGCTATGTGTATGGATTCACGCAACTATTAAAAAGTTTTATTCGTATTCGTACAAGATTTACAATAAAATATTAGTCTAATGTGATATGTAAATAATTAGATTATAAGAGAGTTAAAAAAAAGTACATTTTAAATACTATTTATGCTCTACCAAACTATAGCTCAATCTTTTTGCTTTAAAATTAAATATATTAAAACCATTGACTTTTTAATTCACAGAGAAACCAATGACATGACCTAAAATCTATGAAAATTGTTTATTTTATTTCTTCCTTGAAAAGTGTGCTTAGTATGCTTTTTCATGTAATAGTCTCCTTCTATATATTGCAGGGGTTCCACACATAACCTCACTATCATTTTGAAATTATAAATATAATAGTCAATTCTTCAATACAAATTGAGCTAATTAGACGTACTTTTGCACTCACCTTTATAATAGACCAAATAGATGTATTTCACCAACAAAATAAAACCAATTAACAGCAACATAAAGCTTTGTACAAACCATAGTAAAAAATGTGTTGCGTCTACAGAATAAAAATAATTTACAGTAGTAACAAAATTTGTGCTGACAACAATAACCTATTTTTGGGCTTGTAAAAAAAATAATTAAAATTCATAACTATTTGTAAAAACCACAATAAATATATTCATAAGCCTTCAAAAATAAAAAGAGTAGCTAAATTATCTTCGTGCTCCAGAATGTCTATGAGGTTTTTTTAAATATAGTTTTCTTGTTCAATAGAGAGTCTAAACGGCTATGTTTTTTCTGAAACATGTAATTAACATCACAGCTAAGTCTTTTACTCATGCTATTTGCTGATTGCTTAAGAGCTCCAGCTAAACCCCTGACCATACAGAATTTGATAAACTTGCGTTCTGAAAAGAACTATTGGGTTTTGGATATCCCTTATGAAAATTAACTATTGAAAACCAATAGTATTTTTGGAATACTATTGAATTTTAATAGTATTTTATAATTACTATAGGATTTTAATAGTATTTTATAATTACTATAGGATTTTAATAGTATTTTAAAATAACTATTGGATTTTAATAGTTTTTTTGAAATTACTATAGAGTTTTAATAGTATTTTATAATTACTATTGAACTTTAATAGTATTTTAGAATCACTATTGGATTTTAATAGTATTTTAGGATTACTGCTGGATTTTAATAGTATTTTATAGTTACTATTGAATTTCAATCGTACTTTAGAATAACTATAGAGCTTTAATAGTATTTTATAATTACTATTAGGTTTTAATAGTATTTTATGAAAACTATTGGTTTTAATAGTATTTTATAATTACTATTAGGTTTTAATAGTATTTTATGAAAACTATTGGTTTTAATAGTATTTTATAATTACTATTAGGTTTTAATAGTATTTTACTATTACTACTGAGTTTTGAAGTATTTTTGAAGTAGCTATCAAGTTTTAATAGTATTTTCGATTAACTGTTATGTTTTAATAGTATTTAAGAATTACTATTTAATTTTTATTGTTTTAGAAGGACTATTAAAATTTAATAATAGTTTATAATAAATATTAAATTGTCAATGGTAGAAATAAAAACTAATAATTTGCTTAGAGGTAAACAATATTGTTAATATTCTATTTACTGAGATAAATATAGTATTTGAGGTAATAATAGAAAAAATAAAATCTACAGTAAGATAATTTGTTAATTTCAAATAAAGTTTTAAATAGTAATATTTATGATTTCTGTACTAACTAATGACATAAGTTTAGATAGGTGTGGAATAGCTACTATTTTTGTAATTTTCTCTTTAGTGCATACTATTGAGAATTCAACAGCAAAAATATTGTATGTAAATATTTAAAATGAAACATAATAGTGAAAATAGTTGGCAAAAGATTTGATTCTTGTAGAATTTGTAGAAAAAAATACTCTCGAATTTTAGGTTACCGGTACCTACTTTACATAAATAACAAAACAATCAAAATAAAGGTTTCAAAGTGCAGACTGCAATCGAAGGTGAAATGTAAGTCAAAACCTATTCCACGTACTAAACCAAAAATCGGATAAGTTACTACAAATAATAAAAACAATACTGACCACTTGTGATAGTATTACTAATATATTATTTAGATGGTTTTAAAATCATAAATATTTAAATAATATCAATAAAAACATAAAATGGACAGAAATATATATTTTAGTACTAATTTGTATCACGTTGTTGAGATTTCCGGCCGCCATTTATTATTCTGTGCGTGGTTTAAAAACGTTTTGCCGGTTCTATTATTTTCTCTTTCATTTTGTTTTATATGGAATTTAATTACGAAAAATGTTGTATTTTTGAATTTCCTAATGAGGCTAATTGTTTTTCGGTTGGATATTTGAAGTTTATTAGAAACAAACAAGCTACGACTATTTTCAAACCATGGAATGAGATATTTAAACTTAGCTGGCACATGTGCTCCATTAAATCTCCTCGACAAATGCTCAAGATGAAAAGTGTCTACTACAAATCAGTCCCTGCAAAGATCATAGCGGTTGGAAGTAAGTACTGTAGGCCCTATTTATTATGCTTATAAACACAGGCAGTAGCCTATACTATTAATGAATTTAAAAAAATAAGAACTTAGGCCTAGGCTTACAAACAAGGCATCCTGCCCATGTATTATTTTAAAAAATCTCTTCAGACATATCCACTTAGTTGTATTAATCGGCTTATAACTAGGCCCTACTGTGTTATAAAATACATTGATTGACTATTATTAGAGGAAAAATAAATAGGCCTCTTAAAGAGAGAAAGAAATAGATAAGCTGGATTTGATAAGACATATTTAGGTCTAATTAATTAAGCATTGAACACCAAAGTTTAATATTTTTATGAAAAATAAAGCTAATAAGCCTAACCTATTTTTAGCAGGGAGGGTTGGGGGTACTGTCAACTAAAACAGATGGTGATAATGCCCTATATTTTAACAAAATTAAACTCCTAGCCTAATTGACATTTTGATTATTTCACAAATGTAAGGCTAGGTTAATTTGGTTGGGAAAGTTAAATTAAAATTATAAACAGTATTATTTAATTATAGCAACTTGCCTTAGAGGTCGAGTGGTCCAAACTTGTCAGTTTTATGTTAGACTAGGCCTCAAAAGACAGGGAGACCGAGGTTCAGCTGAACTAGGGATGGTTTTAAACTATCCTTCCACACAAATGCTGGCTAACTTACTCTAAACTTGAACTTTCAAGTTCTTAGGCTAACCTATTAGCGTAATTAGGCCTAATTAACTTTGTGCTAAAATAAAAATATTGTGAATTAAAAACATCGTGTAATGCTGTTCTTACATGGTGGCTACAGACAGGGAAAACCTGGAAAAGCTAGGGAATTTTTGGATTGCAGGGAAAAAGGGGAAATGTCATGGAACTTAACTAAAAATAAGGAAAAGTCAGGAATTAAAAAATATGTCTGAAATAGCCCATTAATTTTGCATCCAAACACTAAAACAAAAGTTAATAGTACCTAAATAAAATAAAATTTTAATTTCTAAAATAACCGATAAAACTGTTGATGTTTAGTAGATACAAACTTTTTTTAATATCTGACCAATCATAAATAAAACTAAAGTCATTGTCCACCATTAAAACTGGCAAAAAGTAGTCAAGGAAAATTGGAAAATGTTGCCTGGAAAACCTGGAAAAGTAAGGGAATCTTATAAAATATGTTTTATAGCCACCCTGTGTTCAAATGTTAAGACACAATGTTTTGCATACTTAATATCGGCCATAACACCCTTCATAGGCATAAGCCTAACCTAAACATAAGATTTAGGCCTAAGTTACTTAAATCAAGTTTCATATGGTGCACTCGTTTAGTCGCAAATAAGACACTTTGAAATAGCTAAATTGCATTAAAATAAATTCTAAATGTTTACTGAATTATAATTTAAACCTAGGCTATTTAGTCTTATGAGCTACCATAGAGCAGTGAGGTGACAAAAAAGCTAATCTAAGACTATGGCTGTATTCAAATAGTCCAAGGCTCCCTAGTCGGACCCTTGAGTTTGACTTGATGCAGTCTTGATAATTTGATACTTCTCACAGCTGTGTTGCCAACTCAGTCATGTGAAAAGTCTCTAAATGCTGTACAAAAAGTCTTCAATTTCAAGTAAAATACCCCTAATTTGGAATAAATAAATAATCTATAATTTTTGCGCTCGCTTCAGTGACCAACAGGGGTGGAGCTACGGACCCGCAGCACACTTGGGAAGGGGGTTGAAGAGGATCTTGGGGGTGCTAGTTCTCAGGGTGCACAATGCTTTAAGCAGTGGGGGAGCGCAACTATACCAGGCTCCACCACTGGTGGCCAAGTGGTATAATACTTCACTCTCGTGTTAGACTGGCCCGCTGAGGACAGGGGAGATCGTGGTTCGAACCCGATCGGTGCACTGAGGGTGATTTTCTTAAATGTTTTTCCACTCTCACTCCACGCAAATGCAGGTGCACTTCCTCTAATGTCCTCAAACGACATGTCAATATAAAGCTATTTTTAACTACAATGCCTGACTTAGTTTGTTTTTTAAACCCTTTTTTTCAGTAGGCTATAAGGTAGATTTTATAATATAGAGTCAGCTTTACAATTGTTCCTGTGCCTTGTAACCTCCCACTCGGCTAAATACAAGGGTGCAGAATATGTCTGAACACGTCAAACAAGATTTGGGGGAAATTAAATCAGTTCTGGGGAAATTTGGTGCAGGGAGAAATCCAATATTGTGTAGACGATTTTAGTACATTCTGGTTCTGAAAACGCTAGTTTCATTGAGTTAAAAACAGTTGCCGACAACACTTAATCCCTCTGGGCCTCCATAAAATATTAAATGTTTTATTTTGTGTGCTATGGTTTTCAGGGAAATTTTGTATAAACATTTTAAGTTCTGGGGAAATATTGGGTCCATGAACATATTTTGCACCCCTGGCTTAATATTTTGTTGTTGTTTGCTAATGCTCCGGATCTTTGATTTCTTCCATTCTCTGTCTAGCGTCCTAATAGTACTTTGGCTTAATATTAGTTGTTAAAATACAGTACATATATACATAATAGATAGATATTGTATACCTTATGTTTGTTTCTCATTGGTCCAATTTTTTAATTTTGCACTTTATAAACATAGCACTTTGTCAATACAAAACTCAAAAATAACCCAAGACATAAAATGAAAACCAAAATAGCCTACCATCTGGGTCTATACCAGAACAAACCTGTGCATACAAAGTAGCTTAAATATTGGTTCAGGCACAACCCCAGATGGGTCTCTTGGAATCTAGTTTGCTAATCCAGCTGTTCTTAGTATTCAAAATGTTGACAAATGTTACTATATACATTTCTTGGTAATTTATTTAACTTTTTTAATTGTCTATTGTAGGTTGGTGAAGTAAAGGCCAACATTTTAAACCTATTGTCTTACGTAGCAATTAGGAAATGTGATCACAAAAGGCCCTCCAAACTCTTAAATGATTTGCTCACCGGTGTTTTTTCAAATGAAGTGCTGGCTTCTTCGCTGACTGGTCGAAAATCTAATACCAACCCAAATAGCACTCTAAAGCTACAGCTTGATCCATTAAAGGTTGAGGCAATATTCGTTAAGTATATTGCAAATACTAATTTGTATTTGACTTTGTAATTCTGTTAGTATTTAATATTTTTATTGAATTTATAACATCAGTGTCTTTTTTAGAATTTATTGTTATTAAATATTTGTTTCAGACTACATACATTCCATCTTCCCGGAGAATCTTGAGAGCAAGAAGACTAAGCTAGAAAAGATTGCTCGAATTAAATTAAATAATGAATCGAAAAGAAAATCTTAAATGGAGTCTGGCCTCCTATCTAACTCGACACCTATATTTTTGCTACTTCTCTCAAGATACTGATTAGAAAGAGCTTTAGGGCAATTCCAATGTGACGGGTGTTACATTCTGACATGATTTTGAATAGTTTTAATTTAATTGTATCTTTTAATAACATGTTACACAACTTTTAAATTTTGTGAATACAAAACTTTCTACTATCTCTTAGAATACATTAAAAAATTTAGAATAGATACAACCATTTTTCATACAAAAATAGATTTTTGTGTGTGACGGGTGTTACAATGAAAAGACATCAACTCAGAAGTCAACTCTTATAACTAAAAACTCTGTGAAATTAGGGCACTATTCTCAGTTGCAAGTATATAGTTCTAAAGTATATACTATAATGAGTGTTTTAACTCAAAATTGTTTACAAATATTTGAGAACTATTATTAGATATTTAAAAAAAACTTTGTGACGGGTGTTACAAATCATTGTGACGGGTGTTACGAGTCTGAAATAAAATTAAAGTTTTAGTATCTAAACAAGAATTTTCTTATTTATACATGAAACATTATGGTATTTTGTCAGTTCAACATTAATATACATTTATTAGGTAGCTATTTTGAGTAAAATTTTTTATTAAATTTTTAAAATACTAAACAGTACTACATTCTAGATCATATTGTATAACATTTTCAGATATTTGAATACTGTTTACATGAGTTCCATGGTTTGAATTTTAAATAAGTGTTTAAATATAAAATCACTAAATAATAATATGTAAGACTACATTATCTCCTTCAAAGTAAATAGAATTGCCTAATAGAGAAACTCTATTCAGCACTATATTTTAGAATTGTCTCTACTTTAACTCTTCCCCTATTATCAACAGTAGCTTCCAATTGCTGAATAACGTCTTCAATTCCAATCCAGGCAACATCTTCTTTAGGTGGATACACAAATAATAAATCATTTGACTGCTTCTTCAAAAATTTCATATTTAGTAAGGAGTTCTCTTTCTCCATTACTTGCCCAATGTAATGCAGGTGTCTTGATTTTGTGGCAAATTTTACCAGCAAGAAATCCCTGGAGAAATAGAGGTATGAGGACAAGGCAGTTCAGGTCCTGAAATATCATCATTTAAACTGTAGATTTGTTTTTCTTTACTGTCTGAAAATGTTGTTGCACATACCCGATATTGACCACAAGGGGCAATGCAGTGAAAACTCTTGTGTACCAGGAATCGGATTAATGTTGCTCCAAAGCTCATTAAGTTTGTCTTTCACAGTTGTCTGCTTTATATCATTTGTTGTAATAGTAATAATGTTAATGTTTGGACAAACTTTTTTTGCAACTCTGGCCAAAGATTAATGTTCAGTGACAATTTCCCTTCGTACTCCGACCATAGAACTAACTCCACGCTTCACAGTTCCTCCAACCCCATCTACAGCTCCTTTCCCATGTGAGGTAGCGAAGAAATGCCATTTAAGTGTAAGATTCCACTGTGTTTGAAGGTAATGTAATGCTGAAAACATATATCTGTTCTTAAATTGAGCAGCTGAACCATCACTGAATATATCAATATGGTCAAAACCTTGATCAGCAATTCCACTAATCAAAACTTTCATAAATGTGTACACAGCATATCTATCGTGGGAAAGTGAGTCGCTAACAATCGCAAATGTTCTTTGTATGTATCAGCATTGAATTTTTTTCTTTGTCGACATATTACTTGTCTTTCTGCAACTGTTTTAGCCATCCTTTAACAATATAATAAATATTATTATTATTATTAGCACTGCGTCTTACTACCCGTTCGGGTTACACGCACTTACGCTAATGTGCAATGGTTGGGTGATTGTGAGATGAAATGGAGGACCTACAGTTTAACGTGGAATCCGAACCACGGTGGAGGCCTGGCATTCCTCACATTCACAAGTTGTGATTAATAAATATAATAAATAGCATTATGTACCTTATATATGTTGGTTTTAACATAGGCCTAACCTTAAAATTATTTATGCTACAAGAACATAAATTTGAGATTATTTTGAATCAAACTAGTATATTTAAAGACTAAAATAACTCATTATGATACTTAATGTTAACACCAACCTTTCTTATTTTTAGTAGGTAATTTTGATGTAGGTAACCTACTTTATACAACACACAAGGAAATAGGCTAAGAGTTAACTTATCAAGAATCAGATATAGACCTATGTTATATGTATAATCAAAAAACAACAATGGCTAGGTCTTATCAGCATAGCCAACCTAATTTAATATTTACCATGCTAGCAATATCATTTATAATAAAGGCCTACTTTAAAGTTAAACATTGATCTTTCATTTGCTTCTTTGTAAACGGTGCAAAGTTACACAGTAAAAGGAATAATTGAAGATGAGACATACATAATCTTTTATTAACAATGAATATATTAACTTTTGAAGTTATAGGCCTACTATTTTATCAATCTAAGCTATGGTAAGGTAATATTTAAACTACCAAACAATAAAGAGAACATAATTTAATAAGAAGACTATTTATCACAACAAACACATTACCCTGCCTAGCTTCATTGTAACACCCGTCACTCTCATTTGTAACACCCGTCACGCACATGTAACACCCGTCACATAGTTTTTGCCACAAGATTGAGGAGATATATTTTTCAAAAAATTGCACAGTAATTGGGAGAGCTTTTTAGCTTTGTTCTCACAAATTTACTCATTAGAAGAAAAAATTATAAATGTTATAGAAACTTTTATATTTTTTTGTGACGGGTGTTACAAAACTTTTAGACATGATTGAAAAAATTCTTAACATTGATATTGTTTATTTTTTAGGTTTTTTATTAAATTTATATTGAATATAAGACCTTAGTAGACAATATCAATATTTTTTATAAGCCATACTGTTACCTGGACTGAATTGTTCAATTTCTTTTTTCACACTTTGGTAAGCGGTTTTTATCTTCAACAATGTGTGGCAAATTTGGGTACACCTATACTAGTCCATTTAATTTATAAGTCAAATTGTTGGCTTTTATATAAAAATATAGTGTTTTCTGAGTAAAATGAGATTTGTTTCAAAATTTTTACTAGAAAATTAAAATAAAGTGGTCATGTCTCTTCTCTCGTGGAATGGCCCTTTAACTTAATTTTAATTTCAAAGAACAGGCACAAATGGAATTAAAAAAAATTAAATCAAAAAAACTTTCCTGATCAATACTTTTTGAAATCCATATATTAGAGGAACTAGTAAATTAGACCATTAATATAATGTACATATTTGGTTAGTGCAATTCTATGGTAACTAAGAAAACCTATATCAACGTTAGAAAAGGACGTGACCTATAAGGAAATAATTAAAACACATGTTTTAATTAGCACCAATGACAGATTCTAGTTTAGTATTATCCAACACTGTAGGGAGGGTCTTTAGTGTCTATTAATTCTTCAAACAAGTTTACAAGATTCCTTTTCTTCTAAGTGTCATCCTTGATATCATAATAGGTGAAATCATACCTCGCCTACTTTGAACATAAGTTTTGTGGTCACTTTGATTGTACAAATTGTTTTTGAAATATATATTATTTAAAATGTGTTGACCTCATAGTTAAATGTTCCTATGTAAAATAGATGTCATAGCTATCCTAATTAAATAGTTGGTTTTAATATTGAATTGAAACACTTTTTCCAAAGATTAATCATATCGTCAAACACAAATGTATATAATATAGCGTAGTGTCTATTTTATGAATAACTAAAATTAAATTAAATTGTGTACAATTTTTGTAACAGAAAATCTGTCAAACAAATATACATTTACTTAAATAATTAGTTTATTTTTATTTAGGTTAAAGGGTAATTAAAATAATATAATTGTTCATATATATATATATATATATATAAGAAAGTCCATGAAATCTGCCTGCAAGAGTAGCACTTTTGTCCCCTTTTTTAAGCACCTATTCTTATTACCTGTTTGAGTTACACATACCCATTTAAAAAATATTGAGGCACAGGGTCATCTTTTTAATTTAATTGATTTTGATTATCAATAGTTGTGATATAATTCTAAAATACACTAATAGAATATATGTTTGGAAGAAATTACAGGAAAAAGTGATTGAAACATACAAAAGAAAACTTAAAACCTTAAAAGGGTGAATCGACATTTGTTAACAATTTGCACTGGCATATAAACTAATTTTTTTACATTGGTATACATTTTATTTATAATTAATTTTTTTTACTAAACAAACCTTTTAATATATTTCTTAGCAACATGTTTTACCATCTATTTAGCTTATACACTTATTTACTAACTACTCTAAAGTGATCTGAAATAGGAAGGTTGGATTCAGAGGAAGTGTACCCACATTTATGTGGAGGCAGAGTGGAAAATCATTTAGGAAAAGCCACTCTCGGTACATCCGACCAAGATTCGAACCTCGACTTCCATGTCATCGGCAGTCTAGTCAACGATGAGAACAACACCTTAAACTGCGGCAGGTAAAATTGTAACTAATTAGAAATGCCAAATAATTTCATTAACTTGGAATGTGGCTTTAGGTTCATATTATATCATTCGAATAAAACAAACATACTATGGCCTCACTCTTTGGTGAGTTATATTATAAATTTGTGTACGTTCAATTCAATGTCATCTTGTCCCACTAAGATTATTAAAATTATCCTTTACTTCACTTTGAAATTGTGTGCCATCAAAAATGCCTTCAGCTGAGTGAAAAAGTGTAAATCACTCAGCCCCAAGTCTGAACTGATAACCCAAAAATTGGACAAGTTTCTGCTTGTTTGGTAACAGCAGATGGATGTGCATTCACAAATTGTTCACTTGGCTAAATGCATTTTTTGGTGGCACACAATTTTAAAGTGGAGGCATGTTGTCAAATGGTTAGATGGACTGGCGGAAGATTATTATTTATTTTCACATGAATCTCGCTAATCTTATTTGAGCTGATGGTTTATGAGAGTACATAATTTTGTGCTTATATAAGATTAACATCTACATAACAGTACAATAATTTAATAAGGATCTTTATAATAAATATATATATATGTAGATATAATAAGTTTGAATAGTTATTTAAATCGATCCTAAATTCAACTTTTTCACTTATTTTTGTTTGGGGGTGTTTTTTTTCTAGTTTTTTCAATAATAAATTACTAAAGTTGTTCTCTATAGTAAATTTTAATAGTTTTTTCCAGAGGTAAATTTCTAAAGTTTTTCTCAATAGTAAATTTCTAAAGTTTTTCTCAATAGTAAATTTCTAAAGTTTTTCTCAATAGTAAATTTCTAAAGTTTTTCTCAATAGTAAATTCCTAAAGTTTTTTCTCAATAGTAAATTTCTAAAGTTTTTCTCAATAGTAAATTTCTAAAGTTTTTCTCAATAGTAAATTTCTAAAGTTTTTCTCAATAGTAAATTTTTAAAGTTTTTCTCAATAGTAAATTTCTAAAGTTTTTCTCAATAGTAAATTTCTAAAGTTTTTCTCAATAGTAAATTTCTAAAGTTTTTCTCAATAGTAATATTTAATAGTTTTTCTCAATAGTAAATTTCTAAAGTTTTGACTAATAGTATTTGTCCAAATTTACCCATTGAAAATTTCAATAGTTTTTTTTAATAGTTTTTTGTATAAATTTTCATAAGGGATAGCTCACGATATTTACCAAATAGGTTAGTTCCTAGAGACTTTAGGCTTTGTTAAATTAAGCATCCGGATTAGCTTCCCTTGTGTGTTAAGGTCTTGAGAATATGCTAGCCCCAATTCGAATGTGGTTGATAATTCAAGAAATATGGATGATAAAGTCAAAATAGGTATGACCTCCACACTCTCTCAAATTAATACAAAATAATAACTGGTTAAAAGTGATGTACTAATATTATTTTAATGTAATCAATGGACGAAATTAGTAAAAATTCACTAACCAATATGAAAGAGTTGGCAAAAAATAGATTAAAGCTTATAAAAGATTGACTAGTGTTAAGCTCTTTTTAAAATAAATTGAGGTATAGAAAGTTGGATGAAAAGTAATTTTAGCATACAAAAACAGCAGAAATTTAACTAAATAAAAGATTAAATATGCAAAAAAAAAAAAATTGACTAGTGATGAAATTTTAAGAATTTAAAATTATTTTTAAATAAAAATTATCAACATAATATGTAAAAAAATTATATGTATTTATGAAGATATTTTAATTAAACACTTATTATTATTATTAGGACCGCGTCTTACTACCCGTTCGGGTTATACGCACATACGCTAATGTGCAATGGTAGGGTGATTGTGAGATGAAATGGAGGACCTACAGTTTAACGTGGAATCCGAACCACGGTGGAGACCTGGCATTCCTCACATTCATAAGTTGTGATTAAATTAAACACTAAATGATGGATTATATAGGAAATAGATGTTACCTTGTTGGTACACTTTACACAAGTTAAAGTGTATCATTAAGGCATGTCAAGAGCAGAAGCTACATTAAAATAATATTAGTATATCAATTTTAAGGTCTTATTATTTTGTATTGTAAGGCTCCTTATTTAAAATATGATATTAGAGTGTTTGCTAAAATTCTCTCATCTGAAGTTTAACGAGGCCGATCAGACGTTCTGGAGTCCTAAGAGTTAAGATTAAAGAAAGAAATAGTTATTTCTTTTATTTTTAAAAATACTCCCTTTTTATATTCATACCAAATGATTAAAAGGTGCTAGCTAGAGTTTTGGTTTTTTTAAATTGAAAAGTGTTTAATGAATGCGAAGGTAAATTTCAAACATCCAACCCCAATTTGCATTAACTACTTAATCAGTTTAATTCACCCGTTTCCTTTTGGTGAACAAGATCGATTATGACGATCTAATAGACATGCTCTATGTGAATGATAAAACAAAAAATGCCGTGTAGCGGAACTGAATGCAAATAGATAGAAAAAGAAAAAAGTTGCAGAGCATTTAACACATTTTATAAGTGTGTCTCCAATAATTAGCTCTATTGTCCTATAACGAATAATACGGCTCTGGCAAGTTTTTGAATACAATACAAGTGAATTAATGATCTAAGTACCTAAATAAGGTATATATTTAAGGATCTGTCAATCGTAAAGTATCAAGATCCAAGTTTTATCGCTAGAACGTACAAACAACTTTCCTTAAGAACTCCTTGCAATTTTCTCTGCTGTGTAATGTTTTTTAATTGTGATACAAGCAAATTTGAATAAAAATGATATTTATCTCATGAACTTTGTTTTTTCCGCGAAACCACTTCTAATAATATCGATATTTTGAGTCTAAAAAACATTAAATATTGTGGCCAGAAAAATAATAGATTGGGAGGGGGGGGGGGGAACTATGCTGTTAAAATACACTTAGTAACTTGTTTTCAGCACCGGGTCTTACTACCTGTTGAGGTTAAACGCATATGTACTAAATCACCGCTAATGAGTTGGGAATGAGGAAGGTTGTATTTAATGGAAGTGTACCCAAATTCACGAGGAAGGAGAAGGAAAAACTCATTTTGAAAAAAAAAAAAAACTCAATACACCTGACCGGGATTCGACCCTTGATCTCCCAATCATCGGCAGTCTGGTCTAACATGAGAGCGACACCTCATAAGTATGGCCCCCTAAACCGCTATTACTACTTCGTTCATGAATGTATGATGTCGCATTTTTTAAGATGTCCCTGTTTATCACATTCACTTCATAGAAACATTTGGGAACCGAACTCAACTCATATAAATGGGTTGATTAATGACATTAGAAAATATTCTATAAATGTACAGACAGATTATGATCGTAACAAGACTATATAAAACTATAAAACTTAAAAGAGTGTTATGTATTAATATTATTTAGAAATAAATAGCAAGAGGACAATTTTATGGGTGAACAATTGGCCTGATGACACTAGAGTAGTTGTTCAAAGTGTTAAATTAAAGAGCGTATTCCCGTAACATATCTTACGTCATAAGCAAATGTAAATGAAACAATCTGAGAAGTCTATGCTCTCTTTATAGTTTAACATGTTCAATTACATTGTTCTTTTTTGTGAATGGGTTTACAAATGTTTAAATTTCAAACAAGAATAGTCTCATACACTTAGATAAAAAGTAAACCCTCCAGGAGTGCAACTAATTAACTTTGACTACACCTTTTTAAGGTACGAACGTGGAAATAAATCTTTGGAATGAATGATAATGTCATTAAATGACAATATATGTAAAACAGTTACATTCCTATTTTAGTGACTTATTAAAAAAAAGTTGTTAAATGTTATTCAGTTTAATTTGGGATTTATAAATATTCACATAAAAAATAGATATATATTCAATGTTTAAAATACTTCCTTCCACTCTTACAACTACTTATTCAGCCTATGGGCACTTTAATAAATCCTCTTCCAGGTATCTAGTATTTTAAGAGAAAAATTTTTGTTTCACTCTTACTAAATGTTCCTGTATAACTTATATTATTCCACTGGTGGTCCTGATATAAAAAGGTAGGTTTCTATTTTGTGCACCAAGTCTTGCTACCCGTTATGTCTATTCGTATATTTACATTAATGAGCTAGGAATTAAGGACAAATTTAGATTAAATGTATTCACACCTGTGTGAAAGGCGATTGTTAAACATTTAAACAGATACCCTCAGTATACTCGACGGATCAGGCGTCCATTATATTGTGAGAATGATACCCTAGATCAGTGGTTGGCAAACTACGACCCACGCCAGATCCGGCCCACCGACTTATTTTATCTGGCCCGTAAAAGATTTAGCGAGCAAAACTATTGTGGTCATAAAAATATACTAATGACTAATTTATAATAAATATAAAAATGAAGTTTTTCACTTATTTTTTTTGTCAAACCAGACCATTATTTAAAAAAAAAATACAACCCATGATATCGAAAACGTTTCCGATCCATGCCCTAAGCAATGTGACCACCGAAGGTGTTGAAAAGGGAAGGTAATAATTTAAGGTAGACTGAAGCAAGAGATGGAGGAAGGGCTGGAGGAAAGACTAGTGTAGAGAAAGTGGAATAAATAAGATTTAAGACCAGTTCAAAGCCAATATATCTCTCTACCTTTGACCAATGGGTGGAAATGGAAGAAATGGGTGGAAATGAGAAGAGTGGGTTGATAAAATTGGAAAAGCCAATCCCTAATCAATATAACAGCTCGTGTTTAGAATATAAACACATTGCAGTGGCGTTTAGAATAGAGATGTGTTGATCAAAATCAAGTTTCTTGCGTTATCTTGTGGGATGGATAATGTATATTCAGTAACCCTGAAAGCCATCAGTCAGTTTACCTTGACCATTAACGTAATGGCCATGTCTTATAAACTGAGTCAGTGAAACCAAAAATGGCAATTGCGTATCCAGGGCCTGATATCTGGAGGGGGTGAGGTTATAGATCTAGTTTTCATAAAGTGAATAATAAAGTTAAATTATTAAATTTGTAATATTTTAAATAATAAATAATTATTGTTAGTTTATAAAAATAGTAGCCTATTGATTAATAATTTTAATAATAAAAAAAATAATAATACAAAGGACTTGTAAGAAATAAACACAAAGTCATTTTGAAAATGTAATACTTTTTTTGTAATTTTATAATACAATAAAAAAGTCATTTTACAAAAAAATTGGGTTAATACATATTACATCAATACTGGAAAATGTTGTTATATAAAAAAACTTTTGCTTCATATAACAAATTAATTGGTTAGTCATTTATCAAAATTTAGTAATGTAAGATACTGGAGATATGCTGTAGGAGATAAGCAAATTAGCCATTAGGATTCGAATATTAGAGCTAAGGTAGAGGAGTTTATTGGTTAGTTGATATACGTGATGTAGGGCAAGAGGAGATAATAAGGTTCCATGTAGGAGATAAGGCTAGGAGATTTGGTCATGTAGGAGATAAGGCGAGGGAGATATTAGGTCATGTAGGAGATAAGGCGAGGGAGATATTAGGTCAATAGGAGATAAGGCGAGGGAGATATTAGGTCATGTAGGAGACAGAGCAAGGCAGATGGTAGCTGCGTATAGGACTTGACCACTCTTTACAACATTAAGGTTTTAGTTTCAATATTTATTATTTCTATGCAGGGGGTAAGGATCGCCCCCATCACCCACTTCTCCCCCCTGGATCCGCCGATGAAATAGGGCAAGCTTCCTTCAGAGTATACCGAGGATCTGTGTTCTATATCTACGTTTTATTATATTAGCTGTTTACTAAATGTCCTTCCCACTTTTGATAGTTACATTGCCCATCTCCAGCGAAATACCTAAAACATTTCACTAAAATATTCCAAAATCACACTTTTCTACAGTCAAAATGGTCACTTTAAATGATTGACACCAATTTAACAATCTTTAATCTGATACTTTCTTTTCAAATTTAGACATATGATGTTATAGCATTTGTTATGTCGACCTCTGTGGTCTTTGGTAAAGTGCTCAACCAGGAACTAATGTTCGTGAGTTCAAGCCCAGCCGAGGTTAACGTATTTTTATTAAGTGATAAAATCCGTAGCACAACTTCGTTTGGAGAGGAAGTGAAGCCGTCGGTCAGTCGTGTAAAAGAACCCTGAAAGAATTCTGAAAATACCTTTCCGGCAAAATTGGTGGGCCCTTTTGCTCTAGCGCATATAAATTCTCGTGTGCTGATATAATATGTCTGTACATAAAGTGTACGTTTAGTATCTCAATTAGAAATAAAAATGTATTTATACATGTGTGTTGGGCTGAAATATCAAATAACATTTGTCACTAGAAGTAGCCTATCTCTTCTTCGTTCATCCAAACCAGCCGATATTCTGCTTTTCCTTTGATGCAACCCTGTCATTTTGTAACCTTTTGGGAATAGGCATTACAAACGCGAGACATCCCAAAAAAAGTATTCCAATCAATTATGTTGACAAGGGATCGGCACAAAGTCATTTAGACAACAGACTTTTACAAATAAATTAGTATCTAATAAATACGGTTAGTTTATTCTTACTTTAATAATTCAATATCATTTATGATACATTATCTTCCAAACACTTATTAAAAATAAACTTGATTGGCTCATATTGATAAACGGTCAATTAATTACAAGTACAATTTTAAAATGGTTAACAATATTAGCTACGTGTTAAATTAACTAGGACCATATTGCTTTAAGACAACTGTGATTAGCAAATTATCAAGTATTAATTTAAGAATATCTTATATTATTATAGTATGTATACTATTATCTATATAATAAAAGACATGTGGTGTATGTTTATAAAGTTTCTCTCAAACATCCTGATACAAAGCTAAACCTTCGACCACTGATTACTTTGATTTAGTTACTGCCAACATTTTTAAAAATATTCTTTCAGCACACCGCGATCCCGTGACTAGAGCTATATATATAATTTTGGTCTATGGATCATGCCATCTTTATAAAAAAATAATCTGAAACTTGAAAAAATCTAATCCAGATAAACTTGCAAGAATCAAGGACACAAATCTCGCAACTTCCTGTTTTGAAAAATCTATAAATAGATAAAAGCAATTGGGAACAGACCTCAAGTGAAATTCGAAAAGGCGCGTGTCGGAGATAGGTTTGACAATTTTTTCATAAGTGTGAACGTGCTTCTACACGTGGTCTATTTTGGTCTAGCTTAACTACTTTCTGAAGGCCCGTTTTGGTCAAGTGTCGGCCACTCACGTAGCTTATAGCTATGGCCAGAATGGTAGGTAGTTTGGTGTTGGAGACGAGACAGGAAGTCCATAATCACACACACTCTATTCTTGTCGGTAGCAATGCTGATCTCATCGCACATCTGATTAGCCGGGGAATCGGATATACTATTACAAATGCACCAGAAACAGCATAGAAGTGTGGGTTTTAGTACCATTCATCGGACAACAGATGGATTGGAATGGGTTTATATATTATTATTATTATTATTATTATTATTATTATATTATTATTAGCACCGCGTCTTACTACCCGTTCGGGTTATACGCACTTACGCTAATGTGTAATGGTAGGGTGATTGTGAGATTAAATCGAGGACCTACAGTTTAACGTGGAATCCAAGCCACGGTGGAGGACTGGCATTCCTCACATTCACAAGTTGTGATTAATACACGTCTTGTCAGAGGTGAAGGAAGGGTTTGGCATTCAGATAAATCTGTGCCGGAACCGAGGATTGAACCCCGGACCCCTAGCACAGAAGACCGACACCTTACCCCTAGACCACCAGGTCTGATTTAAATTTTGTTTTGTTTTGAAATATAGTAAAATGATTTCAATTATCCCATATCCATCTTTTTATGATTCGTCTATAATCGGTCACACATGTTTGTCAGATCCGTATCTTAACGTACACACGCATGGTGTATTGCACTTGTTTTATGCTTAAAAAGGACAGTCTAAAATGAAATTTTAACCATTATGAATCAATCATCAATGTTATGTTAAAATTTATAAATGAGAATTAAAAGAGTAGAGCGTCGATAATACAGACGTCAAAAATCGGGATCGTCAATATTCCAGATCGCCAAAAAATGCAACTCAACTCTTGTGGAAAAAAAAAGGACACTTTTCTTTGTTAGATTTTTTTCCTTGTTATTACTTCAGAATTTGTGATATTTAACAACAACAAAATTATTGTTTAAGTTTGTTGTTTAAATAAAGTGAAAAGTTTCTACTTTAACAATGATTTTCGCTAAGTATTCAGTTTATGCTAAGTTTAGAGTACTGTTTTTTTAAAAATTGTTTGTGGATCGATAAGTAACCTTTTATTTTTTTAAAATTCTGATACAAGATTATTATAATAGGTCTAATGAATTTAAAATTAAAAACATTTTACCAAATAGTCACAAATTGTTATCCTCTACCAAATTAAAAGTGCTTTATTTTAATACAATAATGCTTCTATATTTGTTTCTGATTATCTGAACGCAAGCTACATAAAAGCGAGAATGGACAATATTCATCTCCTTCCGACAAACTTATGACAATCTTAAAAATACTGACAGTAATACTGACTTTGTGAGCGCGCTCTTCAATATTTCCTTCAGTCTTCTGTTCTCGTGCAACCAATATTATAAATGCACACACGGGTTTATTCTTTGCAACGCGTCCTTACTACCTTTTCGGGTTATACGCCTATATACTAATTACGCTAATGGACTAAGTATGAGAAAGGTTAAATTTATAGGATGTGTACCTAAAGTTTCGTGGAGCTTGAGTGGGAAAAACGTTTTTGTAAAAACCATCCAAAATGCACTCTAACTGGGATTCACAACCCGGATCTCCCCATCATCAGTAGTATAGTCTTTAGTGAGGTGACACCTAGACCATGGGCCACTGAAGCTGTCTTTATCTTATTATTCATGCTGTTGCACTAACTGCACTTTTGTATGCAGGAGCTGGGACTGACGTAGATATTGACTAAAGACTGACCATGTAGGGTCTCGTATAAATACAGACGCATACTGTCAATCAGACTGTCAGTCCTAATATGGACCTAACGATCAGTCAGACTGTCAGTTTTAGGACTGACAGTATCCATCAATATTTGTAAGACCCTATACGGTCAGTCTTTGTGTCAATATCTACATCAGTCCCAGCTCCTGCATGCAAAGTGCAGTTAGTGAAACAAAAGGAATAAGATAAAATGATACGCTTCAGTGGCCGCATGGTCTAAGCGTGTACTCTCACAACAATAGATGATGTGAGATCGGGGTTAAAATCATTGTGGGTGAACGAAAGGTGTTTTTTTCCCCAAAATATATTCTTTAGCATAAAAAGAGTTAATTATAATGATAAAAATCCTCTTTAATCATATTATTGGTTATTGAACATTTAAGAGAATAAAAATTATATGGATTTAACTTAATAATTTGTTAGAAAAACATTTCATTTCCAATATCAGTAAAGAGATGACTAGCTGCTTACTGAAAAAAAAAAATTGACGGAAGAACAGTCCGAAGGTCATGGAGGAGATCTTGGCAAATTATTATTGCATCGCTTCGATGCCTTTTAGCTTGAGCACAGATTAAAAAGGTTGAGAATGGATGCTAATAACCAAGGCTGAGAAACCAGGTACAAGAACAATACCTAGAGAGAAGTCATTAACAAAAAAAAACTATAAAAAAGTGCTTAATCTTCCATATTTATATTTCCCATTTCAATGTAGTTGAATGGTCTAGAAAAAAATATGTAAATGGTATTTTTTTCGTGAAAATGCTGTGAAATTAATGCTTTTGTGCAATAGTTTTAAAAAAAATAGTTAAATAGTCATATAATTATTTAGATTAATCAAAAGTCCAATAAATGAAATGCTATTTACTCTAATAATGTTGACATGTACCATATATATTTTTAGCAAGGCTTTTAAACACACACCCGATCCTCCTGGTGTGAAAAATGTTTAAATAGGACCTTGGCCTATAAAGTAACCTGGTAGAAACATGAGTGATGAAACGTTCTTGTCGAGAGGTAGGGTAATGTATCTATGGAGTGATTCAGAGGGGGGTAAAATTATATGTCTAGGTTAAATTAGGTTTATTTAAACACACACAATAGTACGTACACATAACTTGGCACAGCGCAGGAATAGATTAGATTTTACCATCGTAGACCTACGTGATGGTAAAAGATATTCTTTTCTTCTATTCCTTGACGTGCCAGCTATTTAGAACAGTGTATGAAATTTGATTTTGCATTTATTTACTGGAAACGTTGATAAAGCCTTTTGAAACTGATATAAAAAAAAGACATACGTATCAACCTGCATTTAATACATATTTCAGCCTTGGGTCTAGTAATATTTGATTATTTAAATCATCGGATCGGTTCTAGTTAAAAGTTTCTCCTATATAACTAAAAACAGTATATGAGCGACTCATGTGTTGATAAAAAGAAGTATTAATCCTTGCAAATAAAGGATAAGTCTAATCAAGCTTGTTCATATGTTAATGGTCACGATTTTTTAAAATTTTATTTTGGGTATTTAACGAGCGCTTCCTGAACCGACTGAATATGTCCGCAAAATACTTATAAACTAATTAAATCTAGAACAGACACAACATCCAGCCCTCAGAAATGTGAAAAGTTAAACCCCAATTTAAACAATTATATATATATATTTCGATCATGCTGGGCATTGAACCGAAACCCATAACTAAATAAGATAGATACGTCATCAACTCATCTCAGATGTAGAATCACTGACCATGAGAACCATGAGTAGCCCCCCCTTTGTCCCCATAGTTTCAGAACTTATGGTTATAGAAGATGCCACTCTTATCTATCTTCTAATAACAAAATAATGTAACTTGACTCAAGTTGATCCAAAACATTACCTTTTTTTTTTCCGTTCGGTTGCGCTCATTAATTTTGTGCTCGTACCTGAAAATTTGCGCTTTCTTCTTAAGTGTTTTACTCAACATTTCATAATGGTAGTCTAACTTGAGTTCAAGCTATACTGTTCCATTTTTTAAACACAACTAAAATCAATATGTATACTCCATTATTTTGTATTAATAGGTGCTCGATATGAAGAATGTGTGCCCTAAAATTATGTTATTTATAAATATTTATTTGTGGTCGCTTAGTCTGATGTTACAATTTTACCCCCTATATTTTAATTAAAATCAAGTTTATCAATTTCTTTTTTAATGGCTGTTCGTTTAGAATAAGTGTTCTGCCATGACAACCAAAATTGCATTTGCGCTAGTATAGAATAGGATGTGATTCTAGCAGATTGATTGCATGTTAGTCGTGACGTTCTATTATAAGAGTATTTATTTTAATACTGGCCAGTGTACTTTAACGAAATCCATCTTCTTGCATATACTGTCACGATCAGCCACACCCCGCAAGTAGTGCTGGCAGTGAGAGGATGGCACTAAATCTCAAGTGAGTATAAAAGTACTGGTGTAAACTATGAATCGCTGTGAAGGTTAAACCCATACTTATAATAAAATTATCTTTCCGTACGTTCGATTTCATGACCGTTTGTTTGTTGTCAGCAAGCTCAAAAGTACTCATCAGATTGAGATGGAACTGCTACTTTTGAAGCCGATCTCTGTAATCTTGGGGTAGAATGCTCGCCTCCGAACCGATGTTCGTGAGTTCTAAACACAGCCGGGTTCGAGTGATTTTTCTTGAGCGATAAAAAAAAATTCCGTAGCACAACTTCCTTCGGAGAGGAATTAGAGCCATCGGTCCCACGTTGCTTGTGGCATGTAAAACCTCCCTGGAAAGTATGTGAAAATATCTTTCCCGATAACATTGGCCGGTTCTTTCCCTCTCATAGAAATTATCGTGTAGTGAGATAATTATCGGTTCAGAATGTTTACTAATTTACATAGATTCAGTGTGAAAAACAATTTTAGAACCCTCCCAAATAGACGCAGCCAGGATTCGAAACCTGACCACTCTGCCAATGGCAAACCAAACCAGTGAACCTGACACCTTAGTTTCATACCCACCAATGCGGGTGGTTGTTTCATTGATCCTAATGGGATCATATTATGATGAGTCATCGTCTATATAGAATCTGGTCTCACTAATTAATGATGAGGCACAAAACAATTCTATATGAAATTTTTACCTTAAAAAAATACTAAAATTTGTGTTGAATTAAAAAATATAAACATCCATGAAAATAGAATGTGACCTTGGCCGCGGGATTCTTTTTTTTTTTAAATAAATTTTCATGTATCGTTAAATGAAAATGTTTCTTTAGTGAACAATATATTAGCTAAATATATGGTATTAACATAATAGATTACAACTGGTTTATTTAATCTGCTGTGCAAACAATTTTATACCCCAGCCAAAGCTTACTATTATTTAATTTTGGGAATTTTCTATTTTCATAAATTGCGATTCAATGTTTCTTAATCATCTGACCGTGACCTGATTCTAGGTTCTTTTTTGGTCCCTCACACATAATACTCACAAAGACGGAAATATTCAAAACAAAATAAGCCCAGCTGCATTGAGAAGGAAGGTGGGGATTTAAGAAACCAAAAAAGGCTAGTGTTTTTGCAGTTTTTACTCTAAACTTTTTTTGGACAAAATTTTTTTTTTTTCAGTACAACCATAGAGTCTAATTTTATTCACATGGTGATATTTATAGTTCTTGGAATATATACCATGAGCATAGCGGCATTAAATGGCGTACTTTTTAAATGAAGACAAAAAGTTGTTATTCCAGGACACCCCCAACATATTCAACAACTGTTGAGGTCACCATGTGAAGAAAATTAAATTCTCTATTAGACGGAAGCAATATTTGAAAAAAAATGACCAAAAAATAAGGCATTGATATAAAACCTGCAAAAACAATGACCTTTTCTAGAGTCCTTTACATCCTCACCTTAAGGCGTTCCACATTGCACTGAATACACAATTTAATTTTTCTTTATAGTTTCCTGAAAATTTCTCTTGGCCCTCCATTTAATTACTATCTTGCTGCTAAATCCTTGCGTTCTAATCTTATTAGAAAATTTCGACAAAATAAATAGGCCAAAAAACTTAATAGAAAAAATTATATATTATAGTAAGTGAAATAATTATTTCTGCATTAAATTATTAGTCACAAAATTTTGTATACATAGAAAAGTTCAAAGTGATTAAAAAACCATAGTAATATTTATATTATTGATGCAAATTTTTTTAAAGAATATATGCCTAACTAGATAAAATAATTTTACTAATACCAATTAGGTATTTATGTAATATATTTGGTCCCAAAAGGGATTAGGAGGGTAGAGGTGACTACATAATGATGAGTTACATGCCCTGTAGGCATCACCGGATATTTTTAATGTATCAAATCTTCCCGGTTACGGTGAGCAGGACATACAGCACAAAAGGAGAAGCTAGAATCATGTTAAAGGTATTGATTGGCAACCTATGGGAAGAGACCATTGAGAAGACCTAGGTGCAGATGGGAGATCAACATTAGAATGAGCATGAAAGAGAGAGCGTGAAATGAGGTAGACTGGATAGAACTAGCTCAAGATAGGGATAGGGTGTAATGAGATGAACTGTATATTAGTAGCTCAACCTAGGATAGGGTTAATGAGGTGAACTGGATATAAGTATCTCAAGATAGAGGTAGGGTGTAATGATGTGAACTGGATAGAACTAGCTCAAGATAGAGGTAGGGTGTAATGATGTGAACTGATAGAACTAGCTCAAGATAGAGACAGGTTAATGAGTGAACTGGATAGAACTAGCTCAAGATAGAGGTAGGTGTAATGATGTGAACTGGATAGAACTAGCTCAAGATAGAGGTAGGGTGTAATGAGGTGAACTGGATAGAACTAGCTCAAGATAGGTATAGGTGGCATACTTATGTAAGTGCGGATATGAAAATGTTTATTTCCTATTGTCAGAGTAAGTCACGTGAGTTTAATGCGATCTTTGCTAGATATTTAACAAAGCAAAAATGTTCGAAGTGTAAAAACTATGGAGGCTTTCCTCTATCTTGTAAAATGTCCGACTTATGTCAAGATAAGTCATTTTTGCAGCTTCAAAGATAAATTATTTAGATTTTCTTATCAATTCCACTTCCTATTAACGGTAAATATAAGCCGCATGAACCAAAGCGCAAGTGGCAGTGTTAAAACGACTTAATTCTTTTATTAACAGGCTAGGACACCCTTACCGCCTCTGTGGTATAGTGGTTAAGAGTTCCTGGCTACAGATCCAGAGGCTCCGGGTTCGATCCCCAGTGCTTTCAAAATTTACCTGTGAAGCAGTGGGTCTGTAACTGGATCAGACTCAGTCTCGTGAGGACAAATGAGGATCTACTTTAATAAATGATGGCGCCTCCGGTTTAGAAAACCGAGATTAATGGCTTGTGGGTTTGTTGTACTGACCACATAACATAATGTAGGCACTATCATAGTTTTTTTATCTTTAGCACAGCATCCTGCTACCCGTCCGGGCTATACGCCTATGTACAAATTACACAAATGTGTTAGGGATTAGGAAGGCTTAATATACAGGAAATGCACCTGCGTTTGCGTTGAGGGAGAGTGGAAAACCATTTAGGGAAAAGCACCCTCAGTACACCCGACCGGGATGTAACCCCTATTTCCCTGCCTTCAGCAGTCTAGTCTAACACGAGAATAGCGCGTTAGAACACTCTGCTACCGAAGCGGGCTACTACGGTGGTGGCCGCTCGGTCGGTATAGCTCGCTTGCAGGCTCACAACATGGTGTTTTGGACACCTTTATAAATATAATTTATCCCTCAAGTCTGACACACCACCAAAAATTGATCAAGTAGCACATTGGAATGTATCTTGGTCTATACAACACTATAGCACATAAATCTTACAAAGTTTTTACTACCGGAAATATGGGATGAGAAACGGATAAATACTCAGACGGAAGGGATCCCAGGGTTTCCGTTCCGTTCAAGTCATTTTCAAGTAATGATCTGAATTATCTGACGAATAGAAAGAGTTGTATGGTGAATTGTGTTTACATATACGTCATAAATCAACTAATGAGTCATCTTTGTATCCTGAAGTGACAAATCAGTTGGACAGGTTTTAAAATATAACCAAGTAAACTTTGTTAAGATCAAACTCATTACAAATTACTTTATTTGTCCTTTGTTATATCTTTGTGGCCGTCCTAATAAAGCGAGTGATATGAAATTTTAGAATACTTTGATGTCAGTAAGTAGATAAATATGAGTTGAAATTTTATTTATACATCTATGTATATTTTTTTAGCACCGCGTCTTACTACCCTTTCGAGTTATACATTTATGTTCCAATTGTGCTAATTTCTTAAGCAGTGAGCAAGGATATATTTAGAGAAAGTGTAACTACATTTGTGAATAAGTAAAATGGAAAACTGTTTAGGAAAAAAAACTTCATTGACCCAACATGGATCGAACCCCAATCTCCCAGTAATCGGCGCCTGGTCTATTGCGAGAGTAGCACCTTAGACCATGTGGCCACGATGCGGGGAGTGAGTTAATATCAGGGTTGCCAATGAGTCAAAATAATATAAGCAAATAAAATGATTCAATTTAAGGAAACAAATAAAATTAAGATTTTCCAAGAAAATATTTGAGATTTGGGAGAATTAGTTATTTAAAAAGTGGGATTATATACTAATATATCACTATTTAACTAACATGCGTCATTTGTTTTAAAAAAATCCATCTCATCACCTGAAACGCGCCTATAAGGGCGTCGCCTCGATTAAGCGACTATGTTGTTTTTTTTCCCTGCCAGACCACAGATTAGGTCAGCCCGTCCTTTCCTGGAACTTTCCCCGCTATAAAGGATATCGATTATATCTCCTCTCCCCGCGCCGCGGGGGCGCCACTATGCAGGGATGTATTTATTTCTCGATCGTTAGCTTACCCGTTCAAGAATGATTTTCCCCTTGCTTAGCAGTTGAGCATAAATCCCACAAATGGGATTAAAAAGTAAAGTAAAACCACGATAGTTCTTACCTTAATCCAAAGATTTCTTAAAAAGGACTATGGTTATGTTATTTAATTTACAGCAAAGTTGAAAGAAATACAGTTACGTGAACCTATAGTTGACCGAGTGAAACAAAGCACTGTATTTAACTTTATCATTTGATATTTCATATATCTGTATGTCCGGATCTTTGCTACGAAATGAATGTCAAATTGGTTGACCAATCTTAACCAAATTTGGAAGGGACATTCTTTTAACCTAGGCTGAACAACGTTTGTACGCGAAAACTGTCAGAAGCGTGGACCAATTTTAGTGAGATTTGGTAGTGACATTTCTTTGAACCAAAGCCCGAAAGACGTATTTACATAGTTTTTTCAAACTAGTTTATAATTTCATACATGGCGGTCGCTAAAAAGATTTTTAATTAAATAACTCAAGTAGGCTCTCTAATAGGACTTTTTTTTAAAAATAAAATTGACATTTAATGATAGACTTAGGTCTTAAACAGCGTGAGCAGCAGTTCTTCTCTATTAATATGATGTACTTTTGAATATAGTATATCACCAGCTTCGGTGGCCGCGTGGTCTAGCGCGCTACTCTTGCAGTAGACTACACTGCCGATGACGTGGAGATTGAGGTTCAAGTCTCAGGCGGGTGTGCTGAGATTTTTTTTCCTAAATGGTTTTCCACTCTCCCTCCACGCAAATATGAGTACACTTCATCTAGATATAACCTTCCTTATCATTGAAAGCTTAAGCGTAATTAATATATAAGTGTATAACCTGAACGGGTATCTAGACGCAATGCTTACAAAGATCTAAATATAAATAGGTTTTCTGTCTACTTGAACGCCTAAGAAGAAATTATGGTAGAGGCCTAGGTATTTTAAAATTAAATCCAAAGAGAAATGTTAAGAGTGTAGTAACGATATTAACAATAAACTATTCGTAATAGGATGCGACATCTACGGTTCACACAATTACTATTAAAATAAATGAGAACCAAAAGTTCGAAAAATAGGTTAAACAGCTTCTTCAAACCCAATCCACCTTCATGTGCTACTTGTTCAATAGATACAGGACCTTCCAGTAGTTCACTTACAGTTTAATTTATTTTTTAATTTTGTATTTAACAATTTTGCAAATAAAACTACTTTTCTCTACTGCATGAATAATATTTATTTTTTAATTTCATTTTAGTTTATATATTTTTATCGGTATCTGGAACTAAGGTAATCCGGACTATTCCCTTCAACAACCCCACCCCCCTCCCCTTGACGCCTTACTCCCATTCAGTCCGTATTATCGAGTTGTTAATGTATTAGACGGGTCAACACAATGTCCAAAAGAAAAGAGAACTGCACAATTTGGATCAGGTTTGAAATCTCTATGTTTGAATAGGGATTCAAATTTGAGTGTTATTTTAAAAAAGCTAAATATGTATTTTGCAACCAATTCAAATCTTTCTTTAGTAACCTTAAGAATGTAGTGCAACTAACAAGAGTTTAATTAACATCACGTTGTCAGCAAATAAATGAATATCTAAGAAAAGTTCATGTTTAGCAAATTGATATTTGACATTTATTGGATTTATTCATCGTTCCATTATACCCACAGTAATAATATTTAGCACCGCGTCTTACTACCCGTTCGGGTTATACGCTTAAGTACTAATTACGCTAATGGATTAGGAATTGGGAAGGTTGAATTTAGAGGAAGTGAACCCGCATTTGCGTGGAGGGAGAGTGGAAAGCCATTTAGGAAAAACCACCCCCAGTTCACCCGACCGAGATTCGAACCTCGATCTCTCCGTCCTCGGTGGTCGAGCCCAACACGACTAGCGCGTTAGACAACTACGCTACCGAGGCGGGTTATATGTACCCATAGTTCTAATTCATAATGGAAAATATAGAAATAACTAGTATATAGATAAAATAATTTATTGAAACTGTGTCAGTTTTTTTTTTAATTTTTGTTTTAGCACAACGTCTAAAGCATTACACTAATGTGTTAGGGATGAGGAAGGTTTAATTTAGAGAATGTGAGCCCGTAATGGTGGTGAATGGTAGTGGAAAACCAATTAAAGAAAACCGTCCTCAGTACACGCGAACGGAATTCATACCCGATCTCCCATCAGTGGCAATGCTGTCTACTGTGCGTGCTGCTGAGAAGCACTTTCGTTGGTGGATACTGGAGATAGATTGGGGATTTACTGGTGAGAAGCGCTTTCGTTGGTGGATACTGGAGATAGATTGGGGGTTTACTGGTGAGAAGCGCTTTCGTTGGTGGATACTGGAGATAGATTGGGGGTTTACTGGTGAGAAGCGCTTTCGTTGGTGGATACTGGAGATAGATTGGGGGTTTACTGGTGAGAAGTGCTTTCGTTGGTGGATACTGGAGATAGATTGGGGGTTTACTGGTGAGAAGTGCTTTCGTTGGTGGATACTGGAGATAGATTGGGGGTTTACTGGTGAGAAGTGCTTTCGTTGGTGGATACTGGAGTAGATTGGGGGTTTATTACTGAGAAGCGCTTTCGTTGGTGGATACTGGAGTAGATTGGGAGTTTATTACTGAGAAGCGCTTTCGTTGGTGGATACTGGAGATAGATTGGGGGTTTACTGGTGAGAAGCGCTTTCGTTGGTGGATACTGGAGATAGATTGGGGGTTTACTGGTGAGAAGTGCTTTCTTTGGTGGATACTGGAGATAGATTGGGGGTTTACTGGTGAGAAGCGCTTTCGTTGGTGGATACTGGAGATAGATTGGGGGTTTACTGGTGAGAAGTGCTTTCGTTGGTGGATACTGGAGATAGATTGGGGGTTTACTGGTGATAAGTGCTTTCGTTGGTGGATACTGGAGTAGATTGGGGGTTTATTACTGAGAAGCGCTTTCGTTGGTGGATACTGGAGTAGATTGGGAGTTTATTACTGAGAAGCGCTTTCGTTGGTGGATACTGGAGATAGATTGGGGGTTTACTGGTGAGAAGTGCTTTCGTTGGTGGATACTGGAGATAGATTGGGGGTTTACTGGTGAGAAGTGCTTTCGTTGGTGGATACTGGAGTAGAGTGGGGGTTTATTACTGAGAAGCGCTTTCGTTGGTGGATACTGGAGAAGATTGGGGGTCTCCCACATGGTCACAGAAAAAGTCGCTGTCCTCGGCTTGAGTAGCTGGCTTCGCCGCTGTTGGCGGCCGCATATGCCGGCGCTGCTTAGTGTCCACGTCTGAAAGTGCCCTTAGACAATTCGTCCAACGAAGCGGGTATAGGTACAATTTTTCTTTTAGTATTGCGTCTTACTATCCGTTCGGGTCATCCATGTACGTACTATTTACTCTAATGTTTTTAGGGATGAGGAAATCTATATTTATAGAAAGTGTACCAGCATTTGCGTATAGGAAGTGTGGAAAAAACTTAGGGAAAACTGCCCTCGGTACACCCGACCGAGATTCAAACCTTAATCGCTCCGTCAACGGTAGTATAGTCTAACACGAGAGTAACGCGTTAAACCATGTGGCCACCGAAGCAGGTACGAGTATAATATTGATTCCGTTCTAGTGTAAATAACGATTTCCAATCGATAGCAGTTAGAACCAGCGCAGTATATTAAAACTTTAGCGTGTGGAAACCTGTTAGGTAGAATTTAAAGGAAATACCTTTATTTGCGTGGAGGGAGAAGGGGGAAACCGTTTAGGAAAAGTCCCCGCCCCTCACCCCGTACAACTAGGCGGAATTTGAATCTGGTCTCATCAGTGACAAACAAACGAGCGTTACGTTAATCCCATATGCTTAAATAATATATTTATTAATTATTGATAGTAAAATAACTATACAAATGTGACCTAGCCCAGTGGGTATTTTGCCAGTTACGCTAGCACCACCATTCACCTAAACACTAGACTGCTACAGTTAACTAAGTCAGCAAGCAACTGTCAAAGAGTAGCGTAACCAAAAGGAACCTAATAAGTAGCTTCACATTTTTGATCATTTTTACAGCTTTCATTGCTATTTGAATTTTGCACCTTCCTATCATAATTATAAATATTATAAAATGAAAACAAAGTTACTACCTCAATGAGCATTGCGACACCACCCGAAACATGTCAGTCCGGTTCACGGGTGATTGAGAGGTCAAAGTGCGAATCCCAGCCCGGTGACCCTAAGGTTTTTTCTTCTAAATTGTATCCCACCCCTCTTCCACGCAAATGTGGGTACGTTTCCTATTATCTCCCTTCCTCATCCCTAGTCAGAGTAGTAACATGTGTGTAAGTCCCACGCCTTAGCTCAGTCGGTAGCATGTCTATATACTGAGCTAAGGGTCTCGAGTTCGATTCCTGGCACGGTGGAAAAATGTATCATTGTTGAAATGTGTATTTCCCCTTTCACAGTGATGAATTAACGGCCAGGGGTCTGGTGTTGTGTCTGTTTTATATATAAGTTGGTTAATAAGTCTTGTGCCGATTAAATCAGTAGGCTCAGAAAGTGCATGTTAAATACCTCAAGTAAATGAAAAATGAAACCTGTGTGTAGCTCATGTGTGAAACAAAAACTAAACCAGCTTAAGTTGATCGAATGTTACAAAGAGTCACTTTCGCAATAGAATGGACCGTGCCCGGATTTTTTTTTTTTTTGAAAGTTTGGAAGGGAGGGAGGGGAGGCAATGTTTCGACCAGTTTTGGTATGTGGGAATGTCCCCAACCGAACTTAGAGGGAATTTGGATAATATTGAATCCCTCTTTAAATAATTTAACGAATTTATAATCATAGTTGGAATTGTTGGCGCTATTATTATTATTATTATTAGCACCGCGTCTTACTACCCATTCGGGTTATACGCACTTACGCTAATGTGCAATGGTGGGGTGATTGTGAGACGAAATGGAGGACCTACAGTTTAACGTGGAATCCGAACCACGGTGGAGGCCTGGCATTCCTCACATTCACAAGTTGTGATTAATACACATCTTGTCAGAGGTGAAGGAAGGGTTTGGCAATCAGTTGGCGCTATTAAATTTATAAGACTTCAATACTATGAATTATATATATATATATATCATATCATGAATTATGAATATTGTCAACATCCCTTTTTCTCAACTAATAAAAAGCCTACAGCGATGAATAAGATATCAGTGGATAGGATTTTTTACCGACTTCTAACATAGCATACTCAGTTTACGTTAAAACAAATTGTTTGTTTAAAATTTAAGTTAAAAGAAAAATTTAAATTCAAGATGATTGCATTCTGACATCAAATATTGTATGCAAAGAGGTATTGTAAATTGTAAATACGTTCACATTAATAAACTCTCTTTGCTATTTTGTATACACACTTCGATTAGTATTTCATTTCAACAACTCAACAAAAGATTAAATCTTTTTTTTTGGGGGGGGGGGGGGAGAGAAGGTTGAATGTGCGAAATTTTGCAAGGGTTTTCTGGCTACTATTTATTTGAGGAGGTATTTAACGTGCACTTTCTGAACCGACTGATTATCTTGGCACATAAGAATTTCTATTAGCAAGAGCGAAAGGGCTTACCAAATTTGCCAGAAAGGTATTATTCTCTTACATGTCACAATTGACATGGAACCAATGGCTTTACTTACCCTCCGAAGGAAGTTGTGCTAAGGATTTTTATCACTCAAGAAATATCAATCAACCCCAGATGGGTTTGAACCCTCTAACATCGGATTTTGAGGTGATAACTTTACCCCAAGACCACCGAGGTCAACCAATCCTACGAATTAAAGAGAAATTATATGTTTTAGTTTATAATACTTTCGGGAAGGGTTTGAGTACCCAAACCACCCCTTCTCGATACGGCTGATCACTATTTAATAAATATAAGTTTTAATACGGACAAAGCATTGTTGTAAATTGATGTGTAATCAAAGTTGCTATGAACAGACAATGTGATGGCCACACAATACTAGGTGTTGACAGGTATAAAAATAAATGGATCTTAATGCTCACTACGTGTCACTGCATTGTCTAAGCCTCTGAGGCGTCGCTTTCGCAGTAGTCTAGACTGCCGATGACAGGAAGACTGGCGCTAGAAATCAGATCGGGTGTACTGTAGTGGGTTTTTTCCTAAATGGTTTTACACTACCACGTAAATTGGGTATGATTCCTCTAAATTCAATCTTCTACTAAAACATTAGTGTCAATGTGTATATGCGTATAAACCGAACGGGTAATAAGATGCAATGCTTAGAAGTGTAAAAAAAAAACTTAAATGTTTCACATTTAATTATGCATTAATTCAAAGTCTTAATTAGTGTGAAACCATTAAGTTAATAAATATATTTGAATGTATTCTTTCTTATCAATAACAATAATTTAAACCTGCTTCGGTGACCATATATCAATGTGCTACTCTCGCAGTAGACTAAATTGCCGATGAATGAAAGATCGAGGTTCAAATCTTGGTCGGGTGTACTGAGGTTGGTTTTTACAAAATGTTTTCCACTCTCATTCTCTTTTCTCTCTTACATCTCCATATTAAAATATTAACACAATAATATAGATAAATTGTGGTCACTCATGAAAGTGGATCAATATTTGGTATAGGCTATAACCCTATTATGTACTGCATGATTCATTAGGTCAAGGAGGGTGGGAACTTTGTATACTTTACCTAATATAAGTTAGTGTATTTTTAAACCATAACGGAGTGTAACGATTTTTAGTAGGCTTTGTTTTCTCTTTATTCAAAGAGGACAAACTTTATTTAATAAATATATATTCTCGAGTTTGTTCTCCATAGACCTTGGTTCATTTTTTCAAGTCAACTGTACCAGCATACTTAAAAACATACACCAGTATGTAATGAGGATTATAACATCTAATAGAACACCCTCTAGAATGGCGTTATACAATACAGATATCTCAACAGTTTTATTATATTGTAAGAATACAGTTTGATTTGAGATGTACAACTAATAAACTATGAAGAGAGATATTTGACAGAATATGTAAAAAGGTCCGAACGAAAACCTCAAAAGGTCACAGGTTCCCCATTTCTGTTCTAGATCATGCTAGGTTTATTAGTGAAAAACGCTCAAAGTGCTAAAGCGCAAGCTGCTTGATTCTGACACGATAAGGGGGCTTCAATGAATAGTTCATAAAGGAGGATTTACAAAAGTAGGCTTTCATTTCCTTTTCAAGATGAATGCGGGTACACTTCCTACCCAATCACCTTATCACACTACAACTCGTTGGTTGGTATCCAATACCCGCGCTCACTGAAAACGTGGCCTCACAGAATCCTGGAGAAAATTAAAAGAATCCCTCGGTGGCAGATGTGAAATAATAACTCAAGATTCAAATATAAATATGTATCTAAAAAGGTCAAGATTGCATTTATTATGAATTTGTTTGATTATAATATAAAAAATGTGTATAATACTAACTTGTTCCGTGAAAGTGTGTGTGAACATTTCATAATACATTTTTGAGACATTTATAAACTTTTTTTGGCAGTAAAACTTGAAATATTCTACCAACAAAAAATACAATTAATCTATTAGTATTGCAAGTAATGGTTTATTAAGTATTGTTTGTACTTTATATTAATAATAATTCGGCCCGTGGTGAAAGTGATATAGATTTGACCCTTGGGATGAAAAACGTTGGACCAGCCTGGTCTAACGAGTCACTCGTGCTAGACTAGGCCTATTGATTATCGGAGAGGATCTAGTTCAAATCCTGGCTGGGTCTACTTTGGGTGGTGTTCCTAAATGGTTTCCCGCTCTCTTTACACGCAAATGCGGGTAAATTACCTCTAAAATGCTTCCTTCCTTATCCCTACCCCATTCCCATTCGAGTAATTATTAAATATGCTGAACAGGTAATAAGATGCGATGATTTAAAAAAAAACGAACTTGGACATCCCGTCACTGTTAAATCAGACTAGATGTGCCTAGAATTTTTGGCCCTCTGACGCAAGTGGATTCATGTCCAAATCATGGTATGGCCTACATCCTTCTAAACATCGGTCAAGGAAAATTAGTTTATAGACTTGATTAAATAAAATCATAGACTTTGAGGAAATACCAACTCAATGCAAGCGGGTAGTAGGATGCAGTGCTAAAAAAAATTAAAATAATGAATAATATTTTGAAAATTTAACTTTAGGTCTTGTTCACATAGTTAAAGTCGATAAGGATTAGGAAAATTTATTTAAAAAAAAAACAGTTCCTGTTATTCCTTGAGCTAACTACAGTACGCCGGTACTTCGTACTAGACTTACTTACGTAAGATGTTTACTCTATCCACATTAATTTACCTACACTTGTTATAAATTAAACATTTTTTTTATATCTGTACACATTCTTTCCCTCAAAAAATATTTACAGCTAGCACGTCTACTATAAAAGAAAGGTTTTAAAATCTCAAAGGCAACCCAAATGAAGAAGAGCTTACACACCAGTTTGAAAAGATCTGCTCTAATCTATTATCCAACTCAAATCTAGGTAATCACATATTTCATGGTTAAATAAATTTAAAATTACTTAATGTCATAAATTTACCATTTAGAATTTTTTGACATATTTTAATGTTAATTGGTGACAAACCTACCAATTTAATCTATGTTTTAATACCTAATATGTTTTCAACAAGTGCTGGCTAATTTTCAACTATTCAGCACAAGTGACAACACAACTAGTTAACTAATAATAAAAATGTATTTATGGTTTAACTATGTGGAATACTAACAATATAAAATAAATCTTAACTAACATTTATAATTAAAAGTTGTTTGAGAAATCTTACTTTAAACTAAGTATTAAAACCTAATCATCTTCCAAGTAGATTTTGTTTAGTCTTGACCGATTGTGGAAAAGTGTAGAGTAAAGCTGTGCAATTACAATCTGGAGGCTAGTAAACTTGTTTTTGATAAGTTAAAGTGTTTATTATCTTTATTACGATGAGTCGTACATAGGATAAAAACAATCAAGTCAACTTTTTTCATGTCCAAGTCACGGGGATTGCATTATAATCTATAAAAACACTTTTATGACATTTGATAGAATAAGGTCTCAATATTGAAATTTTCTAAACATTGACATGATATCTTGTAAGTGATGTTTTTAAATTTTAAAAATATTGTTTGGTATATATCAAGAAATGTATGTCGAAATAAATATTTTTTTTTCAGAAATGGCGGATTCCCTTTGAATATTTCTAAAATTTGAAATCTTAGGGAACATTCTTGGCTTTCATTTAAAAGATAAATAATAATCTTTTTGCTAAAACTATGGGACTAAAGTCGAAAAGAAACGCTTCACGTTTTAAATATAATTTGTTCTTAGCATAGCGTTTTACAATTTAAACGCATATGTACTAATTACGCTTAGCTAGGGATGAGAAAGGTTTAATTTAGAGGACGTTTATCCACATTTGCGTGAAGGGAGGGTGGAAACCCCTTTTGGAGAACCACCCTCAGTGCACCCAAATGGGATTCGCATGCTTATTTCCCTGTCATTGGCAGTGTAGTCTAACACGAGAGTGACACCTCAGACCATGTGGCCACCAAAGCAGGTATATATTATTATTATTATTCTTATTATTACTACTACTACCCACATTGTTAATTACGTAGCCTAATAGATGAGCTATTTAGTTATTTATAATATTTTTTATCAACTCTAGATAAAAATTAGTGTTGTAATTATATTGAATGGTGCTGTGAAAATGTCTTTAAACCACAGGGTTTGAACCAGTCCACCATTAAAGTACAATCTACTTATTTTTCAATTCATCTATAAAAACTGCTTCACTTTAGATGTGCTACCTCATTAATGTGTGTGTGTGTGTATTTATTTTCTCTGTACAAAGAGATTATTATTAAGGTTCTTTTTTCTTTTTATTTTCATTTATTTGAGGTATTTAACAAGCACTTTCTGAACCGATGGATTATATCAGCACACGACTTTTAAACTATCTTAAATCTCGAACAGACAATATCCGGCCCCGGCCGTTAATTCATCACTATGAAAATGGAAACCCACGTTTCCCCAATTAGAAGTTTTTTCAGCTATGCTAGGAATGGAGCCCGGGGCCTTTAGCTGAGTAAAGATATATGCTACCGACTGAGCTAAGGTGTGACTAGGTTCTTGTTGCTTCGTCTTTTTGTTCCGAATGGAACTTTAATGTTTGATTGAAACTTATCTCTGCATCCCATTTGAATTTTGCAGACTTACAAACGCGTCAGTCTCATGCTGCTTATTTTGCCGGGGTAGTTTGGATAGATAAGCCAGGTCGGGCATATGTGGGTATTTATTAAAATGGTTTTCCACTCACCTTCAATGAAAATGTGGGTGTATTTAGTCCTAATTATACTTTTTAGTAGTAAGATACGATGCGCGTAAAAACTAATGCATTACTTTGCTTGGTTTAGTTTACTTTTGTTTATAAATTATTATTATTATTATTAGCACCGCGTCTTACTACCCGTTCGGGTTATACGCACTTACGCTAATGTGCAATGGTAGGGTGATTGTGAGATGAAATGGAGGACCTACAGTTTAACGTGGAATCCGAACCATGGTAGAGGCCTGGCATTCCTCACATTCACAAGTTGTGATTAATACACATCTTGTCAGAGGTGAAGGAAGGGTTTGGCAATCAGATAATAATAAATTCAACTTATATTTTATTCTTTTAAGCAAATTCCTGTCAATTACAATAGTAGATATTTATATAATAAGCTCAATTGTACTTTTTATGTATTCGGGTCTACTCTTGAGCATGAAACTTAATTTGCAAGATAGTTTTTTTTTATTAATATAACAAATCAAAGTCTTCATAATAATGATGTATTATGGAGTGTTTTAACAAGAATTATTTAAAGGCACTTGGCTATAAGTGATCACTCTGGGATGTCACTGGCTGCAATATTAGGAGTTCAAATCCCGGACAGGTGAACTAGTGGTGAATTTCCTAGTGCGATTTTAGATGTGGTTTTACCTTCCTCTCACAATTAAAAACAGATGTAGGGCTATATAACTTGTTAGAGGTACTTCTTACCTCCACCATGAATTCAGTCGGTAAAGCCCTTATTTAAATATAAATGGTAAGTAAATAAAAACATTTAACACGAACACGCAAAATTTGATTGGAAAATGTAAAGCTAAGTTTGGGATTTACAAGCGCTTAATTTAGAAGGGCCTTAGCAATACATTTAACTTTTATATTGTACCACGTCTTACTACCTGTTCAGTTTATAAGCTACTGATTTTACGGATGAGTAAGGTTGTATTTAGAAGAAGTATACCCACACTTGCGTGAAAGGAGAATGGAAAACTATCTTTGAGAATTCAACCTCAGTACACCTGACAGATTCAAACCTCAAGCTCGCCTCCCCGTCATCAGTAGGGATTTGAAAATAGTATCGATACTTTACTAACGTCAATATTTTCCTTTCGATACTAGTATTTTTTTACTCTATACATTTTTCCGATACTTTTATTGAAATTAGTACTAACACTCGGGTATCGAAATAAGCAACATTTTTTATCTTCACTCATGCTTGGATTAAATGTTTACTAGGGTAGACTGTGGAGGAAGAACAAATTATACTATTTCCCAATTCCTACTCATGTTCTGTGTGACAAGCAAGAAACAACGCTCGCATTCGATCTCTTACTCGTTTAGCTAATCATAGTTCATAGCTGCTATTTCATCTTTGTTTATCAATACAGTCTTATGGCTAACCTAGTGACGGAGTGAGTGGCTACCTTTTGTGGGCCTATCAAAACGGAACAAACGAAAAATTTTGCGGAACCATCCGGAACAAACGAAAAACAAACGATTGCAATCATAAAAACTTGAATTTTTAAAATTGGGGGGGCCAACTTCACGGACGTGTCTACTACCCCTTCCTTTATCAATAAGCACAGTCATCACAAACTAAACAAAATAAGCTTTTGTAGAGCTCAATAAACTGTCAACTCAAGGGTGCCCCAAGCAGAAAATCAGAAAAGATTAGGTGCGGTTGTAGCAGATGAAGCATGGCAGGACAGAGTACCCATTCTTATATTGTTTCATTGGCAGTCTCGTCTACTGCGAGAGTAGCGCCTTAACCATGCGGTCATTGTAATGGTGTGCCTTAAGGCTCTCAATGGCTACGCTCAATGGGCCGCTTTGGTAAGCAATAAATTGCTGCACAGACGTTCAGCTCTTTATTTAATTTCTATGACACGTTATTTCAAATTACGGTTCACGCCAAAATAAATTTGAAAGATTCCAATAGGGCTCTTTTTCCTCAAAACCCCTATATTATGACTATTATTAATATAAATAAATGTGTTAAAATGTGACGAAGCCTATTTTCAATGACGGTTTTAGTATATTTACGGAGCTATGAGACTAGGTTTGATGCAAATGGGCTCTTGATTTAGCCTTCTAACAAATACAGTATTATTTTGATAGGCTCACAACAACATTTTTAAGATATTTGAAATCTAGCAGCGAGCTTTCCTCTTTACCTAGTGATATGAAGCTATGCAGTTTTCTTTCCATTCTTTCTTATTGGCATGACAAAGAGAATATACACTTATAAAGAATAGAGTAGTTCCAGAGATGACACATACTATTGTATTTTAAGCCGTGTGGCCTGATTGCGAATGATACTTTCTCGCTGAACGAGGCGGCCGCCTTAACACATAGTTTGAATATTAATGTCTGGTGGTGAAATCGGCAGGAAGTGGTTTGAATCTCTTCTGGACACAGTTTGATATCACACGCAGTTCTCTTGGATTTTACCATCCTCCTTTCTTAATCTTAGGTTAAACTATTAATAATGTTTCCATTAAGGAAATTACAATGGCGGATCCAGGGAGTATTTAAAGGGGTGGTGGTGATGGGGTGGTGGTGATGGGGTGGTGGTAATGGGGTGGTGGTAATGGGGTGGTGGTAATGGGGTGGTGGTAATGGGGTGGTGGTAATGGGGTGGTGGTAATGGGGTGGTGGTAATGGGGTGGTGGTAATGGGGTGGTGGTAATGGGGTGGTGGTAATGGGGTGGTGGTAATGGGGTGGTGGTAATGGGGTGGTGGTAATGGGGTGTGTGGTGATGAAGAGCGAGGAGGGGGGTGAATACCACAGAAAAATTAATAAGTATATTATGGTACGAAACTCCACTTTAAAGCTTAACTTTTTTTTCTTTACTATTTGGACAGAGCTCCCGGATTCTATCCCCGGTGCATCCAGATTTTCTGTGAAAATGGGCCTGGAATGGGGTCAACTCAGCTTCATAAGGACAGATGAGGCACTACTTGAAAGATAAAGTAGCAGCTCCAGTCTAGAAAAGTGAGATAAGCAGCCAAAGGGTTTGTTGTACTGACCACATGACACCCTATATCCGCTAGACTTGTCACTATCATCGTCAACAGACGGCGGCTGCTTGGTCGACGTCGCTCTAATGCGGGCTGACATCGAATTTACTGTATAGTGTATAGGATAATATTTAGTAACGTTTAGGTGATCCATAGTTTTTACACAAACATTTCTATTTTATCATGGATTTATTAAGTGAAGAAACAAAGTGAAGTAACATATTTTTAACAAATAATAAGCTAGAATTAAATAAACAAGCGCTCCAGATTCGCGTTAATAAAGTACAGATGCAAAAGCAGACTGATTTAAAACAATCAGCAACTATATATGTACACATTTTACTAGCACACCCCAAAGTATTTTCCGTAGCAAAAAGGTAGAAAGTAAAAAAGGTAAGCCAACTAACATAATATACCTTAGACAATAAAAACAGAAAAATATAAATTTAGGAAAAGGTCTCAGCTAGAATCAAATTTCGGGGGAGGGTGAATTATTGGCACCTCCCCTCCCCTTCAATCGCTGAAGGCCAATACCATTTATGATTATTTAATGTTTCTAGATGCTATTTAGATTTTTTTTATGGTCAGCAAAAGCAGATGTTTAAATAAAATATGTTATGAATGAGTTTTATTTAGTGTCCAATAGTTAATAATAAAAATGTCACACATAGTTGCTAACATGTTACACTTGTCTGTGCACTTGGGCCAACTTTTGGCAAATATAAAAAGGCCAAGGTAAATGTATTGATATACTTTAAAATAAATAGAAAATGTTTGAAACAACGTTGTCAAATTATAAATTAGCTTCTACAGTTTTGTATTCATGTAATGAGAAGGTGTACTTAAAACCACGGAAGATACATGGAGATACCACTGGAGAACACTGGGATAACACCACTGGGTAAACCATGGGATACACCACTGGGAACACCACTGGGATACACACTGGGATAACACCACTGGGATAACACATGGGAAACACCACTGGGAGAACACCACTGGGATAACATGGGATAACACCACTGGATAACCATGGGGAGAACACCACTGGGGAGAACACCACAGGGAGAACACCACTGGGAAGAACACCACTGGGGAGAACACCACAGGGAGAACACCACTGGGAAACACACTGGGAGAACACCACTGGGAGAACACCACTGGGAAGAACACCACTGGGAAGAACACCACTGGGAAGAATACCACTGGGAAGAATACCACTGGGAAGAATACCACTGGGAAGAAACCACTGGGAAGACCAAGCTCAGATGGGGTGTTTGGGTAAGGAGTATTGGATGGAGATGAGACTACAGCTGTCGACAGGAAAGTGTGGAGGAGGCTTCAGGTGTAGATGTAGGAAACTCGAGAAAAGCCAGTGTTTTTGCAGTTCTTAGAGCAAAACATTATTTTGGCCAAAATAAATAAAATAATTCTTTTCCAGAAACATAAAGTTTAATTTTTTTCACAGGGTGATATCAACACGATAAATTAGATTAGACCATTAGACGATAAATTTTTCAAAGAAGAGAAAGAGTTGTCATTAAATTCTAGGATAACCTAGAGAGATATTTAAGAATTTTTGATATCACCATGCGAAGAAAATTAAACAATGTTTGTATAGAGTCAATATTTGATTTATTTTGACAAAAAAAAAGTTTTGCTATAAAAACTGCAAAAGCATTGCCCTTAACTCGTGGCCCGTCACACACCACCACCACCACCACACCACCAACCACACCATCACCACCAAATAGCGAGGCTATGAACAAACTGCGGTTCAAATAGCCAACTAGGTAAGCGTTGATTCAAATGTACACTATGTTCCCCAGAGAATGTTTCTTAATTGTTTTGTTATCATATTAGCAGATATTAATTACAATCGATTGAAATAAATTTTATTTCCTAATCAGCTATGGTCAAGACGACTAAAGCGCTATGAATAAATGCCAGACCTTGTAGCTTCACCAGTTCAAATGCCGAATAAGTTACTTGGTCCTAACGTTGCGTGATTTCGGATGTGGTAAGATAGACAGTGTGATCTCGGGTGTTAAGAGACCTAAAAACAGTACGTTTATTTTGGTATGTTGTAAATATATAAAAATAAAGCATCAGTAATTATTTTAATGTTTCTAGGTTTGAATCTCTTCTCCCTCCCTCTCCAACCTGGTTACAGCCTTGTGTTAGCTGCAATGATTATAATCTATAAACTGGATAAGATAAGCTTAGCAAGAATCTCTTGGTTCAGAGAACACAGGTAATTTGCCTATATCTACACACGAAGGGAAGGGTAGCTGTTGAATGGTAGGTAGATATTGGCTCACTAAAATGTCTACTCTACAACCTAATTACATCGGGCCGAAAGGATAGCCCCAGGCCTAATTACCTTATCTAATTATTTGAAACATTACATTTTTTTATTTAATTTGATCCTTTAAGGGGATTCGTGGATACAATCTTGGGTTCTTATTGAGAGGGGGCTATTAGAACTTGGGATCTTACTTTAATTAGACTCCTAAACTGTAGTAAAACTAAGAGATCACATATATTATAGCCCTCTGACAAGACGTGTACTAATCACAACTCGTGAATGTGTGGAATTCCAGGGTTCCACCGTGGTTCGGATCCCACGTTAAACTGTAGGTCCCCCATTTTGTCTCACGATCACCCTACCATTACACATTAGCGTAAGTGCATACAACCCGAACGGGTAGTAAGACGTGGTTCTAATAATAATAATAATGTATTTAATCGAGATTCAGAGCTCAGCCAATCCCTTATTCGATATGACCTGCCTGTTTTTTTGAAAACATACCGCAGCCTTATACCCATTCGGGCTACCTTACACTTAGGGCCAGTTTCATAGTCATATTTAGTACGCCCAAGTGCGAGTCGATACTAAATACAGGACAACACCTACCTAGACCAAAATGGAATGGGCCAGTTTCGCATATGAAACTGGCCCATTCCATTCAATTTCAGGTAGGTGACGTCTTGTATTTAGTATAGCACCGCACTTGAGGCGTGCTAAATCTGACTATGAAACTGGCCCTTAATACTAACAAGGCTAATCTATTAGGGATGAGGAAGGTTGAATTTAGAGTGTTTCCGCATTTGCATGGAGGGAGAGTAGAAAACCATTTAGATTTAAAAAAAACTCTGAACATCCAACCAGGATGTGATTCCCAATCTTCCCGTCATTGACAGTACAGTCTATTGTGAGAATGACGCCTTAAGCCTATCAGTCACTGAAGCCAGCGCCTGCTTGTTAATTCGTATACTGGGAGATTGGTTGACTCCCGAAACTCTGCTATGGATAAAGGTCCAAATGTTCGAAGGGCAACAGCTCTCCCCCTGATTTAATAATAATCATGCAGGGGAGAATTGTTGTCATTCGATTGAGCGCCTTAGTCTCAGCCTTTAGGGCCCCTACACGATCAGTCAGACTGTCAGTCCTAAGATTGACAGTCTGACTGACAGTATGCATCAGTATTTACAACGAGACCGTACACGGTCAGTCTTTGAGTCATTATTTTTATCAGTCTCAGCTCCTGCACGCAACAACATGGACGATAAGAAAAAGGCGTGTAGTCTATGTTTGATATTGATAATGAAGGAAATACTGACGAGTGCGTGCATTCTGTCAGTCATACTGTCAGTCATACTGTCAGTCATACTGTCAGTCATACTGTCAGTCATACTGTCAGTCAGTCATACTGTCAGTCAGTCATACTGTCAGTCAGTCATACTGTCAGTCAGTCATACTGTCAGTCAGTCATACTGTCAGTCAGTCATACTGTCAGTCAGTCATACTGTCAGTCAGTCATACTGTCAGTCAGTCATACTGTCAGTCATACTGTCAGTCATACTGTCAGTCATACTGTCAGTCATACTGTCAGTCATACTGTCAGTCATACTGTCAGTCATACTGTCAGTCATACTGTCAGTCATACTGTCAGTCTCTCCCACTACTTGCAAGACTGATTGACAGACTGATATGATCAGAAAATTCGGATCACATCAGTATTTTAGTCAGTTCGGCCATCAGTCCATCAGTCCATCAGTACTGCCCCTACACAATCACTCAGACCGTCAGTATTAATTATTACTTTATTAACACTGACTATCTGACTGATCTTGTAGGGGCCCTAAGAACTGTTACATAAACTAAGATTCCGGGGTGGGTTATCTAAAAGTATTACACCAACCAGACAGCTCTTTATACGTTAAATGGGACAATAGTTGCCATTTTAATTGTGTTTGAAAATACATGTGGTCATGAATCTCTCAATACACCGGGACTTGACCCTAAATTGGCCAGAAAAATTGAGTGACCTGATATAAAGCACAACACTTCAGCTATAGACCGATTTTCTTATTAAAAGCCTGCTTAAAGATTATTAGGAGAACAATACTATATGGTATAACTTTGGTAAGAAAAAAAAGGGCATCTATAAGGTTAATTTGTAAGAAAAACTAATTATATCTTGTCCAACGTAGAGAGGTCCGTCTTGTTAACGCATTTTCATTAGAGACGCAAATACAAATTCCTAAATAATATACGGTATGCATTTTTGCTAATAATGTGGTGGATAATAATTATAGATATGGATCAACAACCAGATTTCAGCTAATATTATTATTATTATTAGCACCGCGTCTTACTACTTCAGCTAATAAATTTAATACTTAGTTCAAGGATAAGGTAGATTAAGGTGAGCAGGACATGCAGCACGAATGGAAGAATCTAGAACCATGTTCAGAGTATGATTGGCAAACCCAATAGGAAGAGACCATTGGAAAGACATAGATGCAGTTGGGAGGATAACATTAGAATGGACCTGAAAAATATGGGGTGTAATGAGGTTGACTGGATAGAACTAGCTCAAGATAGGGGTAGGGTGTAATTAGGTAGACTGAATAGAACTAGTTCAAGATAGGGATCGGGTTTAGTGAGATGGACTGGATAGAACTAGCTCAAGATAGGGATAGGGTGTATTGAGGTGGACTGGATAGAACTAGCTCAAGATAGGGATCGGGTTTAGTGGGATGAACTGGATAGAACTAGCTCAAGATAGGGATAGGGTGTAATGAGGTGGACAGGATAGAACTAGCTCAATATAGGGATCGGGTTTAGTGGGATGAACTGGATAGAACTAGCTCAAGATAGGGATAGGGTGTAATGAGGTGGACTGGATAGAACTAGCTCAATATAGGGATAGGGTGTAATGAGGTGGACTGGATAGAACTAGCTCAAGATAGGGATCGGGTTTAGTGGGATGGACTGGATAGAACTAGCTCAAGATAGGGATATGGTGTAGTGAGGTGGACTGGATAGAACTAGCTCAAGATAGGGATCGGGTTTAGTGGGATGAACTGGATAGAACTAGCTCAAGATAGGGATAGGGTGTAATGAGGTGGACTGGATAGAACTAGCTCAAGATAGGGATAGGGTGTAATGAGGTGGACTGGATAGAACTAGCTCAATATAGGGATAGGGTGTAATGAGGTGGACTGGATAGAACTAGCTCAATATAGGGATAGGGTGTAATGAGGTGGACTGGATAGAACTATAGCTCAAGATAGGGATCGGGTTTAGTGGGATGGACTGGATAGAACTAGCTCAAGATAGGGATATGGTGTAGTGAGGTGGACTGGATAGAACTAGCTCAAGATAGGGATAGGGTGTAATGAGGTGGACTGGATAGAACTAGCTCAAGATAGGGATCGGGTTTAGTGGGATGGACTGGATAGAACTAGCTCAAGATAGGGATAGGGTGTAATGAGGTGGACTGGATAGAACTAGCTCAAGATAGGGATCGGGTTTAGTGGGATGGACTGGATAGAACTAGCTCAAGATAGGGATAGGGTGTAATGAGGTGGACTGGATAGAACTAGCTTAAGAGAGGGATAAGTGGCGCACTTTAGAAAGTGTAGAAATTAACTTAAAGTTCCTAATGCCATAGAGTAAGGAAACTAATTCCACGTGTGAGTAGTATGTATGGCATGACACCCTAAAAAGAGACCATGATAAACAGTGGCAGACGCTTTAAAAAACGACCAATCAAAAGTCCCAATTCAAAAAGGAGAGAGAGAGAAGAAGATAATTGATTGACTATTAATTTATTCTAGAAATGATAAATTCTACTTATCATGATCGTTTGATTAAAATTAAATCATTTCTCAATTAGGGTCTCAAAGAGTTAAATAAAAGTTGGAATTGAATAGTTTTTAGGGAATACGATTAGATTTCAAATGATAGATTCAAATCAAGTCCGAACACAACAGTAGCCTTGTTTGAAATTATCTTTTACTTTATTTGGTAGGGATGTTTAGCATGAACTTAATGAACCAAGTGACAGCATAAGAGTAGGCCTACCTATTACTTTGAACTACTCTAGAGCAGACAACATTGTTGGAGAAACACAAAGTGCAAAGGAAAAAAATTTACATTGTTAAAGAAACTTTTAGAATAGAGGAATATCTCTGTCCACTAAAGAGCTTAACAATCGATTTCAATTCCACACTTATCTAATCCATGAAAAAATAAATTAAGTTTGTTTAAAGCTTAGAAACTATTTGTTTTATAAAAATATTTTTAAATAAAAAACCTTTAAAGATGTAGGTCTAATACTATTAACAGTGAAAAGTTATATCGTAATTCAAGCGATTGCGGGGATATGAATTAAATTAAAAATGTATGCTTATGTAAAGTAGCCTTAAAATCACTTCATGGGGGGAATGAAAATTGCAATTTTGTTTAGTGTAATAACAGCGTATATAAATCAAATCTATTCAAAATCGTTAATAAGAATTTTGACAAAATTCTATTTCTTTTTTTTTTTCTTCTTTGCCCCTCAGTAAGCTACCCTTAATTTTAGGACTTTATATTCGAATCCAAAAATTCCTCTGAGGAACCTTATGACCACCTTAGATATCAAGTTTTATTACGTTTGTTCAAATGGTTTTGGATCTAGTCCGAGATACAGATGGACAGACAGACAGTATCACGAACACCACTTTTTTCGGTTTCACATCAACATTAATTATCAAAATATAGAATTCTATTTTTTGACGATCACTTAGAGGTGAAGAGATAAATTAAAAGCCTTAGCTCAAAGGACAACTAGCTTACTACTGCACTTAAGTGGTCAAACCTTTTACTGTAGTAATTCTTTGTTTCCGTTTGACTGTGAACTTGAAAAGAAATACAAGGTTAAGGATGTTTAATTATTCAGTAAAGACAAATGAGCCGCAGAGTTAGGCATATATAGCCAGGCTCGTTGACAAGAAGGCGGGTGAGTGATACAGAAGGTGAAGCGGATTAGAAGTTTCGTTGATTAGCAGAAAAGTAGATAGCAAATCAACTCACCTTTTACTATTACCTCAACCTCTTTCTTGCATACCGTCCTAAGGCATCAATCAACCTCGTCAGAGCTGGTTTGTCGGTGACAGGGAGTTAAAGGATGTTAAGCTCTACCTCCATGCAAACTCTGCTACATTTACTTTAATCTAAACCTTCCTCGTCCCTACCCAATTGGTGTAAATATGCGAGTAGCCTGGATGGGTAGTCAGATGTGGAGAACCGAAATTTATAACCGTCTAAATATTAAATATGAACCTTGAGTTTACCTACAAATTGTGGTCCTTAGTGCTAAGCGTCCACTGGTCCACATCGCACCAATCACACGAATCGGATTTTGGAATTCTTTACATGATTTTTAATGAGACTGCGTCCAATGGTCCGCATCACACCAATCACACGAATCACACGAATTGGATTTTGTAATTCTTTACATGATTTTTAATGAGACTGCGTCCATTGATCCTAATCGTACGTATCGGACATCGGCAATGCCGATGCAATTCCGCTAGGCAAGATTATTTAATGCAAATAATTAAAAAATCCTATGCTGACCAGTGGGCGCTTACCTTTAATGCCCATCAGGGTTATTCCTATGCTAAACATTCAAAGGATACCAGATAAAGAACGTGAATTTTATATCAGTGTGTATTAGTCAGTATATGCCACGAGAGAAGATTAAACTCAGCTAACCTATTGGGTAGAAAAAAAATGTTCCTAGTCCACAGATTTGGCGTTTTGAGGCATTAGATAGTTCTAGCCACCTTAAGAGTGATTACATAGTCCAACATGGGACATATTGATCGCGTCACCAGATATAGGCACAGATGGTGAGTAATATTATTTGATGTTAAGACTCAGTTAATTAGTTTTGAGTTAATTGGCCATCGACCCCTACTTTGCAGCCACAAGGGAGTAATCTTGCTTTAACAGGCCGGTCACCGAACATATTTGTTTTATTATCCGTTAGAGTTAAAACTTATGTACTATTTACGCCTATGGTTTTAGGGATTAGGAAGATTATATTTAGTGGAGGTGTACTCACATTTGCGTGGAGAGACAGTGGAAAACAATTTTGAAAAAACTACCATCATTACACCCAACCGTTTATAGAACCTTTTCCTCCCCGCAATCGGCAGTCTATTGCGAGTGTGACGCTTTAGACCACGTGGCCACCGAAGCAGGTAGTCTTCTAACAAATGTAAAACAATCAAAAGCTTTACAAACATTAGGTGTATTAAATAGAGACAATAATTTGAATGCACCCTTCTGAACGGTTTTAAATACAATGTGACCACGGGTAGCATCACAAAAGGTCGTCATTGACAGGAAGGTCAGGGTACGAATCCCGACCGGATGTCCTGATAGTCACTTTTCACACACACTTTTCACTTCCTCCCTCCACACCAAGGCAATGTGTATGCTTGAAGAGACATTATCATCCCTATCCCTTAGATTTATCGTGTAAGGATCACGAGTTAAGGACAATATTTTTGCAGTTTTTGTATCAAAACTTTTTTTTTTCCCAAATAAATCAAATATTTCTCCACTAGAAACATATATTTTAATTTTATTCGAATGGTGACTTCAACAGTTGTTGAATATATGTCAAGGGTGTCCTGGAATTTTATGACATTTTCTCTTCAGTTAAAAAGTTTCTCGTCTAATGCTGATATGCCCATGATAGATATTAAAGTTAATTGTTGATATCATCATGTCGAGAAAATTGAACTAAACTGTTGATATCACCATAGAGAAAATTAAACTAAACTACTGAAGCAAAATTTTAATTGCGCTGGCAAAAATAAAAAAGTTTTACTATAAAAACTAAAAAAACACTACCCTTACTTAACTCGCATTTCCTAAATTCCTACCTTAATATCTTTCAATTAAACATACATCAAGAATTCAATATAATTAAAATAGGAAAGTCAAAAAACTGATTTACTACAAAATAATTATGAAACCATACAAATTACTGTGATGTAGGATTCCAAAATAAATGCAGGGTCAGCTTATAAATATAAATTTTACCGGTAGCTGTAATTTATACCTGGGAAGTCCAGACTTCGAACCTCTCAGATCCCTGTCGGCTAGTGTTTGCTATACTTTAAATGAAATTTATCAAACTGCTTTTTATCGCTTGGGTTGAGAAACTGTTAACCGGGATTCAAGCCCCAAACCCCACATACCCTCGGCAAGAGTAAGCAAGTGTTTATTCCTGTTTTACAATGAGATTTACTCAGGATAAAATGATTCAAGTCAAGAGATGGAAGTCAGCAAAAAAAAAAAAGTCGGTCAACTTTAAATTTCCCTGCTGGCAACTTGACAATTGACGTGCGCGCGGCAAAGCTACCGACGTAGGCAAGTTGGGTTGCCAGGATAATTGTGGTTTTTGGCTAAGGGGGTGATTTTACCCTAGTTTCTGAACCAACAAAATCAATGTTTGCAATTTTTTGCTAACCTTAGATCTTCTTGAATTTATCTAAATCACGCAATTGAGCAAGTAACGACATCAACAGTTTCCAAAGTATATTAATATTAACTACGTCCTTATTCTGCTTGGTCAACCGTTCAACTCCCGACATACTACTAGATGCAAGGTATTTCTTGTACAGTTTCCAACTAGAACTTGCAACAGCTAGATCACCCACTTCGGTGGCCGCATGGTTTAAGGTGTCACTCTCGTACACTTCGGTGGCTGCATGGCTTAAGGCGTCACTCTCGTAGCGTGCGTAGAGCCTGACAGGTAAATACAAACACTAGATTTTTTTTTTCTAAAATGCATTCGTTATAACATTCATGTACATACAGTGTTAAATTAGTTGTCTGGGGTCTTGTTAAGTTTTCTTGTTAAGTTTTTTTTCTATAACTATGCTGACTGAAAAACAAATAAGCTGCATTAGAGCTTTAAAACTACTTCCAACCCAAAATGTTGAAAAAAAACATTTTTTTTAATATCAAATTCTAAATTTTCTAGAACCCTTGAATATTCTTAAAGATTCTAGGATCCAATCCCTACAAAAAATAAAGACATCCAACTCAGTGTAGCTGGGAAAGCTAGAAAGAAGATGAGTTTTAATTTTCATATTAATTTGACTAAAAGTTAATTTGTTACATATTATGAAAGTTAACTACTTCCATCCATAAAATATATAATAATGTTTCTAAAGTATATTTATTTTTCCCATGAAAAGCAAGTAGGCTTACTGTCGTTTTTCTTTAAAATAAGATGTTTTATTTGCTTTAGAATATATTTTATATTTCTTGTAGAAAACACTATTTTTAATCCAGCGTAATCTTTTTTTAAATTATTTTATCATAAATAACAAATTAATCCAATATTTTTTTTAAATGGCGCGTTGGCACTGAAATGGCCCATAAGTCTGGGCTGCTTGGAAACTTAGTAAAGTCTAGTAGGCCTATTAGGACTTCCAAATCATTATATGGGTGTTTTTTTAAATCTCAAATGTCTGGTCAAAAAATATAAAACTGAAAAACAAAACACAAGCAGTTTCGACTTTATTAGTATATCTACGTTTATAAAATTTATCATATATTATAAAAATAGGACGCCTATAGGAACTTTAGAACGGACCTCAAATTAATTTGGACAGTACCAAATAATTATTAAAGCTAAATTTTCTTCATTTTTATAACAATGTATTGGAGCTTTTAGCGCGGCTTCTCTCCTTATTTTAATGCCACTACGAACTATTAGTGGCTATCTTAATTTACTTTTAAAACAAGCACAGCAATCAACCGTATAGCCATTAATTAAAACTTGGTGAAAAACCAAAGTTATTTTAAGCAGATATGGTATAAATGTTGACCCTCGACGTTAATCGAAGCCAGTAGTATCTGGAAATAAGCAGCCTCTCCATCGTCAGGCTTTAGATAACGTAGACTAAATATATTTAAATAAATTCCATTGATTTACATTATGACATAATTAACCATGCTTGAGGGAGTTTGTTACATAATATCAAACTTGGCCTTTGTTTACATTCTTGGTAACTACTTTGTGTGGTCGACTTTTAAACGCGACCAAAGATAGAGTAGTCGTATCAACAAACAGGATAAGAATGACATAATTACGAACATGGCGGAGAATGAATCATTTTGTGGGCGTACCTCATAACCTACACAGCACATGCAATTTTAATTTAGAAAGTTACATTGCACTGAAGGAAAAAATCAAATTAAAGTTTAGAATGTTAACTCGATAAAATGAGTCGTTTATGAACATGTTCCGAAGATATTTTCTTACACAATCAAATAGAAACTGTCATTAAATTACTACAATAAAGACCCTTTGATAAAATCAATTTCACATATTTGCAAATGAAAAAATTAAGGCCTAAGTGTTGAAATAACTGGGGACTATCAACATTATATATATAATTCAAAAATAAGCCTCAACGATTCCTAATTAATTGAAAATGATACGTCGCTAACATAGCCCTAAATAGTTTACTTATACTAGGTAAAAACAGTATATCAATGATATTTTGCTTAAAACAAATAAATATCAATAGAGCTTATATTATGAAAAAAATAATACGACCTTTAATAAACTATGTTTTACCCTTGATTAAATTCTTATCTCTAGTCACCTAGCAGTTTTATATACTTTCCGATTTTTACAAGTAGGTCTACCGGTAAAGTAACAACAATGTATGTGTTCACTTAAAGATTTCAGCTTTTATTTTGAATAAAGCTGGCTTACACATGGGGAAATTTTACCAATAGATTTATATTCTGTACATCCAGGCTATGTTTAACGTAATGAATACTTCAAGTGCCATCCTTACCACAAAAATAATTGAGTTTTTATATATACTAAGCTGTCAATAATACATATATTTAAAAAAAAACTAGTTTAACGCAGATATTAGTTTAATGGGACAGTGAATATATTATGTATTGGGAATTTTACTTCATAAGTTAATAAGAATACCTATCCATAGAGTTAAATACAAAATTCAATTTAAGTATTTAATTTACAGCATCCCTTAACAGCCGTTTTACTTGAAAACACGTATTCTCAGCATTGCTGTAAAATGTGGCGGAGTTCAAGTGAGGAAAATCGTGCTATAATAAATAAAAATTATACTATTACTCACACATACAGCGGTATCCCTGCGTTTTAGTGTTCTATGCCTGCCCGTGAAATGTTGACAATACACTGGGTATGATTAACGCGGTAGAAAAAGCACCAATAGAGATCAGTACACACTACAGTATTTCCATGGAGAGCCACAAACCTGTCGCACCACTATTAATCGGCTACTCTGATCACACTGCTTGTACTTTCAGTCGAGAAGAAAGTGCGTTGCAGCGCTGCTGCAGCCAAGCGGAGGCCGCGATAACTACAGCTTCGATTCCCCCACTACCGCAACTATAGCCTCGTCGATATAAGTAACCTCAGCGTTTGGTGTTCCTTGTCATTTATTTGCTTTATTTAATTTCTTAAGTTTTTACGTATATTTTTGAACAATGAAATTATTTTCAACCAACAAGCACGTGATATGGATGCTGCCTAGTATTGACAAAAATACGAAGATGATTGTTTTGGCAGCTCACACTCATTTTTAAAATTTTGCAAGCGCGTGATATGGATTGACAAAAATACGAAGATGATTGTTTTAACCGTTAATGCTCATTAAAAAAAATGCATGATAATACGTTTTGTACACTAAGCAAACACTTTTTTTTTACTATATCTGTTGGGAGTAACAAAGATTGATGCCCCAAAGTTGAGAGAAAAATACCCTCAAAAAAATAAAATATGGTAAAATCACAAAGAAAATATTAGAGTTGTAAACTTTCCTCCCAAAATACATTCCGCTTGAACTCGAATCCCGACCTTCCAAATAACGGAAACTAAGTTCAAATCAGGCCCTGCTGTTGGTAGAATGTATGAAACAAAATTTTTTCGGTATCACATCACTAAACATAAGTTCATCCTACAGTTTTTGAAGTAAAAGAAGTGCTTATTTTTTTTATAGAATTCAATGAGAGTGAATGAAACAAAACTTTTTTTAAAAAGAGACACGTATTAATATCCACTCGTAGTATTCACATATTACACTAATCTAAGCTCATGTCACATGATAAGAAAGGGGAAAAGGTAAAAATCATACTATTGAAATCACCTCCAATTTTGTCCTTCAGGATTCTAACAATTTTCAAAAATCTAGGATCAGATCTGAGCCTGCTAGTATGGAACACGTTGCCATTTAACAATCTTCACTGGTCAGTAAACCATTTTTTAAGTTTTAAGTTTGGATGGAAGGAAAGGCGAGTATTTTTACAGTATTATTATTATTATTATTATTATTATTATTATTATTATTAGCACCGCGTCTTACTACCCGTTCGGGTTATACGCACTTACGCTAATGTGTAATGGTAGGGTGATTGTGAGATGAAATGGAGGACCTACAGTTTAACGTGGAATCTGAACCACGGTGGAGGCCTGGCATTCCTTTTTACAGTATTCATCTCAACAATTTTTTTTTGGACACAATAAATAATATTTGCTTCACTTGCTGCGCTAAGTTTTATTTTCTACAATTAGTAATCTCAACAATAATTATTGAATGATAAGCATAATTACATTTTAGTATAACTATTTTTCTTCATTTAAATTTTTATTTCTTTGAGTTATTTAACGTGCACTTTCTGAACCAACTGATTATATCAGCACACGAGAATTTCTATGAACGAGAGTGAAGGGGCCTAGCAATTTATCCGGGAAAGGTTTTTTTCACATACCTTCAATGGTTTTTTTACATGCCACAATCGACAAGGGACAAATGGCTTTGCTTCCCCTCCGAAGGAAGTTGTGCTACGGATTTTTAACGCCAACCCTGGCTGGGTTTGAACCCACGAACATTCTGTTCTGAGGTGACCACCTTACCCTAAGACAATTGAGGTTGACTTCATTTAAAACACATGACAGCTATTCAAGAACTGGTGATATCACTATGCGTAGAAAATTAAACTGAACGTATCAACTAAAGCATTGTTTTATTTATTTTGGCCAACAATCTTTTTTCTATAAAAACTGTACAAATACTGGACTTTACTTGCCTTCTATTTCATCCCACCTTAATTCTGCTCCCTAGGGATAGTAATGCTCTACTCTGGGGTCATCAAACTCATCGTGTATAGAAGCTATTTTCAAAAATTCCCAATTGTTTCGTGAGCTATTCAGATTAAGATCTCATCGTATCTCGTGTTGGCTATTATTATAACCTGTAAAAAGGTTTAGCCATCATACCTTGTACTCAATCGGGGCTGGGCACTGTGGTTTAGATCCCTAATTGAAATGGAAATCATTATTATTTAGTAAACTTAAATACTTGAATTTGAGAATCTTTTAAATGATATTGTATGGGTTTGATAAAACCATAAAAATGGTCACAAAAATTAATAAATCAGAACTATTATTAGTTTGGCTTCTAATTGATTAAAGAAATGTATTTTTGTATGTAATTGCTCACCAATTTATTTTAATACTTTTGGATTGGCAAAAAAATAATTGTTGTTAAGATAAAAGTTATCAGATAGTAAAATGTTATAATGGATTATATGCTAATTAAAATGCCTGATTTTATTTTTTAGATAGTTTTTATGTTGCATGAAATGGTTAAAATTAGGCAAAATTTAAGGTGATATTTATATACAAAATTACACAAACCAAAACAATGATGAGGCTGTGTTCCAAAAGGTGATCAAAGTATTAATTTGATAGGTTGTGTATTAAATTATAATGCATATACCATTTTAAAACAAAAACTAGTGGTGGCTAAGAAATATTGAAAGATGTCAGACGCCACCTAGCTTAAATTACATTCTTATGTTGAGAAAATGCTTTCTGTTTTGAGGGCATGCAAACGTTAGATAGGAAGGAACGTCTTTTGCAAAAAACGTTAAGTTCTGTCCAGAATTTCATTAGAAAATGTAAACGAAAAAAGGAACTTCTATTTGTTTTTGTTTTTTCTAGCAAAGGCATCGAGGTGTTCAAAATTTAAAGTGTATTTGTGTGATAGGGGCCTAAATTTTGTATAAATATATTCATTAAAACTTTAAAATAAATCTCACCCATACTGTTTATTGAGATTAAAAATTTGTTTTACATTCAATATAAAATACGAGTATATTTATACTAACATCCAATCATCCCCAATATCACAGAATGAACCAAAATAATATTTTTAGAGATGCAATATTAACCAAAGATAAAAATCAAAATACTAAATAATATTTTCAAACAAAGCCCTCAAATAATATACTTAGTAGTTTTCATTTAAAGCAAAATATATAAGTTTTACCTACATTTTTACTATCCTGAATCAATTTGAACAATAAATAACTCATATTTAAACACCATTTTGTTTGATTTCATGCGATGTGATTTTGAGTAATAAGCTCCGAACCGCTAACAATTTTTATAAATTCCAAGTACTAGTAATCCAATTCAAATCAAATATGCATACTTTTATTTAGCTCCTTTAACCTCTCTTTTAAAATATATCCTGGCCAATAAAGATTAATTTAAACCCCCTTTAAAGCCTTTCAGTGACTAAAATTGGACCTTAACCTGCTTCAATGGCTAAATGGTCTCAGGCGTTTCTCTCGCAATAGAATAGACAGGCGATGACAGGGATATTGGGGCTAAAATCCCGATCGGGAGTACTGAGAGTGGTTTTTCTTAACTGTTTTCCATAAACTGTTTTCCACTAAACATCCATGCTAATGTGGGTACACTTCCTCTAAATTCAAACATCCTCATCACTAACACACTAGCGTAATTAATACATATGCTTATAGCTCGAACAGGTAGTAAGACAAGGTTAGTTGTTAACGCATGTGATTAAAAAAACAACCTTAACATTTTCATTAAAAATCACTCATTCCTTTTCATATTGCGTTTTTTTTTATTTAATTCGTACTACCGCGTCTTACTATCTGTTCAGTCTATACGCACATATGATAATTACTCTAATGGGTAGGGATGAGGAAGGAAGCATTTTAGAGATAATCTATCCATATATGTGTGGAAGGAGAGTGGGAAACCATCCACCCAGAGAAGATCTGACTGGGATTCGAGGCCCGAGCTCTCAGTCATCAGCAGGCCAGTCTAGTACAAGAGTGATGCCCTAGACAGTTAGGTCACTGAAGCGGGTATCTGGTTATTTATTCCTCACTTCAAATACTTAAGTCATGTGTCAAACACATTCTTTAATCTAATTTATATAGTTTACATAGTTTAGTTTTAACCAGATGTATTCACAGTTATTTTAAAATCCTTACTTTGTAAACAGTAAAATCACACACCTAACAGTTTTGAGCTAATTCACGGTATAATTAAATAAAAATTTAAATTCTTTGAATAGTTATACAAAATGCAAATAAATAATTATAAAATTCCATAAAAATGATATTTTTTAATGTAGTAGTAAGTATTAAAAAGTTTATAAAGCATTTAGGCGATCACATTATAATATTTACACGATTATCTATAGCAAGTTTATAAGTAAAGTATTAAAAATCAATTTCTTTAAAATTACACATTTAGAGAAAATTCTAAATCTAATTCCTTCGATTAAATTAAATAAAACAAGGAGGTGCATCTTTCCCATTTAATTTTAATTGAGTCTTAGAATATGCTATCAGGGTAATGCATGCGAGTAAGGAAGGGTTGACATCAAACGGTACAATGCAGCTATTAGGGTACGCCAGATGATTTAATTTTTATAGGTAATAGTAAGAAAGCTTTTGTAGCCTATGCAGACATTTTATTAGAGGCGAGCAGGAAAATAGGTTTGTAAGTGAACGCTGAAAAGACTAAGTACATGATAGCTCAGAAAACAGATTGAGTGCGATAATTTAGAGATTACTGCGAGCAACGTATTATTTCATAGGGTTGACGAGTTAAAACATTTAGGAAAAGTTTTATCTAACAATAAAGATAGTTAACGATGACGGGGAGATTGGGATTCGAGTCAAGGCCGGGTCTACTGAGGGTAGTTTTTTCTAAATGGTTTCCCACTATCCTTCCATGCAAATGTGGGTGATTACCTCTAAAATTCTTCCTTCTTCATCCCTACATAATTAGAGTAATGATCTTTTATGCGTATAATTTAAACGGGTAGTATGATGTGGTGATAAAAATATAAAAAATCATACTATTCGGCTCTGGGTTTGAAGAAATATCACGGAAAAAATATCACATTCTACCAATGAGCATAAATGAAATAATATACACTGTTACAGAAACATATTTATAAAAGAGGAACATCTTTGTCCACCAAAGAACATAACATTCAATTTCCCACTTCCCAGATCATAATTAAAAAAATAAATGTTTACTTATAATTTAGAAACTAATGAGTTTCTAAAAATAGGTTTCTAATAAATGTTGTTTATTCTTAAGATTCCTACAGCTTTGCAATGATAAATTATTTCATAACTATATTAGATGTGGAGATATGATCAACATTGTAAATTTCTGCTGTTGTAAAAAAAATACCCTCAAAGTCATTCTCATAGGAAAATAAGATGAGCCATTTTATTGGTAATGTTAAACATAGCTTGGCTATGAGTTTTAAACAAAATATTTTCAGCTGAATCAAAGCAAATCTTTATTTCTCTTTCTGCCCTTAAGTAAATTACCCTTAGTTTTAAGGTTAGCACTAATTCCAAAAAAACCTTTGGGGAACCTTATGAAAACCCTAGGTACCAATTTTGATCCTGATCGGTAAAATAATTTTGGCTCTAGTAACAATAACAGACAGGCAGACAGACGGCATTGCAAAAACAAAACACTTTTTTTGGTTTCAGGGGGTCGTGAAACGTCGACATCCATCAATATCTCAGATTCGATTTTTTGACGATCCCTAGGGGTCGTGTGAAAGTAAAAATTGGATTTTTTTTAAAAATGGTTCATAAAATTTTGTTCAAAATCGGTATTTAGTGTTTTACAATATACATATCTTTATATTTCGGTTTTTCTTTTTAAAAAATCATTTTATTGGTATAGGATTTTTGAAAGATTTGAAATATTTTAAAAATATCTTTACAGATTTTGTTCAAAATTGGTGTCTGGGTTTATTTTACATGAAAAATAGTCATTTAAGCTCATATTTCTAAAATTAATTAAAAAGGGTAGTTTAGTTTTATTAAAATTTTTGAAAATTTGAGATATTTAAAAATGTTCTTCAAGATTTGGCTCAAAATGAGTATCAGTGAAAAATAATGTGTTTTTATTTATTATGTACATATATTTTCAGGATAGTTTAAAAATAACAGAACTATTTGAAACTAAAACAAAATCAACATCTGTTAGTTTGATCCAAAAACACTCTTTATAGAAGGCTATATACACCAACTTGACTAAAACTATCCAATTCTAGTCAAACCTAAATTAGCCTATATAGACTAAAAGCTGCGTCCACACTATGCTGCCGATAGTGAACTAATTAGTGAGCAAAATGTACGTCTTTAACCAAGACGCACGTGGGCCAAAGAGCAAAAGTATTCATTCGTTTGCATTCGATTCGTTTGTTTTTAAGAGCATCAAAAGAGGTTCGTCATCAGTTTGGATGTGAATAGACCATTCCCCATTCGACAGATAAGCCGCATTCGCTGTCACAGTCAGGAAATGGTTATCTTGTTCATGAACATGACGTGGTCGAATGATAAAGTTATCAACCCTTGATAGAAGCTCAGAGTGGAAATGTTTGTTGAGACTTTAAAAATAATACCCTACCTACAATCTGATCTAAATAAATCTATGCCTGGGACTAAATCGTATTAGTTCTACAGATATCAGCAATTGAAGCTAATAATAAAATTGTTTCACTATTATATTACATCAAAAGATAAGATCGGAGGTAAAAGATAGCAAAAATTGATCTTGAACTGAAGAAAAATAACAATTTACAATTTTTTAAAAATTTAAATAGCACAATTCTTTTGTTGGATAAACCAACTATAGCCTGCTTTTGGTAGGAATAACAGTATATGGTAATTACTAAAGTTACTAAAACAATTTTAATATATTCATATATCAAGTCATGCTATCTGCAGCTGTCACTTTTGAAAGATATTAATATTTTATAAATAAGATAACACAAATACAGTAACATGCTATTAATGTTTGCCTCAAATAAATATGTTTGAATTCTTTAAACTGTTTTCAACCAAAATCAGGGTATAATACTGATTCCGTGGATGATTAAAGATACAGTGAGTTAGGTACTTTAGAATAACTTTCTTTTATCAATGTTTTTCCTAGAATCATTTATTCTCCTCATGGAAAAACTTATTTCAAATCTCCGCCACCACATCTTCCACTTCCAGGAATCGTTCTTATTCACTTTAAGATGTTTTATTTAGGTGAAGATTTATCTGTAAGATCTACTCTTAAGGATATTATATATACAAGCAATAATGAAAAATATTTCTTTTGTTGTTCTAAGTGCAACCAATTTCTCAGTAACTGTAATATTGCAAAAAATGTCATGAATCTACCACTAAAGATAAACGTATTATATATCTTTCGCTGAAAAAACAACAATGTTAATACTCCTTCTGAAGTGATTTACAGTAGGTAATTTTTTTTATATATATTACTGGGATTTAATTTCCAAATAGTATTTTTAAATAAACTTCTGGCGTTTTGTTATAAAATATTTTGTTTCTATCCATACTTACATCCATTACTGTTTCCAGTCAGTTTTTTGCTATATAGTTTCCACTACCGGCTTCTCTATATACACCTCCAATTGAAATATTTCCTTGGAATCCATTATCAATTTAATGAAAACAATAATAATTTGCAAATCAAAAAAAAATCTAATGAAATAGATTTGTATTTGTATAAATCACAACCTATTTTGTTACATACTTTCAATACTAAATATTTACAGTAATTTACAATGTAAAAAACAACAACTAGTAAACAATTCTAAAAACATTACTTGAAGAAATAAGAGTAATTCTGAATTAAAATTTTAGTTTTCGCCCTTCTAATTACTTTTTTTTTTATCATGTAAACGTATAACTCAGACTAGTCGGTAACGCATCGATCTACTGAGCTAAGAGTTTATGATTTGGTTCTCGGCACAGCTAAAAATGGTAATCTTAGGGAATTAGGACCTTCCCCTTCCACAGTTATAGCTGTATATCGTATTTGTTAAGAAGTTCATCTAGTTTTTAGCTAATTTAATAATGTAATTATTTGTTTCTAAAACAATCTTGCAGAAGTCAAGAAAAAACTTAGAGTTACGTATATTTTAATCACTTATATAAATAATCTCTGATCTTTAAATGATCACATTAAAATTAAACTTTCAGGCTTTTACCGTTTTGCTATAGAAGAGTGTTGAAGAATGGAAAAGAACTTCTATAAATGAGGAGAGAATTAACTTATCAAAATGAGTGTGAGTAAGGCAGTGGGAGCTATAGCTAATAAAGCAGTCTAGAACCATGAAATTGATATCCTTTAAAAATATTGCGCCTAGAAAGAGGAGGGATGGTAATTGGACCCTAAGGGAAGAATTCCATATAATATTCCAAAGAACATAAATACGATATCTATGATTAAAAAATAGTATTTTTAACGTATCAAACTAAACAAAAAACATAATTTAAACTCTCTAAAAGGCTTAGGTAATTATAGGTAAGATTGATATGCAATTGGAAACTTTACTCCATCCCCCCTTCCACCATTTTCCTTCATTATATTATTCTAATCCTTTTTGTAAAAATTGAGAACCCCCCAACTCCCTTCTTCCTGTCTCTCCGCTTCCAGTTAGTTTTAAGTAGAAAACTAAACTTATCATCTTGTCTCTGACATATTTTAAATTGTATTATTTCAACACTTTGTTAAAATGTCTAATACCTCCATTAAATTAATGTATTAATATCAGTGATATTAATTTTAAATTTTTTGTTGCGTCTTTGAATAAATTTTACTCAAATAGTGATTATTTAACTAAATATGATTTGATTAGTTACATAGCGTACGACTAACCCATGATAAGTCGAAGCTATGTTTATTTCCTAGAAAAGAAAAAGACTTGAAATTTGTTTAAAAAGTAAAGGCAAAACCTAAAAGAGCACTAAAAAAACTTTTAAAATATCAATAATACCATTTCATAAATTAAAATTTGAAAATATTTCTGTAAAGTTTTATCAGTTTTATTCAATATAATTTAAAGAATATAATTTAAAGAAGCTATATCAAATTTTACATTGAAAGTTCCTCTAGAAGATTTTTTTTCTAAAAAAGACGATGACAGTTCAATATTTGTTCAATTCAAAAACGCAGAAAGATGTCCTTGGCTATGATTGAACTAAAATTCATAGGGGTGGAATAGTAGTAGATAGTTTGTATCCATTAAAACAAATTCCTTTAAAGCTATGTACCTCATAAAATAAGAGTTAAATGACTCATTACATTTCAATCAAAACTGTGTAAAATAGATTATTATTATTATTATTATCATTATTATCATTATTATTATTATCATTATTATTATTATTATTATTATTATTATTATTATTATTATTAGCACCGCGTCTTATTACCCGTTTGGGTTGTACGCACTTACGCTAATGTGTAATGGTAGGGTGATTGTGAGATTACATGGAGGACCTACAGTTTAACGTGGGATCCGAACCACGGTGGGGGCCTGGCATTTCTCACATTCACACGTTGTGATTAATACACATATTGTCAGAGGTGAAGGAAGGGCTTAGCGATCTGATAAATCTTTGCCGGGACCGAGGCTTGAACCCCCGACCCTCAGCACGGAAGTCTGACACCTTACCCCTAGACCAGCAGGTTACCCTGTATAGAATAGAGCCTATTTTGTTATCAAATAAACCTAAATAATTAAATACGATGGACGTCAAAATTGTTTTAGTATCGAGCCCATTAACATTAGATAGTGATACACACACATTTAGGGAAAAAACTTCAAGGCTCAAATGTTCCAAAAGGCTCACCAATTTCCAAAATATCATTATAAATCAGCTGCCGCCTTCAAGAAGACTTATTGTGATATGGGATTTTGCCCCGCGATTGGGCATCAATTATAGTGATATCTGATTTTATTGTGATATTGATGCGAATGTGGACCCGTGTATGCCTTACGGTGAGCAGTAAGTATAACGGTACTGGGTTTTATGATGATGACGACGCATGCAATGTGCAATTGTGCATGCCTTGCTACGCACTTGTACACGATTCTGTGATCTGATTATATGTAATTCTTATTTTTATGAAATAAGTAAAACTTTTAATGTTGCACACGATTTATATAGATTATTACACTTTCGGTACTGAAGATTTGATATTAAGTGATACAGTTTTTGTTAATTTACGGACTGACTCGGAGAGTCAGATCTATGCATTTCAAAATTATGTTTTTCAGTGATATTAAAATGTTCTCTGTGTCAATATAACTATTTTTCTGTGTGGATTTATACGCACAAGCTGCTTATATATGACCTACCCCTAGCTTCTTGGACCCCTTGTCAACAGTGTTAAAACTAACTAATAGGATAACTCCTGGCAACCTGATGCTGTAAAGGCTAGCTTCCTATTGGGTAAAGAGAGCCAGCATGTCACATGATTTTTCAAATGCAACTTAGTTGGTCTTTTAAAGAAAGAACGTTTTAAAGTGCAATAAATTGAAACTAATTCTGAAAACGCGTGATTCGCCATGGGTGAAGTGTTAAAAGGAAACTTTACAAACAGTTCTTTAAGGAAAAATACACTTCATCCATGACTTTTTGAATATATGAAAGGGGTCCAAAACAGTATCATTACAGACTTTCATGACAGTCTTAGAAATTAAAGTTTGCAGAAATATTTTCCAAACATCGGAAATTGTGTTCTTTATTCAATTTGTTTTTACTAACCACCTTTGTTCGCCTTGTAAATAATGCACTGTGTTCTCACAGGTGGTTTGACTGTTTAGGGCGTTTAGCTCACAATATTGTAGCGTTATCACCAGCTTCCTCATCCATGGCAACGTCGTCCACAGCGTCAGACTCTGTCTGTCTCATGCTTGAAGCAATTACGCCGACTCTCTTGGGAGCCCTCTGCACTCATCTGGTTGCCTATTGATGATATATATATGGCTGATTTCAATTATTCTTTCATGCTGTTTAACGATGTAGCTTGTTCTGCCATCTTTTTACTCAGTGACGTAATCTGTTCCACGGGAACTAGATAGAACTAGCTCAAGATAGAAATATAGTTTAATGAGGTGGACCGGATGGAATTAGATCAAGATAGGAATGGGATGTAATGAAGCGGGCTGGATAAGATTATCTCAAGGTAGGAATAGGTGGCGTACCTAGTTGAGACAGTGAAACTTTCTAGTGCCTAATGCCTTATAGTAAGGAAGTATCGTAATAATAATTTAAGCAAAATAAATATATTTATAATAATCAATATAACATTTTCATAGATCATTTGTGAATATGACTGACACACTTCCAATACCTGATAATTTCCAATAAATTTGCTATTCTCTTCAATAAACGCTTCACTTTTTCTTTAATACTCGTGTTAAGTGGCAATATTGAACACATAACAGTCATATATACGAATGGATTGTAAACCTTTCGAGTATAAGTTCGTCAGTGATTTATCTTAGTCTATGAAATATGTAGAGTGTGACTTACGCTATTCTGGTCTCTTGGTCCAGATTGTTGGTCTCAGTACTCACCATCACTGGGTCGTCGGTTGTTGGTCCAATTGGCTCTCGTGGACCCCACGGTGATTAAATGCACAATGCCTGAAACAATCAAACATATCGGGCTCAAAACGACAATGCTTTAAATATTAATGTAGTTAAGGTTGAATTTAGTAGTTTTATTTTAATAAAAGTTATAAACTGTACATTTATTTTTCATTTTAATTGACTATATAGAAATGTGTTAGTTTTATAATTGAAATAAAGTAAGTTATATAAATCTTAATAGCAGCAATAAAAATAAAAATTAAATTGCACTGTATCCCTGCTCAGTTAAAATTAAATTTGAATAAATCTAAAATTAACTAATATTATACTTTACCATATATAAACCTATTTATGGTTAAAATATAGTACTAGGCATTACTTATCAAAATTTAAACATTAATTTTTAGCCAATTTCCAATTAATATTGTTTTCTTTTTATTTTCTCGCTATCTTACAGGTAGAGAAAGTATTGTGATCGTCAAAAAAATTGAACTCAAGATTTTGATGAATCTCGACGTTTCATGAACACCCGAATCCAAAAAAAGTAGTTTTTGAATTTTCAAATTTTCGTCTGTCTGTCTGTACCTCCAAATAGAAAATATGATATTTTACCGATCGAGCTAATACTCGGTATCTAGGGTTTTCATTGGGTTGCCCCAAGGGATTTTCAGAATTGGATATCTAACACTAAAATTAAGGGTAGTTTACTGAAGGATAAAAAGAGAAAAAGTCGATTTTATCAAAATCTGCTCTAACATTTTGATTAAATTTCATTTCTGAATAATTATAAGTATTCCGAAAAAATTGTTACTCTCAATACTTCGGCAAAATGTTTGTAAGGGCTCCGGTTTGATGTATAAATTCTTATTTTTTATCAAATCTCCGAATCTATTTGAGACATGTAATAACTTATCGCTACAAATATGTAAATCTATTAGTTATACAAATATTTTATTCGAATCATATTTTTATAAAACAAATAACTATCAAGGTATACGCCAATATTTATATCTTTTCACTTTTCAAACACTAAAGGTAAAGTATTGGGAACGTAAAAAAAGAGCTAACCTAAAATGTTGATGGATGTCAAGATCTCATGACTCCCCGAACCCTAAAAAGTGGTCTTTGCAATGCCGTCTGTCTGTGTGTTTGTTTAAACTTAAAATTAAGAGTAGTTTAGTAAAGGACGAAAAGAGAAAATATCAATTTTCTCAAAATCGGCTCTAACGATTTTGATTAAAATTCGTATCTAGACGTTGACTAGGATTATAAATAAACTGGCTATTCTCGTTTTCCCATAAAAATGACTTTTAGGATACTTTACAGAAGCTGAAATTTTCGTATCCCCGCAACTATTTGAGATACTATATAACTTATCATTTCAAAACTGTAATACTATTAAAAATTAAAAAATTTTATATGAAATATATTTTTATAAAACCAGCAGTTTCTGAGATATTGGCAAATATATTAATACAATTTTGTAAGCTTAGATTGTAAAGAGATACTTCAGCTTTAACGCAATAATAATTCTCCAATGCCATAGAGTAAATAAATATGAGTAAGTCTCAAAAAGTGTATGTTATTTTTTCTTAAACCTCTTAGGAGAAATGTTTGTACAACGATGATATATCTCCATTTTAGATTCAATAATCAATATTTACATTTTTTATTGGTCAAAATTTTAAATGAGGAATTTAATAGCAATGCGATCACATGAAGATGTGCAACACCTAATAAAATGTCAAAAATGTTAACCGGAAGTCGAAATTTTAATACGAAGTGTTGACCCTTGTGGACCCAATATTGATTTGTTTTATAGGTCCAAACATACAAATTAGGACATTAATTCTAAAAAATAAAATTATAAAATTTAAAACCTGGACTCAAAAAATGTTTTACATAAGTATAGTGCAATTTATGCTTGGGTTTGCTAGTGTATTTTATTTCTTTTCACATATTTTACGAGTTTTGAGTAAATATCTCCATTTCTAAACAATAGAACGAGAAAGTCCGTGCGGAGTTCCATACCATTTATATTATAAATATATCCTATGGATTTCCCCAGACTTACATCACTCACTCTATGACATTAGGAATTCGACCGTTTAGTGGCGCACTTACAAAAATATGCTTCATATCCATATATTGCTCCATCCAGTCCACCTCATTACACATCATTGGACCCTAACCCTATCCTGGGATAGTTCTATCCAATCCAACTAATTACACCCTATCCATATATTGAGCTAGTTCTATACAGTAAACCTCATTACACCCTATCCCTATCTTGAGCTAGTTCTATCCCATCCACCTCATTACATCCCATCCCATCCCTATCTTGATCTAGTTATATCCAATCCACCTCATTACACCATATCTCTATCTTGAACTAGTTCTATCCAGTCCACCTCATTACACCATATCTCTATCTTGCTAGTTCTATCCAGGTCACCTCATTACACCCCATTCCTATCGTTTCAAAACAAATCAAAACTTGAGAAATTCCCAATTTTTACGTTCAAAATTTTCTTTGTATATTTCACTTTGTTTTGTATTATATTAAATAAAAAATAATATTTAAGAATCTTAAAAATACTCCGGAAGTTTTACAAATGATTTATGTAATGTACAGAACAAAACTTACGTAAAATAATAAAAGAGTCAACTTATCCAGTGTCATTTACTGGATATTTTAACAATGCTGAATTTGGCATTTTACACATTAAAATTATTTGAAATATTTTTAGTTTTATAAATTTTTTGAAATGATACAGTTTCATTATTATAAAGATTTTCTTCATTTGTTGATTTTTTTAAAGTGTTCACACTGATATTTAGAAAATACGATGCTAGCAAATAACAAATAGCAATTTTAAAAATATTCTAATTATAATTTGTATGAATAGAGTTTCTTTGATAATGAAAGACTTATACCCTTTCTTTGTTCGAGTCACACGGCATCATTAGTGTTACTATTCTTTTTAGGTTATAGATCCTTCCGTTAAGCTAGTCATTTCTAGAAAAATGAAAAATAGATAATAAAATTGGGGTAACTCTTTCCGGCGAGTTACATTTTTACCTCATTCATTATTCATGGAAGAGGTGACAAATAAATATACATTTCCATCAAATATTCAAAAACTGGTTACCAACTATTTTAAAATTAATATAAAAATAACCAAATAATTCATGTTTTAAAGATTTAAATTTATATATTCTTATAAAAAAGTTTTCCCAACATGATCAAATTGAAATGATTGACATTAATCATCGCAAACAGGCTTGAAATGTTTGATAATAATATCTAAAATATTTTGAGTTATCTATTTTCAAACATTCAAACAAAGTTGAATTCTGTGACAGGTATTATTTATCACTAATTTGAAAAATTCTTTCATTAAAATATAAAATCAATCATTTCACAACTCCACATAACAATTTAGTAAACAACTTTGAACTTGGTCTCAATCAAATAGGGCACTTGATCTTTGATAGGCCTACTTTTTTCAATTTTAGAAGGAATGTTATCATTTTGAAATATCAAACTCTTCACAATATTGCCATGTTACAAAATATTACATTTTAATTATAACAGTTCTCTTTTTGCCTTGACCAAAAACTTTAAAGAGACTTAATTTAATGAAAAAACTATTCTGCAAATTAATTTCTCTTCAGCAAGTTTTCTACACTGTTACAAGACTTGAGTTATTGTAAGGCAAAACAGAAAGTTCCAAATTTATTATATTATACAATACGGGTATAAATTTTTCAAAGCCTTAAATTTCAATCCCTCAGAGTTAGTATTTTGTGGCAAAGCCTATTATTGACCAAGAAATGACTCGGTGGTATAGTGGCCAGAGCCCCTGGACTGCTGACCTAGAGATCCTGGGGTTTATTCTCTTCAGGCACCGATGGATTTTTCTCGATTAAAAAAATAGCTCCCATGATCACCAGGATTTGGTTAATTAGTCTTAAGCTAGGTTAAACACTTCAGTAGCTCAAACCCATCACACTCACTATCACCATCACACTCACTATCACCATCATACTCACTATCACCATCACCTCATTTCATCGAGACATGGAAAGAACCTCCACGGAAAGGATGTACTATTAGTACACTTGGCCGTCCCCTGGGAAACGGTACATTAGTACTGGCTAATCTTTCCACAAACTGGGCTATGATTGATGTAGTCCAGACACGCCATTATTATTATTATTATTATTATTATTATTATTATTATTATTATTATTATTATTATTATTATTATTATTATTATTAATTATTCATTCAGGACTTTTAGTATAATATGAAATTTAAGATTTGTGAGTTTTATAATATCAGTTTCAATACCCTCATAAAAACCCGTATTGTGTTTCCTAAGAGCACAAGCCTTATCGAAGATAAAAGCTTTTTCAAAACTTGTAATTTCCTTTAAACTTGATGGTAATTAATATTTTTTAGTCTCGTCTACACTGAGTCAAAAGTTTCTGATCTTGTTTTTATAATAATTTAATAACTACTTACTTTTGTGTATCCAATAGTGATATTCTACCAACTAAAACAGAATTATCTAATACAGGATATAAAAATAAAGTAAGGTAATTTATAAATAAACAAAATAATCACTAAATTATGAAAATCCGACACCTTAGCTTAGTCTATAGCGTGTCTGTATACTGAGCTAAGAGTCCCAGGTTTGATTCCCGTATGGCCGAGTAATTGATCATTGTTGACATGTGAGTTTACTCTTTCACAGTGATGAATTAACGGCCGGACACTGGATGTTGTGTCTGTCCTAGTCTTAAGTTAAATTGTAAGGCATATGAATCTACGACAGGCCTAGAAAGCCGGCAGTGGAAAATATATGGCTTAAATAAAAACCTGACCAAGCCCATTGGCTGGAAACAGTGATGAATGTAAAAAAACAACTAAATAACAATTTTTTTTATCTTACTTGCAAAGAATTATGAATTGTAAAATCCAACATTATAATTGCTAGATTTTGTTAATAAAAAAAGAGCATGGCTGTACTTAGAATATTATCGTATGTTAAAGATACCTACTGTGAATCAGTAATTGATACCAATCGGTGGAAGAATTATCTAAAGCATCACACTCACACTAGACTAGGAAGCCGATAATGGGGAGATAAAAGCTTAAATTCTAGGATGATGTACTAAAAGTTATTTTCCAAAACTGTTCCCCACTCTCTTTAGGCACAAATGCGAGTACACGCCTTCAAATTCAAAATGCCTCATCCCTGACATATTATTGTAATTAGTAAATATTTGTATTAACCGAACGCCTGGTAACACGCAACGCTAAAAAAAAACTTAAAAACTTTTAGTGTTTTACTTTGATAGGGAAAAAGTTGTTGAACAGATGCTTTTGCTTTTTTGATTTGTCTGAAAAAAAAAGACCACACCTGTCAATATTTCTATTAATAGATTGGATCATGGATTCATTTAAAAATATTGTAGCAATTAATGTCAAATTTGGCAGACAGTAAATGGATTTAAATGCCAGACCAACCAGACAATGTGCCATCTGTCGTTATATTTGTAAACAATAGACTATGCTAGACTTCCTGGCTTGAACTAATTTGGGAATCTTTCCAGCATCTTGGCTTCAAGAACGAACTTATGTGGAATAGTTTGATTAATATAGTCGAAAAAAAATAATTTGTTAATAAAGCTGAAAAAATATTTTATCAAGGATAAGTCATTGGAATAAAATTGCGTAGTTATTGAACTAAACAAAAATAGTATGTCTATAGTAAATTATTTTACCACCGCGTCATATTATCTGTTCAGGTTATACGCACATGTATTAACTACGCTAATGAGTTAGGGATGAGGAAGGTTATATTTAGAGAAAGTACACCCGAATTTGTTTGGGGAAAGTGGAAAACTATTTTTTTTAAACCAACCTCATTGTATCCAACCTGGATTCGAAACCCAATCTCCTTGTCCTCGGGAGTCTATTCTAACACGATAAGGATGCCTTAAACCATTCTGTCACTGAAGCAGATGCCTACAGTAGTTGATAAAATTAAAAAACTATGGGAATAGTTTGAATTAAAAAATAGTATATGCAAATTTAGATGATAATAAATTATTAGTTTGTAGAAATTAAAAGATTAAAAGCTAGAATATTAATTTCCAAAACTATTATTAGTACTATTCAAGTTAGGATAAAATAGAAATGAAATTTCCTCTTAGAGGAGTAAGGGTTTGTTAAAAATATAATTTTGAAAGAGTTAATTTGCATTAGAAAAGGTAGTATTATTTGACTCCAATTATAGGGTATGATCCTATTAATTTTTTTAGAATATTTTTCTATATTTTCTATATTCTCTATCATTTTTGATGTTCTATTATATTGATTCTAAGTGTTAATTAAATAATCAGTTTTTAAGTTTTAATCATAGGTTAACTTTTAATAATGTTTCCTATAAGGTTAAAATGTTGTAATACTAGCTTGCTAGCTTGGTAAACGTTAGTTTTACAACCTCAGTCACAATAGCTGTGTCTATCTAAAGTTATGGAGACATGTTTATGGTTTTGTTAATAGCTTAACCAATATTTCTCAAGTTTTATTACTGATTTAATTTACTGAAGCAAGTTAGATCACGTGTCATTTCAATAGATTATTACGATATTAATATGATTAAGACTCATATAAGAAACAATACAAAGCAATATTAAAATGCTTCATTTACTACTCACTTTTAATAGTGATTGTTATAGAGTATTTTTTTTTTTATCAACCTGTCTTACTAACCGTTCGGGTTATACGCTTATTTACCAATACGCTAATAGTTTTATGGATGTGTAAGGTTATATTTAGAGGAAGTGTATCCGCATTTTCGTGGAGGAAGAGTGAAAAACAATTTTGGAAAAACTACTCTCAGTACACCCGACCGAAATTCGAACCTACTTCTCACCGTCGGTATCAATCTAGCCTTCTGTGAGAGTGACGCCTCTGACCATGTGGCCAGCGAACAGGGTTTGAAATAATTGAGGACCATTTTATCGAAACTAGCTTTGTAGCAAAATATCTAAATTAAGTTTAGTATAGATTCATATATTTTATTTAACCTGATTTATTATTTTAAAATTAGACTTAGCATAACGTTATTGTTTCTTTTTCAATTAATATTTTGATTCAGTAAAGTTTTTTAAAACTAGCTTTCTTTAAGTGGGTGTTTTACCAAAACACATTGATCAAAAGATAAAAACCTTCTCTTGAAAATTACAAATTTCGGACAAAGATAGTTTTTAAATAGGTACGGAACTCCGCACGGACTTTCTCGCTCTGATGTTTAAAAATTGAGATATTTACTCTAAACTCGTAATATATATGAAACGAAATAATATACACTAGCAAAACCAAGTATAAATTTCACTATACTTATGTAAAAACATTTTTGAGTCCAGGCTTTAAATTTTAAATTTTATTTTTAAAGAATTAATGTCCTCATTTGTATGTTTGGACCGATAAAAAAGATCAATATTAGGTCCACAAGGTACAACACTTTGTATTAAAATTTTGACTTCCGGTTAAAATTTTCGACATTTTGTTAGGTGTTGCACATATTCCGGTCATCGCATTGCTCTTAAATTCCTCATTTATAAATTTTGACCAATAAAAAATGTAAATATTAACTATTGAGTCTAAAATGGAGATATATCATTGTTATACAAACATTTCACCTAAGAGGTTTAAGGAAAAATAACATACACTTTTTGAGATACTTAATTATATTCAATTACTCTATGGATTTGGAGAATTATTGCGTTAAAACTTAAGGCAAAATAGGAGATAAAAGGAATTTAAAAATGGTACGTAAGTAAATTCAAATCAGTATTCTATTTGTATTTTTGGTTTGTTTGTGTAATTATCCATAAAGCAACTTAATAAGTGTTCTTAAGAATATATTTGGAAACTTTTTCCTAATTAAACCAAAAAGTTGTTTGTTATAATATAAATAGATAAATGTATCAAGATTAACGTAAGGATGAACGGGTATTTCATTTTTTTTATTAAATATATATTTATTAAAAAAATTTTTCCCAAACAAAATTCGTCAATAGTGAAGAATGTTGGATTTATTTTTGGTATAGTTTATTATATTATTGGATTCTACTAGGTTTGCCAATGAATATTGAGGAGTGAGGCTGGGGGAAGAAATATCTAACGTAAAGTTTATCATGATACATTTTAATAATTTCGCCAATAAAGAGGTAGATTGCAGTATATTATTGACAATTTTGTTTGTTATGGAATTTTCTACGAAAATTAAGATTTTCTTTTTTCAGAACTAATCAAAATAAGGTTTTTTTTTACTAAAATATCTTATACAAAACTAAAGTTTATAGATTAAGATCTAGAGAAAAAAAAATAAAGTGAGTAGCTAGTGGATTTAATGTAAGCTAAAGTTATTCTTTAACACGTTTGGTGGTAAATTTATCAAAATTAACTTTGTTTGTCTTTAATGAATTTTAGGATATTTGCCAATAGATACGCGAGGTGTAGGATGTATCTAAAGGCTATGAAATATTTGTTACTGATTAATTAAAAATAATTTCACAATAGACTCGAAAGCCGATGATGAGGAGATCGGGGTTCGAATAACTTTCGAGTGTACTGAGGGAGTTTTTGCCAAAATGGTTTTCCACTCTCCCTCCACGCAAATACATGTATACTTCCTCTAAATTCAACCTTTCTCATCCGAATAAATTATCATAATTAATACATATCCATATAACTAGGACGGGTAGTAGTAAACAGTGCTATAAAAACTTAAAAATAAACTAAAGTTTGATATCAATTAATTTAACACCAAATTAAGTTTGCCACCTATGGACTCCACTTTGACATTAATGGCTTAAGTATAAGCTATAGTTTGCAATCTCGCTTTTTTTGACGTGAATACGTCTTTAAATTTGCTACCATACGGGGGCAATCCAAAAAACCTAATGATAACAAAATCGGGGGATACAGTTTGGTGTTGTAGTTTAGAATCTTTCCTCTACATCCAAAATTAAATTATACCACTGGATAGCTAAAGGATCAAATAATTCATTACAATAAGCGAGAACAGTGACGCATCGCGCGTGGTGGAGGGGGAAGCGCCGCCATTTTGAGGTTATTTTGCTGCGAATCGAGATTTGCAATTAGTATAACTTTTGACTCGGAGAAGCTATGATGTTCGTTTAAGTTTTAATCGTCAGCTGTTACATAAACGTATTCACGTACAACACACGGCCGTGTCCATGACACAGCCACACCCCAATTTTTTATAAGATATATTTTCTTCCAAGACTAGATTGGAACTCAGAGATTCAATATAAAATGAGATAAGATATAATTCAATATTATTACGACAGGACCATTCCTATTGTTAGTGAAACTTAGACCGCCAATGCACCCTGTCCTCTGCCTTCTTCTTCAACTCCCAGAATGTTCTTCTTTCCCTCAAGTCACCTAGTATTTTATATAATGGATGATAGATCAATATAAGATGAGATAATTGTTATGTTTATTTTATAGGTCCAACTGGTATCGAAATCAATGCCTTGATCACATTCCCATATTATCATAAAATTATGTTAGGTTATTTTATTTATCATTAGTTAAGAACTTTTATTAGTATTTTATTGAATTATTTTACAACCCAACATATTCTTTGCCATCGTCAGATGAAAAATTAAGGATTATTTATTTCTTTGAAAATTAACTACTATTTATTATTTGCCTCCAGTTTTGAAGCTAGTATCCTTGCGTGTCCTCATTGCATTGACAAACTTAGTGAATATTTAACTGCCCCACCAATATGGGACCGTGTAGGTAGTCCTACGATTAAATTTCTCTTGACTTCCGACTACAAGATTATCATCCTTGTTCTTCTTCACAGCAGTCGATAAAAAAGAACAATATCCAATAGCCTAAAAACCATTAATAATAAACAATAAAGTATCTGCTCCTCAATCCTCGACACGAGCTGCAATGCAAACATAAAAAAAAAAAAACTTGCTCCCTCCCATTAGGAAATATCTTCCAACGTGACTCAGCTTATATCGAGTTGAGAAAAAAAAGGGGGGGGATATCAGTATCAGCTTCATCATTTACACTTTAGGAAGAAGGTTCTTACGACTGCTCAGATTAGGAAAAGGATCCAAATATCTGCCAGCTTGCTCTTAAGGTGGGATGGTAGGGATTGCAAGTTAAGCCCCTTGGCCTGGTAAAGTGCAAGTCTTAAACATATTTTGTGGGATGGTGGGCGGGAGGGTGAAAGGCGTGGCGTAGCTTCACAACTGACCAAAGTATCCTTCCACGCCAAAAAGAACAGATGGATCACAGAAACAGTAGATAGCGCTAGCTACCTGACAGGTCTTGCGGAAAAGTCATATGTTTGGAAATATCAGTTTTCTCGAGAACGAAGGAAGTTTTTACAGTAATATTTTCAATACTTCTTCTAAGATAGTGTATCATTGTTTATAAGGTGTAACATTTTCTTATTTTTCATTATGCAGCCGGCCGTTTTCTATTAAGTAATGTCAAAATTATTGATATTTGATCACTGTTAAAATTATAGAGGAGGTGTGTATATAAAAAGTATAACTTAATAAACATGCTTCTATTCTTGACCAAACCGTTTCCGTAAGGTAATTGCAAAACAATAAAAATTCTTGAAGATAACCGTTTGTTTCCCATGGCTCTGCATTTCCACGCCAAATGAAAAGGGCCGATCGCCTTAAAGCCAGTGTTTTTGCAATTTTTATAGCAAAACACCTTTATTCAGCAAAATAAATTAAATATTTATCCAGTAGAAACTTTTTTTCTTCACATAGTAATCCCAACCTTTCTTGAATATCTGCCAAAGGTGTCCTGGAATTTGATGATAATTTTTTCTCTTCATTTAAAACGTTTCTCATCAAATATGCATATGACAAATATAAGATATCTGATGAAATTACTATGCGTAGAAAACTATGATTTTATTGGAGAAACATTTTTAACTAATTTGACTCAAAAAATTGTTTTACTCTATATGAAAACGGCGAAAACGCCTTTTCTCACGTCCATCTCCATTCCACCTCAAGACTAGTTTAGCTCTTATAGCTAGTGGACTCACCTAGCTATTAACGGCCATGGCTATAAACCCCCAAAACACACTGTTACCTAAAAGTGATAGACCTTTTTATTAAAATAATGAATAGATACGTTAATAAATTAAGCATGTAGAAAATGTTCAGGACACCAACCAAGTAAGCATATTAAATTGTGGTACATTTTCAATAATTATATTTCCTCTAAATAATATAATTTCCTAATGTGTGTGTGTTTTTTACATCCTCCAGAAAGAAGCCTCTAGATAACCTATAAAGCTGATACTTTGCAATTTTATAGTATAGACCACGGTACAGTACCTAACCAAACCAGAATTTAGATTTTTTTTAAATCTATTTAATATAAATAGAATTAATCTAGTTCACACTTACTCTATCCACTCTTACGTAATAACTGACCGAAAGATAAATTTTTTTTTACAAATAAAGCCTAACCTTTTATGAACTTATCAATTAAAATCTAGCTTTTATTAGGTTAGTAAATATTATAATAAATTTATCGTAGACAGGCTTAAGGAACAGTTTTTAATAAATGTTTATTCATAAACCAACCGATTCACTTAACGTTTTCAAGCTCACCTAATTTTGAACTTTTTTTTTTTTTTGCATATTTGTATTCCTCAAAATATAAGGTACTAAAGCAATCAGATCTTCTATCTAACTGTGTACGGCATGTGTTTGTGTGTTCCGTGTGAATTTGGAACTTTTTTTATCAAAGTTGATACACACCAAAGTCTGAACAAAATCATTTCCGATTATTATTTTTATCATCCTTTCGATTCATCCACTCCAGAACCGGATGCGTTAAAGTTAAAATATATGTACATTTCTCAAAGCTCACAAACTAGCACCAAACATTGAACTGTGCCTATAAATTTAAGTACAACATGCTTCTTAGTTAAGCTTTCACACCACAAAACGATTAGGTCGAACATAAGCTAATGCACTTTTATTCAATATAACATTTTAACCTTTCAACCAAGAAATAGAAGAACAAGAATTAATGTGATAATCTTGTATCCCTCAAAGATTTTGTACCAATTTTTGTTTCTTGTTCAAGTTTTAAATTATATTAAATAGCAACAGTGACACCTACGAGTTTAGATTTTAATCTTACTTCTTTATGCCATTTTGGTCGTGAATATGTCCAAATTTCAAAAATTCTAAAAGGGTTTCCCAATATAAGGATTAATGTCATGACTTTATATATCCATGTTTCTATCTATCTGTGAGTGTATTCTCACATATTATGAGCTAATATATCATAGATAACGACCTACTTGGAAGATGCTAGACCAACACAAAATCCCCACCATATATGTGTTTTGATCTCCATTCCACAGCAAGTTTTGAATCGATTTTCTAAAAATTTAAGAAAACTATTTCAGTTATTGTTGATAGTATAAAAGTAACATAAAACGTTTAGTTCCTGTTAAATCATGATCTTTTATTCAAAGCTGTGTTGTAACAAGCAAGGTCCGCCAATATTAATTTTATATAAGAATGAAATTATGCAAAATACAATTATTAATGATAATAACTGAAATATGATTAAGTTTTGTGGATTCAGATAAGTAGGTATGAAATAACAAAGATACAAATCTTAATATGATATTATTAATTGAAATATTCTTTAAAATAATGTAAGCTATAGTTTAGATTTTTGGTGAGAAACTTGACAATCTAAGACAATGTGCATGGCACGGTTATGTGTGGGAAAATTTACCTTTAAGCCACCATTATTTATTCACAACTTAAAACATGTAATCCTCTTCATAAACAATAATACATAAGAAGTTATTGAAAACAACATATTATTGGTTAAAACCTTTATGCCAAGCGTCTATGAGTTTTATGAAACTATTATATTAATACGGTATGATATTATGCAAGGTAAAATATTAATACATAAATAATGTAGGTCTATTTGAACTATTGGGTCACTCCGTTCTTGTGTTATGTAACATGTCTTACGTAAACAAGCTTCCACACAGCTATATATGTATGTTGAAGGAAATGTAACATGTACAATATTATTCTAAGAATTACTTTTGATAAAAGAGTGGAATTTAATGGATATCCTCTTTGCCATGACAAAGAAAAATATTATTTTACGACTAAATATTTTATTTCACTTTTAACACATTTTGAAAAAGAATATACAATTATATCCACACTAAAGGACATGTGGTCTAAGCATCAATCTTACCGGGGACAGAGAGGTTCTGTGTTCGACATCCAGTAAGATATATTGAAAGCGCTTAAAAAAAAATTGTTTCACCCCCTCCCTCTACAAAAATACGGTTACATTTAATCTAAAGTATATATTTATATTTAGGGGATAGCCCACTCCAGTAGTAGTATAGTGGTAGTAGTTAGTGTAGTAGTAGTAGTAATAGTGGCCTCATGGTCTAAGGCAGGGAGGGCAAAACTATGACACGCGTGCCATTGGGTGACACACTAACACTATTCGTGTGGCACGCCGACATGTAAGGAATCAACATTAAAACAAAAACTTTGCTCAACGTGGTATAGTTTTTTTTAATTCAATAATATTTCAACACCCATGTCATTGTCATGGAATTCAGTGTCTTGTCTCAATGAACTTTATAGTCAACGGTAAGAAATCATCTAGGCTCGTACTTAAGTGAATCCTAAGACAGCAAACTATGAACCAAAAATATATACATCAATTTATTGTATTATTTTTACTGAAGATGTTACTTTAAATATTTTTACTTTATGTTATTGGAATTAATATTGCCAAAGACCTCTCTTTGACAATTTAATGAATTTTCCTTTTTTAAAGATTAGGCGTGACTGATTGGTTACAATTTTATTTAAGTGATTCCTGATTTTTTTCAATAATAAACTAATAGAACCTAAACAAGAAAATAGAGTGTTCATAACTAGACGAATGAAGCTTTTCGAGTATTCTTAAAGTCAATTTTAAAATAAAAGGAAATTAAAAACAGATCGTGTTCTCAGTCGAACTTTGATAAACTGAAAGAAACACGTATAAGCACGTAAAATTGAAAATGTAGAAGTTGAGTATGTAATTAAATTAATGTCAATTTTTTATATTCAGTTGGATTCAAATGTCCTTTATAACATATTTTGTAAGTGAAATAGCTTCATTCCGAAATAAAATTTAAAGGTATTTTTAACTAACCTAGTCTACTTTAAAGTTTTATAACACGGATGCTCTGTTTAAATCTCACTTCTTCATTTATCTGTGTACAATAAAAACGAACTTAAATATGATTTATGAGCAGTTAACACAGAAGAATACGAAGCGTAAATATCCTCCAAATGCAATAAGTTTAGTTATCCATAATTACACATGAAGCAAACTAAATCTTGAAGAACAATGGCCCACTGATACGAGACGTTATGCAAGAGAATTTCAACAAACCGTTAAAAAGGTTTGACGCCGGTAGTACTTGTATCCTTAACATTCACGTAACTACGTGTGAATGACGTCTTAAAAACAATGGGTTCCTAAATGAACTCAAGGTTTTTTATTTTAAGAAACAAACATCAATTTTTACGTTACTTAAGTACATGATTTGGCTACAAAATAAATATATATATTTTTACTATTCTAACACCACTTACCCATTCGGCTTATACGCAGAAAAACTAATTAAGATAATGTTTTATGGATGAGTGTGGTTGAATTTAGAAGAAGTGCACTGGCACTTACGTTGAGAAATATTAGAAAACTATTTATAAAAAACCACCCCAGTACATCCAACCGAGATTTGAACCCCAATCTTCCCGTCATCGGCAGTCCAGTTTTTTGCGAGTGTGACGCCTAAGACCAGTGATGGCGAAAATTTCCGGCCAGTCTGCCACTGAAGGACCAGCGAAATTTTGAGCTAGTCCATTATGCCATCTATTATTCAGGTTTTTAATGAGTATTTAAAAATCAAAACTTGTTGAGTATTATGAACTGTACAGAATAAGCTAAAATAAAATTGTAAATATTTTTAAAATGTCTACATTTTAAAGAAGGAAAACTTATTAATTTGTTAAACTGAAGGTCTTAGACGATACTAATTTTATCAACTTAAGGTAAAAACATTGAAAGTAACACCTTCAGAGGGTGGAAAGGACAGTAAATTTTCATAAATATTTTTAAAAAACTCAAGAATGTTTTTGTATTTTACTAGCCATGATATTTTTATACGGTTCATAGCTTATTGTCTTCATTAGAACACAAGACATTTCTAACCGTTGAATTCACTAAGTTTATTGTGACATTTGAATGACATGGGTGTCGAAATCTTCGTGTCGCCAAAAAAATTTACCGCATGGGGCAAAGTTGTATTAAGTTTTTTTTTAATGTCAGCGTGCCATCCGAACTGTGTTCACGTGCTGCCCACTGGCACGCATGCCATAGATTTTCCATCCCTGCCCTCGAATACATTCTCTGTCGGCCCACCAGCTCAAATTGTAATACCTCACTTTGCCACAATAAACAACAAATTAGCTTTAGCTCAGTGGTTAGAGCATTGCCATACTAGGCCAAATGTCCCGGGTTCGATTTCCATATCAAGGTGTCATTTTTAAATTTAAAGAATATGATATTTAGATGTAGCTATAACTTTTATTAGCAAATATAATAGCTTAGCTATTATAATCTAATAGTTTAGTCTAGTATGCTGGTGAGGGGGAGGTCGGGATTCGAATCAGGACCAGGTTTACTGAAGGTGTTTTTTCCTAAATGGTTTTCCACATTTCTTTGACGCAAATTCGAGTATATTTCATTTAAATTTCTTCTTTAATCATCCCTAATAAAATAGAAAAGAGTGAACTTGTGGTCTTGGGGTACGGTGTCAGCCTTCTGTGCTGGGGGTCTGGGGTTCAATCCTCGGTCCCGGCACAGATTTGTCTGATTGCCAAACCCTTACTTCACCTCTGACAAGACATGTATTAATCACAACTTGTGAATGTGTGGAATGTCAGGCCTTCCGCGAGGTTCAGATCCCACGTTAAATTGTAGGTCCTACATTTCATCTCACAATCACCCTACCATTACACATTAGCGTAAGTGCGTTCAAACCGAATGGGCAGTAAGACGTCGTGTTAATAACAATGCTAATACTAAAGTAGAAAAATTAAATTTGGATTGCCCAGACGTGTAGTAAGACGCGGTGCTAAACATATATATATATATGCATTCTCGAACTCATTAAACTACATAAATAAAGTTCATATAACTTAAATATTATCAAGATTGTACAAAAGCGTGTAAATTTAAAGTTAAAAAAACAGACAGTTCTCTGCATATTGCCAAGATAACATTACACTAGTTTAGGCTTGAACTAAAAACATTTACGAACTAGAATAAAATAGATTTGTAGCATGCGCTTCAAATATCTTTCAAATATATAATTTAATACCTATAAATAATAGTAGTCCCACATCAAACTACTTTTTTTTAAGCTAAAAAGGTATTGAATACAATTCGATTTTTTGGCCGAGTTAGAATTGCGATAGTAAGATTCAAACAAAAAAATTATTTAAATTTTTCATAGCGATGGTGGGAATACTATAATAAATATTTAATTTATTTAATGGAGAATGTACAATTTTACTTTATCTCGACACCTTCGAGATGGGGAATATCTCAATCGTAAACAAATTTGAACTCGAAATTTTTGTGACTTTCGTGATCCCGTCTGTCTGTGTCTCGGCCTAGAACAGAAACCATTCTACCGATCAGTCTAAATTTAAGTATCTATAGTTTCCATTAGATTCCTCCGAACTATTTTGTGAATTTGATATCCAACCCTAAAACTAAGGGTTGTTTACTGAAGGAAAAATAGAGATAAAATATATTTTTGCTAGATACACTCTTACGATCTTTGTTAAATTTTGTATCTAGGAATTGTTTAACATTACAAAAAAAATTACAATTCTCATTGTTTCTATGAAAACTACTTTAAGGGCACTCAATTTACATAGGCAGAAATTTCCAATTCTCATCATTTCTCCGCAACTATTTGAGATATGAACTAACTTATCGTTGTAAACCTGTAGTTCTAATTAAAAATAAAAATATTTTAATTTTGAATATATTTTTATAAAATTATTAGTCTATGAGCCATAAGAATACATACAATTTTAATGGATAACTTTGAAATATGATTTTTACGCTCTTTGGTGGACAGAGATGTTACCCTTTTCTCGATGATTCTGCAATAATGTATATTATTTAGTCTCACAAATCCTACTAGTTTTTATTAAATGTCTTTATTTTAATATAAAAGAGATATACAGTCCTTGGGGTTTAACGTAAAACTTATTTTAATTATGTTTCTGCAATACTATTTACGTTTCATATATCTTCCACGAGTTTTAAGTAAATGTTTAGGATTTATATAAAGGATATATAAAGTATGTGCGATAATCCATGGCACATATCATTTGACGAGTTTTGGCCACTGTATTATCATAAGCTTAGCTTGATTAAATTAGAAGATCTCTTGCCAGCTCTAGATAACTTTTCATCAGTAGGGATATGTGTTGTGTGTTCAGGAAGTGTCATAATCGTTCTATATGTTTTCAATCCCATGTTGTCTACTTTAATGTAGCTCACAATCCAGCTGGTACTTCTTTTATCACTCATAAAATATCCATCAAAATAAACACACACTATTCAGAGGATTTACTTCTTTTTACAGCACAGAGTTTCAAAACAATTTACGTTATTACTTAACATTAAAGAAAGTATAAAATACAGTCATAATAAGCTACTATTGTCCAATCAAAAGATCTTTTATACCAAATACAAATTTTTAAATAAAAATGACCTACTTTGGCGGCCGGGTGTTCTAACACGATACTCTCACAGTAGACTAGACTGCAGATTACGGGCAGATCAAGGTTCGAATCTCTATCGGGTGTACTTGTTTTTTTCCAAAATGGTACTCCACTCTTTCTCTGCGCAAATGCGAATACACTTCAAAATAGTATGGTAAAAGTATATAATATTCTTTTATATTATTATATAATTGGCTTTGATCACAATATGGCCGTTATAATATCCGGTTTTATATATCTTACCAATGTTATTTGTTTGAGGGTAATAAAGACTGGACTGTGTGGGAATTTTTTTTTCCTTATTGGAATATTTTTATGACTCATTAGCAATGTAATAAATAAAATTGACCAGAATTCGCATTCTTAAGGTCAAATAATACATTTTGGGAAACTTTTATTTTTATTTCGTGTGTTAATAATTTAAAAAATGCTTCAATTATCTTGAACTATGTTTAAATCGCCTTTTTATTGGTCTAAGTAAATGTTCGTTAAAACATTTCTTGTGAAATTTCTGTGTATCTAGCAATATATACTCACTAGATGTTATATGTGTAAGCATTTTCGTTTTAATATATATACTAAGACAAATATATAAATAAAACATTTAGTCAAAACGTGTCTTTTTTTCAAAAATACCATATTGTGTTAACAATTTTAATTAATGTGAGTCAATCTATTTATGATAATATGAAAATTAATGCAACACTTTGTTTATACATTTCTTTTATGTATTTTATATGAAACACACTCGTTCCGTCAAGATTTCATCAATGAAATTTGCTTTAACTTTAATCTTTTATTGCATACTTGACAACATAACAGCTCTCCCAAGTCGCAGATGACTGTGGTGTCTGATAGCGAAATAGCAATGAAAACAAACACAAAAGTCTCAAACTATTGTAATCACGGCACTGTCCATATGTAGGTTTCCACGCTTCAATTAATTAAAATTGGTTGAAAAATTACTTCTGGATATGTGAATTGAACCCGAAACTTTTGGTTTATCGCACCAAAGTCCTACCATTGGGCTATCCAGGACTCGTCCCCTGATGTCGTCCCCTGCTTGGGGTTATTCTTCATTCCCCTCCAAACGGACAATGCCATAAATACAATGATTTGCAGTCTTTGTGTTGATTTTTACTGGAAAAATGTTTATTTTGATGATGAAAACTTATCAATGAGTGGCTTACTAATAACTTGTTTTTACCACCGTGTCTTACCACCGGTTCAGGTTATAGGCATATGTGATAATTACTAGAATGGGGTAGGATTAGGAATGAGGAAGGAAGCATTTTAGAGGTAATATAACCGCATTTGCCTGGAAAGAGACCGGGATTAGAACCCTGATCACCCCATCATCAGCATACCAGTCTAGTACGACAATGACGCCATAGACCGTTCGGCCACTGAAGCGGATACGTATGACTGATTAAAAAAAGGTTCAATCTATAATACACGTATATGAAAAAGTTCGCACGATTATGTCGTACTATTGATTACTATTTTAGAAAGGGAGGGGGGGGGGACTGGTTAACAATAAATAACCGGCCCCGTGGTGTAGTGGTCAGTGCATCTGGCTACGAGCTTAGGGGTCCCGGACTCGATTCCCGGCTAGTAACTTGGGTTCTCTTAAGAGGAAATATCCCAATGGCCACCAGGTGTCGGTAAATTAAGTTTAAGTTAGGTTACAACTCCCAATGATCCACACCTATATATTCACGATCATCGCATCATCTCGTGTGTGTATGACGTGTAGCCAACCACTATAGGTGTACCTTGGGCAGCGCTGTGTGCTACCGGTGCGGCTAATAGTCTACATACAGGCGACCGAACTGGATGTCATGTCCCTTCCGGTCATATTTGCTATACGATTAAAAAACAAACCATAAATGATATAGGCTTTTGTAATAAGTACAGTTTTTAGCAAGTCCTATTGCTCCCTTTTCATCGGATGTTCAATTTTATTATTATTATTATTATTATTATTATTATTATTATTATTATTATTATTAGCACCGCGTCTTACTACCCGTTCGGGTTATACGCACTTACGCTAATGTGCAATGGTAGGGTGAGTGTGAGATGAAATGGAGGACCTACAGTTTAACGTGGAATCCGAACCACGGTGGAGGCCTGGCATTCCTCACATTCACAAGTTGGTGATTAATACACGTCTTGTCAGAGGTGATGGAAGGGTTTGGCAATCAGATAAATCTGTGCCGGGACCGAGGATTGAACCCCGGACCCATGTTCAATTTTGACAACAGTTTAATTTGTTTACTCTCTAAAGGTTATTCCCATTGGTACAGTGAGTGCGATACACTCAATTTTATAACCTTACTATTTATCTTCTTGAGAGATATAGTGAGATATTTTCTTGCCTCAAGAGCTGGTTTCAAAAATGTAATCTCCGTTGATCACCAGGAGGAAACGACGAAGAGGATGTTTAGAAGAAGTGAGATAAGAGAACGGGTGAGAAGAGGTTAATGATAACGTCATCACATCACATTCTTGGTGTAGTACCGGTAAGACAGTATCGAGCCTGAAACTAATTTGATGTTGGGAAAGTTTCGTACTTAGATGAAGTTATTTCTTACTACACATATTATACTTTATCAACTTTTTAGTAACACAAATTAAATTCTTGATTTAGTAGGGACTGAGCTCTGGCATGAGAAGAGAACAAATAGCTCAGTTGAAAAGAACTGACATGTTTATTTAATTCCATTTTTCTGGTCTCTTTACATATTTGTGAGAGAAAGAGGGAGTATATGAGTTGCTTACATGTGTGTACGAGAGAAAGAGAAAGTATATGAGTGCGTACATGTGTAAGAGAGAGAATAAGGGAGCAAATGAGTGCTTACATATGTGTAAGAAAGAAAGAGGGAGTATATGAATACTTACATGTGTGTGATAGGGAATTAAAGGATAAATTAGTGCCTACATGTGTGTGAGAAAGAGAGAGAAAGTATATGAGTTATTACATGTGTATGAGAGCTAAAGAATGAGTATATGAGTGCTTACATGTGTGCGAGAGAGAAAAAGGCAATAGATTAGTGCTAACATGTGTGTGATTGAGAAAGAGTATGTGAGTTATTGTACATGTTTAAGTTCTCATTACACATGTTTTCATTTCTCTACCATACAAAATAATTTATTTGATAGAGTATAAACCGAATGGGTAGTATTACGCAGTGCTAAAAAAAGTTCGAAACGTTCAAACGTCTATTGGGTCTAAGATTAACTTGACTATTTGAAGAACTAATTGATAGACAGTAAAATAATGATTATGCACTATTGTCCTTACAAAAGTAATTAATGACTTTACTATCAAACAACTAGAGCAATTATTTTTTTACATAATAAAATTAGACATGGTATAATATGAGTTATCTATTTAGTTAATCAATGCTCATTTATTCCTAGAATGTCATGCAAAACCCTTTGTTACGATGTGAATATTATTTAGTGATACAATTGGGAAGATCTACTGGAACTTCTTATATCTTATTGAGCAAGGCCGAAGAATGCTAATTTTTATAAAAGAGGTCTACCAGAAAGTCGATTTAATACATAATAGGTCTAATCTTTAGTTATATTAATCTACAATGTGTTTGTCAACCTCGGTAATCTTAGGGTAAAGTGATCGTGATGTTCGTGGATTCAAATCCAGCTGAGGTCTACAGGTTTTTCTTGAGTGATAAAAGTCCCAAGGACAACTTACTTTTGAGGGAAAGTAAAGCCGTCGGTCCATTGTCGAGTGTGGGATGTAAAAGAAATCTGGAAAGAAGGTGAAAATACCGTCCTGGCAAAATTGGTAGGCCCTTTCAAGATCGTTCATAGAAATTCAATGTGGATCACAACAAAGGGCCATCACAGTTCCTGAATTCCCCTAGTAAATTCGATACATACCAGATGGTGCAGGTGGCAATAACCAGTCGAGAGGCTGAGTACATGCCATGCTCCGGATGGATATAAATCACACCAAACCAATCTTAGCGTTGTTGACTCAAGAAGAAGATAATGAGTTTATGTTTATGTGGGAAGGAGATAATAGGTTTTATTATAAAAACGTTTAATATATTAGATTAGCTATGATAATAATATACATCAGAGTTTGACATTCTTAATATGAATTTGATATGATTTTACTATGGCTTTAACACATATTATACTAGTAAAGGCCAATACTACATAACCGATAATTTCACTTCACCTAAACAAAACACACCAATACAGTTTAGCGCTACCTTGTAATAACTACGTAGGTTTGCCTCTTGACCTTTTAAGTTTGCCAAAGTTGGGTGAAAGCGAGAGTAGGTAGATATTAATAAACCTACATAAGCTACCAACTTAGTTTTTGAAAGTTATTTTATTAAATCTCTTCTTTTCCTCTCTGGTGATTCCTCAATTTTGATCTTTCAGTTAATAATACATTTTCTGCCTTCTTTTCTTGGACCTAATTGCATGTTTTTTCTAAGGCTGGACTTCTATTCATGCATAATACAAGACCAAAGCCCGGATTATGATGATTTGTTTTCTTCTTCTTTCTTTTTGTCACATACAATGCTCATGAGCATATAAACTCTATTCATGATCCCCTTGTCGTAGTAATGTATATTTTATATGTCTTTTTTTGTCATTTTTAAATTTAAGGTAATCTTTTCCTGGTTGATAATTTAGAGATTACTACAAACAACATATCATTTGACAGGGTAATTAATTTATATATTTAGAAACAATTTTAAATAGCAATAACGATATTAGATTGGAAATGTATGAAAATAATACAGTTGGGAAATGCATGTTATTACTCGGTCAGCAAGTTATTGACATCTCGCTTGTTGTAAAGGAATATAAAACTTAGAATATACAAAACAATAGTTTTACCGGTTGTTCTCTATGGGTGTGAAACGTGGTCTCCTACCTTACATGACGAAAAAAAATTAGGGTGTTCGAAAACAAGGTGCTTGGGATGATATTTGGTCCAAAAGGGGTTAGGCTACTGGAGAGTAGAAAAGGTTACATAATTATGAGTTCTATACCGTGCACTCATCACAAGACATTGTTTGGATAATCAAGTATCGTAGATTACAGTGGGTAGGACACGTAACATGAATGGGAGAATCTATAACCGTATTCAGATTATTGACTAGCCAACCCAATGGGAAGAGACCATTGGGAAGACCTAGACAGAGATGGGAGGATAATATTAGAATGGACCTGAAAGAGTAAGGACTGGATAGAACTAGATCAAGATAAGAATATGTAGCGTACTTTTGTAAGTACAGCAATGAGCTTTCGAGTTCCTAATGCCATAGAGTAAGTATTTTCTTTGTTTGCGTCATTTTTAGGTATTTTAAGGTATTTTTTAGTCATTTTAAGGCATTCATGTTAAATAAGTTTATTTTTAATGCTATTAATATTTTATAAATGCATAAATGTTCAAACATACATTTTTCAGCACACAGATGTAATTGAAAGATAATGTAGTCAATAAACTTTGTTGCCTCTTTGCGTGTATGTTTGTAAAATACACATTCCTGGAGAGACACTGCAACTTGGCTGGAGAGAGTTGCGTTGAGAAGGGGTAGCGGATATTTGTAAATCAATATTATAATCAAGAAAATGAAAAAGTTTAATTTTCAAAGGCTTTTAGTTGCATTTTATTTTGTAAAGTGCGTGGTTGAATTAATCGTGTGCATTTATTACGAGTTTTTGTTCTTGTTTTTTATGTAATTTTTTTTGAAAATTTTAAGTCTTCTTTTATATATTTTTTGAGAGATACAAGCATTTCCAGAGGGGTAAAGACCCCCCACCCTCCCACAAGTTTATATTTAGTTAGTGAAAGAAGGTGTTTGGTGAAATAAATGTTAAAGCTACAGTATGTTCGATTTTTTTTACAGTGGCAGCATTTGGGTTATCACATGGGTAACCAGCCCCTTGGCATAGTGGTCAGTGAACCTGACTACGAGCCTAGGGGTCCCTGGTTCAATACCCAGCTGGTACCTTGGGTATTTTTCCGAAAGGGGAATTACCCCAACAGTCACCGAGGTTTGGTTAGTTAAGCTTAAGTTAGGTTTAAGAGTTTACAGTTCCACACCCTCACACTCATTATCACCATCACCTCGTCTCATCAGGAAATGGAAATAACCTCCATGGAAAGGATGCACGATTAGTACATTTGGGCGTCCCCTGGGCAACGTTACATTAGTACTCTCTAATCTTTCCTCAAACTTGGCTGTGAGTGATGTAGCCCAGACGTGACAAAAAGTATATATATATATATATATCATTCGGGTTCTTTGATAATTACTAATGATGCTAATTTTAAATGCTTGTAATTTCGTTGCTTAAGTTTTAAAAGATGGCTATCTGTGTCTACATTTCTTTAATTGGTATTTTTATGTGTCTGATTTGGTTAGTACATATTTTATTTGGTATCAAAGCTAAAAGTATAATTTTCCGACACACATTTTTTTCTTGGTGTGGTAAAAATCTTTAAAATGAAGGTATATGAATATAAAACTGGGTAAAATTAAATTAGGCTTCATTTATGTTATATAAGTCGTGTTTTGTGAGGGAAAAATTAATAACAATATGTCCCTTCTTAGCAACTTACACTACTGATTCCCCCCTCCCCAGTCAAAAAGGTAATTTTTGGACAGCCTGTATATGATTCTGTGGTGTAATAAACATCTTGAAAACGAATACTTATGAATATGAATATAAGAATTTTGAGTAATATTAGATTAGGCTTTATGTATGTTATGTAATTCGTGTTTAGTGAGGGCAAAACTAATAATAATGTTCCCCCACCACATCCTTCCCACTCCCCCACAAAAAAAAGTTGGAAAATCAAGAACTTCCACGTTCCAATAAACAATGGGCTTTAAAACCTGCGTACTTTGTCTTATCTACTTATTGACATTATTTCATCACCTCCTTTTATTAGAACCTTTACTTTGCTTCGTAGCAAGGTTATTTCGTGAGTTTATTTGCTCCCACTAACAATAAAAAAGTATTTTATCATTCATACTTCAATTCAAACTAAACCTATTTCTCGGAGATAACAAAATCGAGCACTGCTAAACACCTCTACAGATCCGACGTGCGTTAAGTTTCCGCAATCTTGTTTAAATGACGTTGCCTACTTGGGGATTTCGAAGCTATTTGGCAAGGCGGGCAAGGCATCTTACTTAACTTGACGCACTATAACTATTATTATTATTATTATTAGCACCGCGTCTTACTACCCGTTCGGGTTATACGCACTTACGCTAATGTGTAATGGTTGGGTGATTGTGAGATGAAATGGAGGACCTACAGTTTAACGTGGAATCCGAACCACGGTAGAGGCCTGGCATTCCTCACATTCACAAGTTGTGATTAATACACATCTTGTCAGAGGTGAAGGAAGGGTTTGGCAATTCAGATAAATCTGTGCCGGGACCGAGGATTGAACCCCGGACCCTCAACTCAGAAGTCTGACACCTTACCCCTAGACCACCAGGTCACCTTCACTATAACTAGAGATAGGGTAAATTCGCTTTTGCGAAAAACGCGAAAAGAAAAAAAAGGGGTCGAAAATAGGGTATTTATAAGTTTTCTTTGCGTTTCATGTCATTTGAAAGTGTTTAAAGCAATATTTATTTCGCGAATTAGCGCGATAAACGTGATTTTGAGAGTATTTTAGCTAAATTATTCTATTTAGCGAAATAGACGCGAATTCCCTGAAAATGCTGTGCATTTAAATAAAATGCTGAGAATTTCTATAAAACGATGTTTTTCAGCGGAAATAAGTGATTAAAAAATCATTGAGTTTCACTCGTCTGTGTGCTTCAGCTCGGGTTTTACTTGCATCCTGTGCCTTCCACAGCCCATCCGGCTAATCGCCACATTCCGTTAGTCGTTGCTTTTATCATAAATCCTTTGTATAGGCCCTAAAAATATTGACGAAAGACATTTTTACCTATTTTGCTACAAAATGCTAAATTATGCCACAAAACGCTAAATTTCCAATAATTAATGCTAAAAAACTGAAAAGTAATGTTATTTTACCCTATCTCTAACTATAACACTTTAATCACCATCACACTTGGACACCAATGTACAAAATATAAAGGAGGGGAAGAAAATAAGTAGTTCGTACTGAGAGTCCTTTTGAGTATGTGTTGATAACACTTGCTTCCGCTAACGAGTATAAACAAACACGCTACTATTAGTGCCCGAATAGCATTGAATTGTATTTAAAAATTACCTTTTACTTGTTTCTTAATCTCGATATTTTTTATGGACATTAGTAATATACTTCCTGGCAGAAAGATTCCTACTGGTCATTTTCGTGAATATACCCCATAAACTGAGTTGTAGATGATTTAAAAATAACATTCATTTGAAAAAAACTACTTTAAGATAAAAAATATGTTATGAGTATTTTAAAACTATTTTTGGAATTATTTAAGAATTAAGGGTTTCTGTTTTAATGTTATATCTTTAAAACCCGCTGAATAAGACGTAAATACAGTAACATGGGAGATACAATGTTTACTTGCCCCTACGTCTACAGGTAGGCAAAGTCATTAGGGTGTGGTTGTAGGGAACGCGAGAAAAGGCGAGGGTTTTGCAGTTTTTATATCAAAATTTTTATTTGAGCAGAATAAACAAAATTCTGCTTCAGTACAAACGTAGAGTTTAATTTTATTCATATAGTGACATCAACAGTTGTTGAATATCTGTCAAGGGTGTCCTGGATTTAATGAATACTTTTTCTCTCCATTAAAAAATGTTGTTAGATAATGCTCCTATCCTCATGGCAGATATTAAAAAACTGTTGATACCACCATGCGAAGAAAATTAAACTCTGTGTTTCTAATGGAGCAATATTTGATTTATTTTGACCAAAAAGATATGTTGTATAAATAGCAAAAACACTGATCTTTTATGGCGTTCCCTGTATCCTCACCTTAACTGAGACGTTTAGAAATTCCGCATTATTTATGGAGTTGTTTGATATTTTTAAGTATTGTTTTCACCAAAATATACGTGAAAGTTCTCAATAGCTAAAAAATTTAATTCTTGAGTCCAAAGTATTTTTTAAAAGGTGTGATTACTTACATAAATCTCTATAAAACAATCCCAATTTATTTTTAAAAATCTTTTGTGGCCTTTTCAAATCATGACTTTATTTGATATAGGGAGGCTTTTATCTAGGTTTCTAACCCTTTGATTTAGTCTCAGAAGTACAAATTCTCGTTTAAAGGGTCGAGTTTTTTTAAACTTTAAACTCAAAATTAAGTTTTTTTTAACTGGTAGGAAACCCGTTAATAATTTTCATCTACATTTAGTTGAAAACAATATTTTAAAATATCAAACAACTTTTTAAATAATGCGGGTATTATAAACGTCTGAAGTACGTCTCAGAGATGAACAATGTAGCATCCTTAAGAAGGAGCTTTACTATTTACAGTCTACATGCAGCTCACACTACTCCTATTTACCTAAATAATAATCTTATTTTGCACTTTTTCAAATTCCTCAAACTATAGCAAGCTTGTTCTAAGATCATAGTGATGGTAATATTAAGTCGATTATGACTAAAGTATCAAAATTAAAATACAATTTCTGACTTTGTAAATAAACAAATTAATGATACATGAATTTAAGACTCTGCTCTTAAAACAATGTAGTGAGAAATTTAATTTTAGAAGATATTAATTTTCACCGCACATATTTTACACTCCCAATGGTGTGACAACAATTTATTTAATATAGTAATTAGCTAAAAAAATTAAGAACCTTATTTTAAAGTTTAGATTATTTAATATTGCAAGGGAGATATGTCACTTAGATTTTTATATTCTTTGTTAATCCTCTTTTGGTGTGGTGAATTGGATCGCTTTTTTCCCTTAGCTCCGAGTCTTACTATCCATTCAGGTTATAAGCATGTGTACTAATTACTCTAATGAGGTAAGTATAAGGAGATCGGCTTTAAAAGAAGTGTATCCAAATTTGCATGGAGGGAGAGTGGAAAATTATTTTTTGAAAAACCACCCTCAGTATATCCAACCAAGATTCGAACTCCAATCTTCCTGTCAATGGCAGTCTAGTTTAATACGAGAGTGACGCCTTATACCAAGCGACCACCGAAGTAGGTTGGACGGTACATAATGGAGGTTGCCAATATCGATCAATGGTAAAAGATGTAAGGTTAATATATCTCCCAAACAAATTATTATACTACTATAAAGCCACATGGCTGACTCACTCACTCACTGACATTAATGTTTACCCACTTCCAGATGAGCTAGAAACTTGAAATTCGGCAAACTTATAGATTCTAGCTTGTAACCGAAGGGAAAATTCCAAAAAGTTAGAAATTTTAATTTTTAACCCCCAAAAATATTTAAATGGTGGAGCAACTTTAAAGTCGGTGCGGACCTTTCTTTGGAGGTCTCTTGTGGCTAAACGATAAGACCTATTAAAAAACGGATTGCACCAGCGCTACCAATTTGATGAGATCCACAAGTTTGGTCCTAATACTTTTTGTCGTATCTGCATCGGTTATACCTGAGATCGAACTAGATGTTTTGATTTTAGGTAAATTTTTCACATTTTCCACATATTTTTTAATTTTCTGACAAACTTATGGGACAGCCAGAACCATAAGATCTGGCAAGAATATTGGCACATCCAATTTCCATAAGTGTGCCAAATTTAATGATTTTAGATTCCCTATAAGTATGGAGAAACTAAAATAATATGTGAAAAATACAATACAATATCGGTAACTTTAAGTTGTTACGTTCAAAACAACGCTGGAACTATATTAGTTTGGATCTACTTGCAAAGAAAACTCACTGGGGGTTTGGGGGCGGAACCCCCATCGAGTAAAGCGAGTATAATATAAACATACACAATACATATTCTGAATGTGAACCAAAGTCTACTAATAAACCAGCCAAGATACAAAATGGTTGCAAATTCACTCATTACGCTACAAATATAAATTCACATTTTTTCATAAACGATAGTTGTAGTATTCTCAAGAGCTCCTTTCACTCACCTGATAACATCTGACTTCAGTAGACAGCCTAATATAGTTCTAACCTGACGTTGCATCATGGTGTGATTTTTTTGTGTTATAATTTAGAAAACAGTGGACAGTTGAAACCATTTTACCACTTTCAACTAAACACAGCCAGATTGAAAAAAAACATAGTGATAATACGAATAAATTGACCCAATCTCACAGTCGTAGAGCTAAGAATGAAGAAATCCAAATTTATAAAAGTTTTCCGGCTCTAGCGAAATCTTGTCTCTTATTTCCTTGTTAATCGGTCGTGATATAACTATATGGTATTTTAAAGATACTCTTGTATTATTTTTTATTATTTGCACCTCGTCTTACTACCCGTTTGGTTTAACGCACTCACGCTAATGTTTAATGGTAGGAAGATTGTGAGATGAAATGGAGGACCTACAGTTTAACGTGGAATCCGAACACGGTGGAGGCCTGGCACTCCATACATTCACAAGTTGTGATTAATACACGTCTTGTCAGAGGTGAAGGAAGGGTTTGGCAATCAGATAAATCTGTGCCGTGACCGAGGATTGAGCCCCGTACCCCCAGCAAGAAGTCTGACACCTTACCCCTAGACCAACAGGTCTCCTGATACTCTTGTAAATATGTAAAACATAATCTGTTTTATAGACACGGATGTACATATTTTGGCTCTAGTTTGGCCTAAAATTTGAGTCCAAAGATTATACAATTACCCGTTTCGGTGGCCTCATGGTCTAAGTAGTTAGCTATCTGTCTACTGAGCTAAGGGCCTCAGGTTCGATTCCTGGCATGGCCGAAAAAAATATCATTGGTAAAATGTTGGTTTCCACTTTCACAGTGATGAATTAACGGATTAGGGCTGGATGTTGTGTCTGTTCTAGCTGTAAGTTAGTTTATAAGTCGTGTACTGATATAATCGGTCGGTTCAGAAAGTGCACGTTAATTACCTATAATAGATGAAAATGAAAAAAAACTTAGGGATTCTTTGAGAGAGATAAAAAAATTAAAAATATAAAAAGAAAATATAGGGAAAATTATTATTAATAAAAATAAAGAAATGGAAGAATGTGGTGACTTTTAAAGTTTCTCTGAAATGCGCGTGCCACTGTAACCGATGCGGGACACCTCAACAGAGAAGGATTAAATTCGACAGTAATATTAAGCCGTCATTGGCTGTTTTTTGGCTTGGATTGGTGGAGGAGTACCCTAACCTAGTGAGAAAAGCAACAGGCCTACTTTTGCACTTCTCAACTTCCTATTTGTGCGAGCAACCTTATCAGTTATGGCAACAATAAAACCTAAAGCAAGAAATATTGAGGATGATATGTGTGCTGCGTTGTCAACCATTAGGCCAGATATCAAACTTTAGTGTTCTTAACATCAATCGCAAGTCTCACAATAATAATAATGTATTTTCATACTGATGATTGTATAATTCATCTTTAGTGATCTCACATTGTGGTTGTATAGTGTTTTAGTCTATTGATTTCTAAGACTATTACACTAAAACTGTATCTATGCATGTTATTCAATTTTTCATTATTTATATATTATTTATTTATATCAACAATACAGAAGATTTTTTTTAACTTTTAAATATTACAAGATTTAATATGCTACTCTGATATATACCATTTTGAATAAAAAATGAAAAATGTGCAAAACAAAATGCTTATGAAAATTCTCAAAAAGACGCCACGAAATTCTAATATCCTTCACAAAGATGCTGCAAGCTTAGAAAGGTTAAGAATCCTTCTCGAAATAGACTAGACTGCCGATGACGGGGAGATTGTGGTTCATATCCAAGTCAGGTGTACTAAAAATAGTGTTTCCTAATTGGTTCTTCACTCTCCCTCCAAACAAATACGGTTACACCTATTCTAGATTCAACCTTCCTCATCCCGAACACATTAGCGTAATTATTAATTATGCATATAGCCCAAACAGGTAGTAAGATGGCTCACTATAAAGACTTGTTTTTTGTATTTTGTTGGTTAAGATTAATAATGCTCCATCTATTACATCATTTAAAAAATTGCAATTAATTGTTTATTCTATTTCAAATGCGATACTTCTCTTTGCTAATGGCCTAAAATAATATGATTCTGACATTGGTGTTTGGCGTTTGAATCTAGACTAAATACTTCGTAAGTGTTTACTACAATGCCATTTTCTAACCTCTAGATAGAAGAATGAAGGTGCGATTCTTTCTCATACCCACCTTCTTATATTGAGTAATTAATATACCAAGTGTCCAACATAATAGTTAGAAATCACTTTAATATAAGGGTATAGTGCGCTTTGGTGGCCCTGTGGTCTAACGTACTACCCTCGCAGTAACTAGACTGCCGATGACGAGGAGATTGAGGTTCAAATCTTGGTCGGGTGTATTGAGGGTAGTTATTCCAAAATGGTTTTCTACTCTCCCCCCACGCAAATTCTGTTACACTTGCCCTAGACATAACCTTCCTAATCCCTAAATATATTAGCGTAATTAGTACATAAACGTCTAACCCAAACGGGTTGTGAGACGTGGTGCTAAATTTTTATTTAAAAAAATGCGGTATAGGAATGAGAATGGTATCTAAGATTAAATGCATCTAATAATTAATTCAAGTGGAAAAATAAGAAAAAAGCGCGTTGTGTAAAGTAAAAATTCCGGCCAGCTGCCTTGTAATATCATAAACCTGAAATTACAGATAGATTCATGGATACACCAATAAAAAGTAAGTTTATTAGGTAATACTAGATCACTTCATAAATTCGCCTCTGTGGCGTATGACCGCTAGTGTTGATCTGACTGCGAGACGGAATGAAGTTGAATCCGGTGGTGAAGGGTGTTTCAATGTGTTCACCCTCCTCCACAAAGCGGCTACTTCTCTATAACCTCCCAATTCTATCCATTAGGTAATTAGTACTAGCGTATAACAAATGGGTAAGCGCGTGCTAAAACAAAAAAACTTCATGAATTACATATAGATAGCAAAAAATTACTAGAAAAATCTCCAACGGCGATTCTCACTCCCTTTTTTGTTTCCCAGTATAATTATATATTATTATTTTATTGAAAATAATATTGGCTCAGATTATAGATCATTCACAAACAAAGGCCAAATAAATGTTTAAAAAGACACTTTCACTTGAAAATTGATCCCGGTACTGTGACCTAGTGGTGTAGGCCAAAAAAATAATTTTACAACTTGTTCAATTAGGAAGCACAATGGTTGACCATGAATCATCGTGGCTGTGACTCTGATAGCTATTAATTAACTCACACGTTCATAGACTCTATGACCCTGCACACGGGATAGTTCATTGGCTGAACCATATACGTAAATTAAGACACAGGAACCTAGTTCCCGTGCGTGGTCTACATTTCTAAATATTCTTACTTACTCTATGGCATAAGGAACGTGAAAGTTCATTGCTGTACTTACAAAAAAACGCCACCTATCCATCTCTTTAGCTAATTATATCCAGTTCACCACATTGAATCCTATCCCTCACTAGAGCTAGTTATACCCAGTACATCTCATTACACCCTATCCCTTTTTTTGAGCTAGTTATATCCAGTCCACCTTATTGCATCCTATCCCTATCTTGAGCTAGTTCTATCCTGTCCACCTATTATACCCTATCCCTTTTTTTGAGTAGTTATATCCAGTCCACCTTATTGCATCCTATCCCTATCTTGAGCTAGTTCTATCCTGTCCACCTCATTACACCCTATCCCTTTTTTGAGCTAGTTATATCCAGTCCACCTTATTGCATCATATCCCTATCTTGAGCTAGTTCTATCCTGTCCACCTCATTACACCCTATCCCTTTTTTTGAGCTAGTTATATCCAGTCCACCTTATTGCATCCTATCCCTATCTTGAGCTAGTTCTATCCTGTCCACCTCATTACACCCTAACTCTTTCAGGTCCATTCTAATGTTTTCCTCCATCTACGTCTAGATCTCCCCAATGTCTCTTCCCATTGGGTTTCCCAGTCAATACCCTGAACACGGTTATATATACTCCCAATCACACTGCATGTTTTTACCACCGTAATCTAAGCAACTTTATCATCCTAACAATGTTTGGGATGAGTACAGAGTATGTAACTCATCTTTATGTAACCTCCTCCACTACCCACTAACCTCATCCCTTTTTTGACCAAATATCCTAAGTACCTTGTTTTGAAACTCCCTAATTTAAAAAAAATACATTTGTATTCCTAATATGCAAAATTGGTGTATGCAGACATGCTCAAGGGAATAAAAAAAAATTTGAATCTTCCCGCAAAGCTTTTCCAAGATTGTCTTGCCTGAAAACGTCTTGTTAATAAACGGAAATAATTTAAAGAATAAATTGAAAATATTTCGTTGAATAAACGGAATAAATTTGAAAAATAATTTTGGGAACCGATAAAAACCCTAAACTAAAAAAATAAGTTTAACTTGGGACTAGCCTACGTTGGTGGTGGAATGGTCTAAGGCGTCACTCTCACAATAGACTGGATTGGTGATGACTGGGAGATCTGGGTTCAAATCCCTGTCGGGTGTACTAAATATGTTTTTTCATAAATGGTTTTGCACTCTCTTCCTACACAAATGTGGGTACGTTTGATCCATAACTCTACCTCCATAATTCATACTCCACTATCGTAATGAATGTATACGTATAAGATACTAAGATAAAATGAAAGAAAATGGCACAATAAACTAAACATACAAGCTTAATTAGGGAAAAATAGCAACCTGAATAGGGGAATTGAATTCGGGACCTTTGGTTTGTGTACCAATGCTCTACCACGGAGTCAGCCTGTTTAATCTTGTATCCAAGGTTATTTTCACTTGTTTTAGTATTGAGTCTATGAATTAAAAATATTTATAAGTTACTTTTGGACAGCACACAGCTCTTTTTTTATTTAACCGTATATTAGTATTTGTCTGGGCTATGCGCTTATATCAATTATACTAGTGGATTATGGATGGGGAAGGTTGGACTTAGATGAATTGTACCAGCATTTGCGTGGAGGGAGCGTCTAAAAACGTTTAGATGATAACACCTCAGAACATCCGAACGAGATTCGAACCTCGATCTTCTCATCCCCGTCGAACTAGTCAAACACGAGTGTCCAGTGGTTTCAAACACAAATTAGTTGAAGGGTCAGATTCACAAACTCAGGGCGTGTTGCGTGCCACAGCGCGTCTTACTACCCGTCCAGACTATGCACATCTTAATAACGCTATTGAATAAGTGATTAGGAAGATATAATTTAGATTATATTATTTAACCACATTTGAGTTGAGGGAATGTAGGAAACCATCTAAAAAAAAAAATCATCCCTTGTAACACCCAGCTGGAATTCAAACCCTGACCTCTCAAACACTGACAATCTAGATCAGAATAGCTTGACGTTTAATTCGTGTGCCCACTGATGCAAGTCTATACTAGCTATTTGATTCTATGTATCTAAATCATTAATGTATATTTAAAATATTTAAAAACTTATATTTTCCTGGATGTTTGGGTTTATATGGGATACAGAAATAATTGAAACGGTATTTACTAAATAATGTAAATAAAAATTCCAACAAAAAATTATATAAAGTGATAAAACTAATACAATTTGAATTAATTTGTTGAGTTTATTTCTTTATTAAAAATTATGTACAAACTAAATGAAACTTTTATTTTCTGTGTGTATATATGAATGCAGGCCGGATAGCATTGTTGTAGACATGCATGCCGTTAAGATATGTTTCACGGGCTATGTGTTTGTGAGCCCTGCGTTATAGCTTACAACCATCAATACAAGTTGAAATTAAAGATTACGTAACTAAAGAACCAAAAGGCAAAATAAGGCAAGTGGGGTACAAGCAGTTGGAATTTTGTATTCAAGACTAAGTGAACAAAATACGAAAAGGCTAAAGAAAGAGAGTGGGGTCCAAGCAGTTGGAATTTTGTATACAAAACTAGGTAATTAAAAAACTAACAGTTAAAAGTAATAGAGTGGTGTACAAGCAGTTAGAATTTTATATTCAAGACTAATCATACAAAGGACTAAGAGGTAAAAGAGAGTGGTGTCTAAGCAGTTGGAACTTTGTATTCAAGACTAGGTAAACAAAATACGAAAATGCAAAAGAAGGAGATTGATGTCCAAGCAGTTGGACTTTTGTATTCAAGACTAGGTAGACAAAATACGAAAATGCAAAAGAAGGAGATTGATGTCCAAGCAGTTGGACTTTTGTATTCAAGACTAGGTAGACAAAATACGAAAATGCAAAAGAAGGAGATTGATGTCCAAGCAGTTGGACTTTTGTATTCAAGACTAGGTAGACAAAATACGAAAATGCAAAAGAAGGAGATTGATGTCCAAGCAGTTGGACTTTTGTATTCAAGACTAGGTAGACAAAATACGAAAATGCAAAAGAAGGAGATTGATGTCCAAGCAGTTGGACTTTTGTATTCAAGACTAGGTAGACAAAATACGAAAATGCAAAAGAAGGAGATTGATGTCCAAGCAGTTGGAATTTTGTATTCAAGACTAGGTAGACAAAATACGAAAATGCAAAAGAAGGAGAGTGGTGTCCAAGCAGTTGGACTTTGGTATTCAAGACTAGGTAAACAAAAGACGAAAAGGAAAAAGAAGGCGTGTCTAGGCAGTTGGAAATGTGTACGTAATCTTGGAATCTCGTCAAAGCGCGACGTGTGGGTCATGGCAATTATTCGCTGAGCTCACGGCTGATGTATTCCCATGACGTAATTACATAGGAGCAGCTGACACCTACGTGCCATTTCTTCATCATGAGACTCACCCCATTGTGTGGCTCATGTGCTGTCTTTAGGTATCACCTCATTAAAAACACTCAATTTGTTACTTTACTAACATTATTTTAAAGGATTTTTTTACAATAAAATAGAAGAGAACCCAATTTATAACTAAATAGAAGGAGTGTAGCCTTAGGGTAGACTATGAGACCAAGTCCCCCCAATACCTCCTTTTGGAGAGTTAATAAAAATATAAGACTATATACAACTTCCAAAGTGATAAAATTGATATAAATGCCTCTTTCTTGAAAACAATATTAAATATTTATTTCCCTTCTTCTATTGAGACTTTCCTCACTTTGTAGCAAATAGTTTTTTTCTAGTTGTCATCACTCTTTTCAGATTCTCACCCTTATATTCCTACTCCAAAAGTACCTCGAGTAGAAGCTAGTCTCAAAAGAAATGGCAAATTTTATTTGTGTTTAGATGCGGGGCTAACATATTAATAAATTGTCATTACTCGTAATATTATTATGCATATAATTAAATAGCTATATCGTAAACAGTACAAACTACTTCAACTTTTGAATGCTAGTTTATTAAATTTATATATGGTATTTTGTGAAAAGTTTTGATTTTTTTTTTTTTTTTTTTTTGTTTGGCAAAGTTAAGTTTTAAACTCTTGTCAAGGGTTGTGACACGAAGAGGGCTTTGTGAAGTTTTGGAGAGAAAAAAGGGGAAAAGGGGGGGGGGGGGGTTAATTTAGTACTCGAGAAAAGATTTCTATGAAAGATAAACAATAATCTATAATCTACAATACATGCCCTACTGACTTAAAAACGTTTACCCAAATAGTCCTTCAGTGAGGACTATTTCACTTACAAAGATAGAAAAATAATTACAGGTAAATTAAAGAATAACGCTTATATTCTTTTAATGATAGTGCTTTCATAAGAAATCTTGCGTTTTTCTCGTTTGGGTACTTTGGACATTTCCATTTGCATAAAAAATTTTTTTTTGTTTAGCTTTGACTCTGAAGATAATTTTTGTCTAACGTGCTTGCTCAAATCATTTAAAATGTATTTTGTTTTTATCTAAGTTTTAAAATGGAAGGAGAAGAGCTGATAAATATATATTGTTTAGTGTGTCATTATAAATCTGACGTTTCATATGTACAAAAATCAGTGATTAACAAAACCATTTGCTAGAGTTAATATAAGATATAATAGGTAAGACATTTTAACCAATATTTCAGTCTCCCTTTGTTAATATTAGTTATGTCCGCGTCCCTGCTAAATAGTTTTTGGTATTGTAATCCAGTCCTACTACCAGTTCGGGTTATACGCTTATGTACTAATTATGCTAGTGGTTTTAGGGATTAGGAAGGCTACATTTTAAAGAAGTTTACTCACATTTGCGTGGAGGTGGAGTGGGAAAACAATGTTGGAAAAACCACCCCTAGTACACCCGACCAAGATTCGAACCTCAATCAGCCCATCATCGGCAGTTTAGTCTACTGCGAGTAAAAACGCTTTAGACCATGCGGCCACAGAAGCACGTAGCATTAATGTAGATTGAATAATTAACATCACATTCCCGTGAACAATAATTTGTAATTATTAGTCTACTTAAAATAGAAATGATTAACAGCTATATTTTTTCCTGATCTAGAATTTAATGTCAAGTGTATGGTTGGAATGTATTAAAGCAAATATCCTCACGTATGGTAACGTGCTGCGTGGCGTCAGACTCACAATACACTCGTTTGTCTGTAACGAGGAGGTTAGGGTTCATATCTCAGACGGAACCATTGGGGGAGGAGTGGTTTCACAATGTCTACTAAGATATTCCCTACACTCACCACGACCATGCATGCGTGTTTCTTCTAATATATCCTCCTATTCCTTACACCTTAGATTAAGTTTTAACTAAAAATAGTTTTGAACGCACCTATATAAAAATGGTTAAATAATTTAAAAATTATTAACAAGTGTAATCAACCTCAGTAGTCGAATGGTCTAAGGCATCAGTCTCGCAATAAACTGGACTGCCGATGACAAAAAGATCAGGTTTCGAATCCCAGTCGGTTGAATTGAGGGTGGTTTTTAACAAAATAAATTTCCATATATCTCTACTCACGAAAATGTGAGTACATTTCCTTTAAATTCAACGCTCCTTATCTAAACCATACCGTAATTAATTAGCACATATGCGTATAACATGAACGGATAGTAAGATGCGGTGCTAAAGACAAAAACAAAAATTAGAGAGTGTATTTCTGTCAAGACTGGTTACTTTCGACACTCCTTGGTCAGTAGCGTACACTAGTTGAATAGAAACCGTGAGACAATCGTCTGAGTTTTAAGTTGAACTGAAACACGAGTGAACAATAGAAACAAACATAGCTTTCGTGCAGATAGCACGAACTGGTAGCAGTCCTAAGATACTGAACACGTAAAACAACGGTTTTTACAGTTGAACGATTCTTGTTTCGCATACGTCACAGCTTACAAGTGCAGAGCTTTGAAACACAAGAAGTTTACTTACTCTAAGCCGGCAAGGGGATCCTTTTGAAGGCTTTCGAGGCAGGTTTTTGAATTAATATTAATGTTTTCGGTCTTGAGCCCAGTTGAAAAAATAATAACTTCAGACTTTTTGGCCGTAGTTGCAACAGCCATCACCTGGAATTCGTGATAAAACATGTATGAACAAGAATTTATTTATAGATTTTATTGGTCATTACATCTGAATTAATCAGAGATAAGATGAATATAATCTCTGAGAGAACTGTATGGTTACTATTGGGAAACAACGTTGTCATTTTCTTGTTTTCATTTGGTCAATCTTTCTTCAAATGTATGACAAATTTTGTAGCTATGGTTCATAAACGTTGCAAGTACAGTGGAACCTCGTCTATCCGGCTGGGACCGGGTATCATCTGGACTAACGAAACTCCCGATAGTCCGAATATTATAGGAAAAATACATTAAAACAATATATTACTACAATTCGCCATTTATCTTCACAATAACATATTGTAAGCATTAAGATATATATACATATAGTATATATATATATATAAATAATATATAGGCCTATTATTTACAGGCGTGGAATCAAGGGGGGGGGTCAAAGGGTCAGTTGAACCCCCTGTGAAAGCTAGAAAATTAATACAAAAAATAAAATTAAAGTTCAAATTTTAGAAAGAAAAATAAAACACAGATAAATTATACAATTTCTTGTCTTTTTACGCGCAGACACCTCTTCAGATGGGTCCACATGTGCGTTATTTGTCCACGTTTATTCAAGTCACAATATGACTCACGCAAGTGTGGAAAAAATATTAGTTTTCATGTACGAATATTTGTCGTGCATAGCGAGTAGCGAACATTGTTTCGCATAGAGATGGTAGACACACATCAAAGAGGACTAATAATCGCCTGGGAGCAGTTCAGCCACGAACACCGAATCTAGGGTATGTGTGGACAGCAGGAGCAGTGGAACTATGGTGGGGCTCTGCCCCCTGGAAATAATTTGCCCCTCTCTTGAATAAATCCCCCCCCCCCCCAGATATATTTTAAATTCTCTGATATTATCGAATATGAAGACGAAAGATGGCCTTAAATCAAACTCCAAATGACTTCTAGATGCAATCTATTGTCAAAAAATTTCCGGAGAAGACCACTTTAAATAACTATTAGACTAGAGGCATCTAACTGGCACAAAAGTCAGGGGAAGAAAGCTCTAAATAGCTTCCAAAGTCATCCAAATTTCATAAATGTATGGGGGAGAGCAACTCCGAATAGCTTCTAGATGCATGTCATTTTGAATTATTTTCAGGCGAGAACCACCCCAAATAGCCTAGTTTCTGAAATAATTCCAATTTCAAAATTTTGTCGGTGGAAGACCACTTCAAAGATTATCTTCTAGAGGTATCTAACAATCCTAAAAAATTAAGGTGAGGATCACTTTAAACAGCTTCGAGGGGCATCCCAATTTCAAAAATTTTTAGGTGAGGAACACTTTAAATGGTGGCTTATAATTTATAAAAGAATCTAATTTTTAAAAAAATCACCGCAAAGACTCCTCATAGCTTCTAGAGTGAACCATTTTAAAAAAAAAAAAATTTAAGGAGGGCCATTCCAAATAGTTTATAAAAACTATCCGATTTTAAAAAAATTGGAGAGGATAACGGTTTAAAACATGCATAAGATCAAATATGAATGAGAAACTATTAAATGGCTTTAAACAGAAATCTACATTGTAAGTAGCCAACGCCCGAATGTACTAATAGTACATCCATTCCGTCCGTGGAGGCTCTTTTCATGTCCCAGTGAGATGAGGGGATGTTGAAAATTGGTACGAGGGTGTTGAACCAGTGGCAACATTTAAACCTAACCTATTTAACCAAACCCTGGCGACCGTTGGGATAGTTGCTCTTTCGAGAAAAATACCCAAGGTACCAGCCGGGAATCAAACCCCTAGGCTCGTAGCCAGGTACACTGACCACTACACCACAGTGCAGATTATTCTCACAATAATAAATGGTAAACACTTGAAACATATTGCGACCACTATTAACTCATAAAATAATTCGTAAATTTTAGTTGTTCCAATTTTGAATGGCGTTTACGAGCTAAAATGCGAAATTTCTGTCCGGATCAATGAGGCCCGGATAAAAAATGTTCCAAAAAAGCTTTTCTTACCCCAACACACCACCACCTCGCGACATAGCTGAGAGCGAGGAGATTTGGCAACAGTTAACTGAGAGAGAGAGAAGATAAAGCTTTTCTCCATCATAAGACCTTCAGTTTTCCCAAAGGTGATAGATATTTAGTGTAAAATTAACCTAGTAGAAAAATAAGTCGGCACCACTTGAAGAGTAACCTCGACACCGGAAGCCAGACGCCACTGTAGAGCTGAGTGTGGAATGTACTGTACTTCTCACTACCAAATCCACCAAAACCCCACAAGAAGAATTTTTCCTACAGACCCGCTTTGGTGGCCGCATGGTCTGAGGTGCTACTCTCGCAATAGACTAGACTGCTAATGACGGGGAGATCGAGGTTCAAATATCTGCCAGGTGTACTGAGGGTGGTTCATCCAAAATGGTTTTCCACACTCTATCCATGATAAATGCGGGTACATTTCCTCTAAATATAACCTTTCTAATTTCTAAAAATCATTGGTGTGATTTGTACCTAAGCGTATAGCCCAAACGGGTAGTAAGATGCGGTGGTAAAAAAAAAATAATCTTTACTACACTCCAACCTTCATGCCCAAACCGCAAGTTCAATCCCATTACAACCTTAGACACCGCCAGGCACCACTGGGCTAGGGCTTGATTTATATTCATCTATAACGAAGTGCACATTCATAACAAAAATACAACAGTTTTTAAAATGAAATGTAGTGATCAAAGCTGATTTAAATCGATTGTCTTTTATGCGAATAAATTGGTCAGAACTCTTTTCTTTTCTTTTCTATATAATATCTTTCAAAATTACTTCACTTAAGGATTCACTAAAAAAAAACCAACGTTAATAAGCTGTATATTTTAAAACATTAAATTAATCTAATTCAATTGATGCATGTATTATTAAATTAAATTTTATTTGTATTTTATTATTATAATATTACTGTCATGAATATTATGGTAGTCTTACATCTTAATAACTGAATATAAAATGTAATATTTCACATTTATTTCAATCATATTTACAATCTTTGTCATTGATGCTAAAACAAATAAAATAAGGCAATAAACAAATAAGTATGGCTACCACAAGGAATTTCAAATATGAACAGAATATATTTTCCGTCTGCTGTGTGTACTGGTCTTTAATTGGTTAGAGCCTCTCCTTGCACTCTCATTGGCTAATACGTTTCAAGTCCACCGGTTGCCTTTGCCCAACTCCACGGATAATGCATAGTAAGTTAAAGTTAAATCAATGTTACGCAAAGCATTTAGCTCGAAAGGGTAGAAAGACGTGGTGTTAGAAAGAAATGCGTAGTGCACTATTCACTATTATATTGAATATGAGCTCCATCATTGAGAATAATGTATTTCAACTTCTTGCACCCTATGTGCTATGCACTATTAACTATTAGTTGTGCGTTATGCATAAATATAAACCCATCCCATCCCATCCCATCCCACCACAAGTTATTTACAAGTCAGAGAATGGAGCTGGGATCTGCTCCAGGTGGTGAATGGATAATGTATATCACCTCCAATCTTACCCTAAGAAAAGAAAATCCCATCAGCCCCACTCCTCTACTTGAACTTAGACCAAACAGTGACCTTCACAAATCACCCACAAAGTACCATCCCCCCCCCCCCCAAATTCACCTCCTTCCCACTTTATAAAGTTGGTTGGTATTACACTGTCCCCTTTCTCATATAAAAGTTATTTATAGAAGAGATTTGATGTATCTTTGACGATCCATAAAATATCTTTTCATAAATAATATACCTCATGAATCTTTATAAAAGATTTACTACATAGAACCTGCACTAGCTAGAGTTTTATCAACATTTAAAAAGTGACCTTCATACACCCCTATAAAGTATATACGGTCGCTCTAGATTTTAGCAAAGCTTTTACCCTCTTCGATGGCCATATGGTTTAAGGCACTACTCTCACAGTAGACTACAGTGCCGATGTCGGGGAGATCAATGTTCGAAACTTGGTTGGGTGTACTGAGGTTTTTTTTAATCCAAAATGGTTTTCCCTCTCCCTCCACACAAATGCGAGTACAATTACTATGATATAGCCTCCCTAATCCCTAAAACCATTATCTTATAAACTGTACAGGTAGTAAGCCGTGGTGCTAAAAATAATAAGCTTTAGTATTGTAAGCTTAATAACGCCGTGGCTGAGAGAAAGAAAGGCCTATGGAAGCCCATTACAACACATCAAAATCTACGTTCATTTATTTGTCAGACCTACTTATATCAAAACATATATTTCATGATTAATAAAACTCATTAGGAGAAAGCGCTTCACGTTTGAGAGACAATTGATTATCTTGTTCAAGTAGATAACACTGACAGCCTTCATCCTCTTTAACCCTCGGGTTAAATAGTTTTTGTTACTGTACCCCATCTTTAAACTGTAGAATTTCAATGAGGCCCACACGGATGGGAAAATTGGATTAAATTCCTTACTCATCTAATCTAGTTTTCCGTTGATAGGTAATGTGTATTGAGGGTAATTTTTCATAAGTAGTTTCCCACTATTAAACAAGAGTCAACCTCAGTAGTCTTGGATTAAATTACTCTCCTCAGTACTCATTGATCGTGGGTTCAAACCCAACAGAGATAAAAAAAAAATTCTTGTGTGATAAAAATCCGTAGCACAACTTCCTTCGGAGAGGAATTAAAGGCGTCGGTGCCATATCAATTGTGGCATGTAAAAGAACCCTGGAGGTTATGTGAAAATACGTTTTGTTTTTTGCAAAATTGGTAGGCTCGTTAGCGCTAACTAATATAAATTTAGTGTGGAAGGTAACGGGTAACATACGCACTTTTTAAACTCCTCTATTACATGAGATTTCTATCAGATGCTGCAGGCAGCACTAACCAGTCAAAGGGCCAGATGGATAGAAATCACATCAATCCAAGCTTCGTGTTATCGACTCAAGAAGACGAAGATATAACAAGAAATAAATAACTTTATTTATAAAAAAAAGTTTAAAAAAACGATAATGTATGTTTAGAAACCGCATAAGTAATGTAAACAAAGGATACCAATTGAAACATGAACCAATATAAAATTGTAAATCTGAATTATCTCAAGGCAATCCCAAGTCTTTCTTTCAGAGAAATGTATTTTTTTTTTAATTGTGTGTACTCAACAACATGTATGTGGTATTGAGTTAAAATAGTCGATAATTAATAAAATATCTACTGTACCTACTTTGTTTTGTCTTAAATTTGGTCTAATTCTATGTTGAGTATTTTAGTTTGTTTGAAAACCAAGTTACTAATTCATTTTAAATTTCTCTTGCATTGGATATTATATAGAGTGCAACCTGGAATGTGGTGTTTGCAGGGATGTTAAATTTTTTTCTCTCCAGCTTTGCGCAGTAAGGAGACTAATACTTTCCTCATTTAGCATAGTAATACTTTGTGATTACAAAACACTACCTATTAAAAAAGGTACTACCCCAAATTGAGATTACACAAATATTTGAGGGTTGGTTTGCACGTCCGTGGCATGCAGCGATACGGTATGGAGTTGTTATGTGTAGACCAATTTAATAATAACTATAAGTTTTTGTTATTTTTTATGATCGAATCTTACTATATGCTCAGGTTGTACGTATAGCCTGTGTACTATTTACAGATAAGCTATTCTCGTGGTATAGTGGTCAGAGCTCCTGGCTTCTAATCTAGAGGTCCAGGGTCGTTTCCCGGCTGGTATCATGGAATTTTTCTCGAAAAAAAAAAGAATAATTCCCAAGGTTACTTGGGTTTGGTTAATTAGGCTTAAGTCAGGCTAAGATATTCATTCACTCTATCCCATTATATTCACTATCACCATCACCGCACATCATCGGGACATGGAAAGAGCCTCCACGGAAAGGATGTACGATTAGTACATTTGGGCGTCCACTGGAAACGGTACATTAGTACTGGATAATATTTCCACACACTGGGCTATGATTAATATAGCCCAGACACGCTGTTATTATTCTTATTTATACCTCGTGTTTGGGAGGAAGAAAGTTTGCTTAGAGGAAGTGTACCCACATTTGCGTGGAGGAATAGTGGAAAACCATTAATGAAAAACCACCCTCAGAACATCCAGCCATGATTTAAGCCCTTATCTCCTCGTCATCGGCAGTCTAGTCAATTGCAAGATCTTAGATCAGTGTTTGTCAACCGGTGTGCCATGAAGGGTTAGTATAGGTGTGAGTGTCGAAAAGAAGCGAGAAAAAAATAATTGGAGAATAAAAATAAATATTTTGACCAACATAATTTCTTAAAATAGTACTATGGTTAGAATATTGGTTGTTGACGTCTATTTACAACCTTGATACTAGTTTTATTAATGATAAAATTCAGACTTAAAAAAACTTATGGTGTGTTTTCACAATTTTAACGCCTTTCTCAGTGAACTGCGAGTTAAAAAAGTTGAAAATTGATGTCTTGGACCATGCGGCCACTGAAGTGGGCTACATGTGTATAGCTCGAACGGGTAGTAAGACGTGGAGCAAAAAAAAAAACACACTACATTGCATTGTTTTGACTCCGAGGTTTTTGGAATGGTGCACGTCTTGGCAAATGTTTGGCGAAGCTATGCAATATATTTGGTGGAGTTGTTAAAAGTTTAGTGAACATAAAAAAAAGGTGTGTTTTTTTTCTATTTTCTTTTACATACTGTGTATGTTACGAGTGTTCAGCGTACTTTGTGTGGTATGTTGGCGCTTTGTTCATCCCCTTTAATGGTGGAATCCATTTACCGTGCCAAGGCTTTGTCGATACGATCCAGGAGCGCAAAAATGTTGTTTATACCCTCGCACCAGACGACCATGATGAACCATCCATTATCTACAATGGGAAGTAACGACACATTAATTTTAAATTGTATTTGATCATTCAGAAAACTCCCCATAATCCGTTCTTGGGCCTATCCTATTTGCGGATTATCCGTGAACAATTCTTCGAAATACCACAGTAAGAAGTAGTTTTCATATTTGCAAATAAAATAATTAGTTCAGCAGTAAACCTGTTAAGGCTCTGTTTCTATTTATGCATAACGCATATCTAATAGCGAAAAGTGCACATGATACACAAGAAGTTTAAAAACATTATTTTCAATAATAGCTTCTTTTTTTTAGCACCGTGTCTTCCCGTTCGGGTCATACGCTTAAGTACTAATTACGCTAATGGATTAGTAATGGGGAAGGTTGAATTTAGAGGAAGTGAACCCACATTTGCGTGGATGAGAGTGGAAAACCGTTTAGATAAGACCCCGCCAATTCAACCAACCTAGATTCGAACCTCAATATCCCCGCCCTCAGCAGTATAGCTCAACACGACTAGCGCGTTAGCTAACTACGCCACCGAGGCAGATTTTCAATGATAACGTTTATAATCAATGCATAATGAAAAGTGATTATTTATTTATGTAATTTATTTGAGGTATTTAACGTGCAAACCACTTAGGAAAAACACAGAACACCCAACCGGAATCAAGCCACGATATCCCCATCGTCGCCAGTCTATTATATTGCGAGATTAGCACCTTAGACCATGTGGCCACCGAAGCAGGTTTCACTACAATTAAATTCACAGTTGACTGTATATAATTTTAATAGTAAAATAAAATAACCAAGAAGGGGGTACACCCTATGATTTCTTTGAGTTTATTGCCCTATTCTAAGTTTTATCTTGCTATTTGTCTTTGTTTTGGAGTTACCCATGGTAGTGGTCATACAGTCTAAAGTGTGAACTTACAAACATATGTAGACATTAAAAAACTACATTTCTGCATATTTTCGACTTTCCTTAAGAACATTTCTTGTACCTTGAATGGTATCAACTTTTCCTTGACGGACTTAACTATGGCCCGATCTTATAGGCTGAGCCAAAGTGAACCAATGAAAGATAAACTTGCTACCTTACAGGATAAACGAATAGTAGATGTACTAATGTCCTTAGGCACGTAAATATATGGCAAATTTCTACTTTTGACGTGAGTACGTCTTTAAATTTGCTACCATACGGGGGCAATCCAAAAAACCTAATGATAACAAAATCGGGGGATACAGTTTGGTGTTGTAGTTTCGAATCTTTCCTCTACATCCAGAATTAAATTATACCACTGGATAGCTAAAGGATAATAATTCATTACGATAAGCGAGAACAGTGACGCATCGCGCGTGGTGGAGGGGGAAGCGCCGCCATTTTGAGGTTATTTTGCTGCGTATCGAGATTTACAATTAGTATAACTTTTGACTCGGAGAAGCTACGATGTTCGTTTAAGTTTAAACGTATCCACGTACAACACACGGCCGTGTCCATGACACAGCCACACCCCATTTTTTTTTCTTTACTTTTGAGTTGACCGAAGTGTTGGTCAAGGGGGTGAAAGTGTCAGGTTCATAGAATTTATTTATTTATTTTTTAGCACCCCGTCTTACCACCCATTCGGGTTACACGTTTATGTACTCATTAGGCTTATGATTTTAGGGATTGGGAAGGTTATACTTATAGGAAGTGTACCCACATTTGCGTGGAGGGAGAAGAAATTTTTTTTAGGGAAAACCACTTTCATTAGAATATTCGACCAAGATTCAAACCTTGATCTCTTCCTCATTGGAAGCTGGGAGAGTAGCGCGTTAGACCATGTGCCCACCGAAGCGGGTCGTTATATCTTACTGAATCAGTTAAATACATTAAAAAATACATAACTCTCTCTAATCAATAAATAGTTTATTATAATGACACACCGCTGGGGTTTCCACCGATCTGGGGATTATTAGATCCAGAGGGCGACGGGACACCCACCGGGGCAGGGTACCAGGAGCATAAACTACCTGGGGTGGACCAACTAGAAGGATAGAAAATTATAAAGTAGGAATTTAGGACAACTAGTTTAAGTTTTACTTTCCATACTCTAATATTGTAAAATTAAACAAATAAATTGAAGTAGACGAAACATTGTAAGTAGAAATAGGTCCTGAGTTGCATACTAGGTATCAAGACTGGTAGTTAAGGATAAATAAATATTGTGACACAATAGGACTGATGTTTCTTGAGTTCATCGTATGTTCCACCTTGGTATAGGGTAGTAGTTGCACAAACTTACACAACGTGCCGCCACTGACTAGAGGCCAAACTATTTTTACAACGTGGTGCTTATAGCTCACTCCTGCTCATGCCCCTTCTTATATATTTAAATCCCCTTCAAACCCCATACAAAGAATACAAATGAATAATCTAGTGGTGATTCGGCTGCTAGCTTTATCAAAACGCGCTTCGGTGGTCGATTAGTTTAAGGCGTCATTCTCACAATAGACTCTAATGCCGATGACTGGGAGATTGAGGATCGAATTCCAGTTGGGTGTTTTAAGAGTGGTCTTTCATAAATGACGTTTCACCTCCCCCCCCTTACACGTACATGCGGGTACAATTCCTCTAAATGCAAGCGACATATTAACGTAATTAGTACATATGTGTTAGCCCCAACGGGTAATAAGATGCGTGCTAAAGAAACCTTATGGTCCTACGTAACATAATTATTGTTCTAAATAATACATGTGATGCTCAAAGGTGACTGCTCGAACAAAATATTAGATATATAAACAACACTTTTTTTAATACACTTGGCAATTTATAATTTATTTTCATTTTGTAAATATCAATATAAATTATTATTTAATTGCAAAAGTTATAGTATATTGTCTGGGCTACATAATTCGTAGCCCACTTTGTGGTAAGATTATCCAGTACTAATGTACCGTTTCCCAGGGAACGCCCAGGTGTACCAATCGTACATCCTTTTCGTGGAGGCTCTTTCCATGTCCCGATGAGATGAGGTGATGGTGATAGTGAGTATGAGGGTGTGGAACCAGTAGAAACACTTTAACCTAACTGAAACCTGTACAACCAAACCATGGCGACCGTTGGGGTAGTCCCCCTTTCGGGAAAATTACCCATGGTACCAGATGGGAGTCCAACCCGGGACCCTTAGGTTCGTATTCAGGTGCACTAATCACTACACCATGGGGCCGGTTGGCAAAAGTTCTTAAGAATAATCTCTCCGTTTACTTGAGTTGATGTTAAAGAAACCAATTATGAATATTAAGCATTGTTTAACACCGCGTCTTACTACCTGTTAAGGCTATGCACATATGTACTAGTTAGTTAAGGATGAGGAAGGTTTAATTAAAAGGAAGTGTAACCGTATGTGCGTGAATGGATAGTGGAAAACCATTTAGGAAATAACCACCTTCAGTACACCCAGCTGGAACTCAAACCCCAATCTTCCTGTCATTGGCCGCCTAGTGTGTTGCGAGTGTGACGCCTTGAACTAGGCGGCCACCGAAGCAGGTTTTATATATGAAATTACTAGATTATTTACTGACTATTTACCTGAAAACTACTTTAACTTTCTTAAGACCTTGAACATATCAAATAATGATGACATAAAAAGAGGTAGACCTATAAAAATCCAAGCTGCCAGAGGAAGTATGCCAAACTCTCTCCTCATTTCATATCCGAGTTTTCTCTGCGCACTCCACAGACGAGCATTTGGTGAAATGTTTAATTTAACTAGAATGAGGTAGTATTTAGAAATACAAAACACACAATTCCTACGCCAGACTTCCCAAACACATTTTGAGGTAGGTGAGACAAGACTTGGCAAACCAAACTTCATTTTACGTGGATAGAAACAAAGAATTTACTGTCTGTTAGTGATATGTAATGTATATTTTAACAGAACAAACTGTGATGTTAAAGTTAACAGTGAACAAATGATTACCTTTGTTAGGTAGTCTATATATTTCAATTCAAGGGATGGACATGTGATTACCTTTAAGCCAGGTATATATTGCAGTGTATGGACATCTGGCTACCTTTAAGTCAGGTATATATTGTAGTGAATGGTCATCTGGCTACTTTTTAAGTCAGGGGTATGTTGAAGTAGGTGAAAAACTTTACTTTACACCTATTACTGTTTCCAGCTTGTGGCCTTGGTCAGTTTTTTTATTCAAGCCAAATGTGCATTTTCCACTACCGGCTTGCTAAGCCTGTCGTAGCTTCATACGCCCTATAATCTAACTTAAGTCTAGAACAGCCACAACATCCAGTCCCCAGCTGTTAATTTATCACTGTGAAAGGGTAAGCCCACATTTCACCAATAATAAATTTTTCGATTATACCAGGAATCGAGCCCGGTACCCTTAGCTCAGTAGACAGACATACTACCGAATAAGCTAAGGTGTTGGATGGGTGTATAACTGACTACCTTTAAATCAGACATAATCCTTAGGGGTGTTCAACTGACTAGGTATATTCAGCAGGGAGTGGAAAATTTGTTATAAGTTGGTTAGGTATCTCTTTAATGATGTGGACAATTGGCTACATTTTGGTAAAGTATGTATGGCAGGTAGTGGACAACTGACTAACTTTTGGGCAGGTATGTATGACAGAGGGTGGACAACTGACTACCTTTTGGGCAGGTATGTATGACAGATTGGACAACTGACTACCTTTTGGGCAGGTATGTATGTCAGAGGGTGGACAACTGACTACCTTTTGGGCAGGTATGTATGACAGAGGGTGGACAACTGACTACCATTTAGGGCAGGTATGCATGGCAGGGAGTGGATAACTGACTACCTTTTGGGTAGGTGTACATGGCAGGGAATGGATAATTGGCTACCTTTTGATCAGTTATGTATGGCAGGTAGTGGACAACCGGCTGCCTTTTGGGCAGGTATGTATGACAGAGGGTGGACAACTGACTACCTTTTGGGCAGGTATGTTTGGCAGGGAGTGGACAAATGACTACCTTTTGGGCAGGTGTGCATGGTAGGGAGTGGACAACTGGCTACCTTTTGGGCAGGTATGTTTGGCAGGGAGTTGACAACTGACTTTCTTTTGGGCAGATATGTTTGGCAGGGAGTGGACAACTGACTACCTTTTGGGCAGGTATGTTTGGCAGGGAGTTGACAACTGACTTCCTTTTGGGCAGATATGTTTGGCAGGGAGTGGACAACTGGCTACCTTTTGGGCAGGTATGTTTGGCAGAGAGTTGACAACTGACTTCCTTTTGGGCAGATATGTTTGGCAGGGAGTGGACGACTACCTTTTGGGCAGGTATACATGGCAGGGAGTCGACAACTGGCTACCTTTTGGGCAGGTATGTTTGGCAGGGAATGTATAACTGACTACCTTTTGGGCAGGTATGCATGACAGGAAGTGAACAACTAACCTCTTCTAGTGATTTGTCACAGTGAATATTGCCAACTAGCTTTGCAGAAAACATATTTTCAAATAAAGAAGAATACCCAATAACCGGGATGTGTTATCTTTTATAATAAATTAAAATACTAGTAATTTGAAAAAAAAGTCAATCTAGTATTTTCTTAACTAATCTTGTTTAACTTTAGCTAAAGTAACACATTCCCGTTTTTTGTAATTTTTAAGGCTTAGCCTAAATTTCTATATGATCATATATGTTTTTATTTATATCTATTTTGGCAAGCCACACATGATTTAATTCTATTTATTAAAAAAAATATTTATTTTACTCCCCTGTCATAACCAAAAAAATATAAATTATTTCCTTTCTAACACCTCCGTAGTGAAAAGTCAACTAAATGCACTGCAGAAAGTTAGCTTCACTAGATGTTAGCCAGCAACATTTAACTGATTTTAAGGTAGACAATACCCTCTCTTTACAAGCCTAGATAGTTAAGTAACTCCAGCGGAATTTATCAGATTAATGATGAGAAACATATTGTTGAATCAACTGCACTCAACATATGAAACCTGGATTTAATCTTGGGCCTCTCAAGTTAAGTGTCAGAATAGTTTATAGATTTGTACACATGGTTATAAATACGGTATATATATTTCCAAACAAATTTATTAGGAAAAAAATCATATTCAATAACTAAGGTTCTTTCAGATACCAAAAGAGAAGGGAGGTGATGCATATCATTATTATTATCACCGCGTCTTACTAACCGTTCGGGTTATACGTACTCACGCTAATGTGCAATGGTAGGGTGATTGTGAGATGAAATGGAGGACCTACAGTTTAACGTGGAATCCAAACCACGGTGGAGGCCTGGCATTCCTCACATTCACAAGTTGTGATTAATACACATCTTGTCAGAGGTGAAGGAAGGGTTTGGCATTCAGATAAATCTGTGCCGGGACCAAGGATTGAGCCTTGGACCCTCAGCGCAGAAGTCTGACTCCTTACCCATAGATCACCAGGTCACTTTTGGAGCATATCAGTGGTATATATATATATATATATATATATATATATATATATATCAGGATTTTCAATTTATGATGTATTTATACAGATACTTATATACAGGTCCGGATTTAAGGTAACTGAGACGATTTAAATAAATGGTACGGCGCACCGCACAGACTTTCTCTCTCTTTCTATAAACTCGTAAGATTTCTGAACGGAATAATGTTCATTTTATCATCACCACTCCACATAAGAACACGCATAAAATAATATACAATGATATAGAATCAATGAGAAAAGAGGCGCATCTTTGTCCACCTAAGAGCATTTCAAACAGTTTAATGTCTTCCATAAGGGTCAATACTTCGTATTAAAATTTCGATTTCTGGTTAAAATTTTAACATTTTATAAGGTGTTGCAGATCTTCAAGTCATCTTATTGATATTTAATTATTCATTTATACATTTTGACCAATAAAAAATGTAAATATTGACTATTTAGTCTAAAAGGGAGATAGATCATTGCTATGCAAACATTTCTCCTAAGAGATTTAAGGAAAAATAACAAACTTTTTTAGATACTTATATTTAATTACTCTATGGCATTGGAGAATTATTGCGTTAAGACTTAAGTACTATATGTTTACAACTAAAGCTCACAAAATTGTATTAATATATTTGCAAATATCTCAGAAACTGCTGCTTTTATAAAAATATATGTCAAATAAAAGTTTTTTATTTCTAATAGTCCTATAATTTTGCAATGATTATTTGTTTAGTTTCTCAAATAGTTGTGGAGATACGGAAATTAACGCTTCTGTAATGTACCCTAAGAATCATTTTCATAGGAAAATGAAAATAGCCAGTTTATTTATAATCTTAATCAACACCTAGATACGAATTTTAATCAAAATCGTTTGAGCAGATTTTGAGAAAACCAAATTTTTCTCTTTTCGCCCTTCAGTAAACTACCCTTAATTTTAAGTTTTTATAGACACACACACAGACGGCATTGCAAATACTATTTTCTAGGGTTGTGGGGGTCATGAGACGTCGACATCCATCAACATTTCAGGTTAGTTTTTTTTTTTACGGTCGCAATACTTAAACTTTAATGTCCAAAAAGTTAAAAAATTCATATAATTGCGTATAGATTGAAAGTTATTGATTTTATAAAAATATGTTTCGGGTAAAATATCTGTATTATAAATATATATACATATTTGTAATGCTAAGTAATTTCATATCTCAAATAGTTTCGGAGCTATTTAAAAAAATGTTAATTGACGCATCAGACCGGAGCCCTTAAAGCCATTTTGCCGAAATATTGAGGGTAGCCATTTTGTTTGGAATATTTATTAATGTTTATAAATGAAATTTAATCAAAATCGTTTGAGCCGATTTTGAGAAAATCGACTTTTTCTCTTTTTGCCCTTCAGTAAACTACCCTTAATTTTAAGTTTTAATAGACACACAGACAGACGGCATTGCAAAGACTATTTTTTAGGGTTCGGGGGGTCATGAGACGTCGAAATCGATCAAAATTTCAGGTTAGTTTTTTTTTACGATCGCAATACTTAAGCTTTAATGTCCAAAAAGCTATAAATATATATATAATTGCGTATAGATTGAAAATTATTGATTTTATAAAAATATGTTTCGAATAAAATATTTGTATTATAAATATATATACATATTTGTAATGCTAAGTAATTTCATATCTCAAATAGTTTCGGAGCTATTATAAAAAAAATTAATTTACGCACAGACCGGAGCCCTTAAAGCGATTTTGCCGAAATATTGAGAGTAGCCATTTTGTTTGGAATATTTATTAATGTTCATAAATGAAATTTAATCAAAATCGTTAGAGCCGATTTTGAGAAAATCGACTTTTTCTCTTTTTTCCCTTCAGTAAACTACCCTTAATTTTAGGGGTAGATATCCAATTCCAAAAACCCCTCGGGTCAACCCTATGAAAACCCTAGATATCAAGTTTCAGCTCAATCGGTAAAATAGTTTAGGCTCTAGTTGGAGGTACAGACAGACAGACAGACAGACGGAAATTCAAAAACCACTTTTTCGGATTCAGGAAGTCATGAAACGTCAAAATTCATCAAAATCTCGAGTTCGATTTTTTTGACGATCACCATACTTTCTCTACCTATAAGATAGAGAGAAAGTAAAAATATTTGCTCTTGGTTCTATAGAATGTATTCATTCCTTCCTTAGATCCTGGAAACAGCATCTTGATTCCTTATGGTTGCATGGATTATGTTCCTGCTTCCAGATCCTGGATGCAGGGTCTCGATTCCTTCTGGCTGAATGTAGTGCAATTTGGTTAATAATATGTTCATATTACTTACTCAATTGCATTAGGAGCTTGAAAGTTCACTGTCGCATTTACAAAAGTACGCCACTTATCCCTATCTTGCTAGTTCTATCCAGTCCACCCCATTACATCCTATCTGTTTCAGGTCCATTCTAATGTTATCCTCCCATTGTGTTTGCCAGTCAATACTCTGAACACGGTTTTTGACTATCTAATTCACGCTGCCTACCGTAATCTGCGAAATTTGATTATCCTAACAAAGTCTTGTGATGGGTACAGGAATTTAACTCATTATTATGTAATATCCTTCCTCTTTCCAGTAGCTTAATTCCTTTTTGGATTAAATATCATCGTTAGCAACTTGTTTTTTAACGTCTTAAAGACCCGCCTCGGTGGCGTAGTTGGCTAACGCGCAAGAATCGTGTTAAGCCAGACTGCCGAGGACGGGGAGATCGAGGTTCAAATCTCGATCGGGTGAACTGGGGGTGGTTTTTTCTAAATGTTTTTCCAATCACCTTCCACGCAAATGTGGGTTCACTTCCTCTAAATTCAAACCTTTCCTATTCCTAATCCATTAGTGTAATAAGTACTTAAACGTATAAACCGAACGGGTAGTAAGACACGGTGATAAATAAAAAAATGTATTAAATTTATTTTTGTCATGTAAGGTAAGAGACCAAGTTTCACACCCATAGAGAACAAACAGTAAAACTTTTGTTTTTTCTGAGTTGTATGTTTCTTGAAACCAGGCAAGATGTCAACAACTTACTGACCGAGTGATAGCATGCATTTCTTGACTCTATTACTTTTCTATTTTACACTCTAATATCGTAATTGCTAATTAAAATAGTTCTTACATATTTAAACTCATAATCCATGCCAAATGATGTGTTGTTCGCAGCTATCTCTAAATTATCAATCTATGCTCTATGTCAAAGGTCCCCAACCTTTTTGTACCTTAGAGCACATTCAAAACTAACATTAGTGCGACGGGCACCAACTACTTTTTCAAGGCAAATTTATAGCCGAACATAATTCATAATGCAAATAACACACACACAAATAGATATTATTAAAAAGAATTGTGAGTATAAATTTAAAAATTGTTTTTTTAAATTTGTATAAAAAGTAACGCAAATGGTACACACGCAAAGTTAACCCAAAACCAGTCCAAGCAATTGAAACAATTTTTACCAAACCAAAAGTCAATGTCAATAAATAAAAAAAATACTTTTTTTTTACAGATTTAACAAGACCCAAATAAAGACACAAGGCAATATTTAACTACTCATCACCATTTTGGCGCTTAGGTACATTTTAAAAATATTTATTTATTCTGTGTTTATTCAGGCGAAAAAGCTCAGTAGACCCATATTAAGATATTTACAAAAGAAATAGGAAATATTAAAATGGTATTAATAGGTGTGGGGAGAATGATGGAAGGGGGTAGGTCTTAGAGATTTGGAAAAAGCAGAACCATTCAGCTTGAAACTATTAGAATGGTAGTTCCGAGTAAAAGTACACTTTGTAAATGAGCCGGCAAAGAAAGGAATGAGATGGAGGGATTGGAAAGAAGGGGGCTTTCAATCACCAACTTCTTGAGAATAGCATAACTGGAGATAAGCACAAACTTGATTTTTGTCGGAAAAGTGACAGATTAACATTGTTAGTATAGAACTATCCAACTGCGTTCAAAGAGTGGCGGGCAGATGTAAAAGCTTCGGTGGGCGCCATGGCGCCCACGTGCATAGGGTTGGGGACCCCTGCTCTATGTATACTCATGTGCTTAGTCTTTTCACTAAACCGATTTTCTTACTAGCCTCTAGTAAAATGTTGTATTTTTTGAAAAAAGCTTTCTTACTATGTATAACCCAACAAATCTAAATCATCTACTAAGTATCATAATAGCTACATTATACCGTTTAATGTCAACCCTTTCACACTCCCTTGCATTATACTAATAAAATAGTCTTAGGGCCAGTTTCATAGTCAAACTTAGTGAGCCTAAAGTGCGAGTTGATACTAAATACAGGACGACACCTACCTAGACTAAAATGGAATGGGCCAGTTTCGCATATGAAACTGGCCCATTCCATTCAATTTCAGGTAGGTGACGTCTTGTATTTAGTATAGCGCCGCACTTGAGGCGTACTAAATCTGATTATGAAACTGGCCCTAAGGATGGATTAAAAAGTAGGTCAAATGGGTAAAGTGCATCTCCTTGTTTCAAACCATTATGTATTTCGAAAGTATTTAATAATAGACATCCAACCCGTACCCTGCCACGCGTACAAGTCAAACAGACCACAATCCGCTTGACAAGTTTTTTGAATATCCCAAACGTAGATAAAATTTCATGTAGTTTGTTTCTTTTAACTGAATCATAGGCCATTTTTTAAAAGAAATTCTATGTATATTAGTTGTACTGTCATTTTGTTTTTCCAACTTTTTGTCTAGTATTTTATATTGGTAAAAATCTGATCTGTTCTTGATCTATTTCATCAAAATCAACACTGATGATTCGCAATTATTTCTTCTGCCATTAGATTATGTTAGACAAATTTTGGAGCATGTTGGTAGAAGTGAGATACCTATCTTGTTATTACATTCTGTTTCATTTCCCTTTTTGAAAATGGGTATTACGTCATTATACTTTACTTACATTTTTTGTGATAATACTTCATGGAACATATGGAACATAGCAGTTTATGAAATTCTATTACTAATATTTCACCATCTCCCTTTAATAACTCTGTTGAAATTGAATCTATATCTTGAGCGTTTAGTTCTTTAACTTCTTAATAGGTTCTTTGATTTCACTAAAACTTGGTTCTGAGACTAGTGGTTCAGCATTATGGATTTTGATAACCTTAACCAATTCGGATCCTTCATTTTCATTCAAAATAGAACTGAAGCGGTTGTTCCATCCACTCAAAACTTCGCTCAGATCTGCCATCAGAATGTCATTCTCATCTTTCACTAAAGTGACCTTAGCCTGATTACTTTATACCTCCAACCAACTTTTCCTAGATACATTAATACCTAAACAAAGTTTCCTGATATTGTTTATTTTTTAAATAATATTTTGTCCTATCTGACCCTATAAATACTCTATTTGTTCCTGAATATAGCACTGGCTTTCCTTTTTGCATTGCTGTCTAAGCTCAAATCACTAGGATTTTCTAGTCAGTGCAATTTTGATTCTCATCTATCCTAGATTAATTGAACACTCGTTGTCAAACCATGGTTTCTTCGTACTCTTTTTTACATTCATCTTAACTACTCTTCACTGCATTTCTAATATTATTCTTGACAATTTCCCACTGTTTCTATGAATTCACGTTTTTCTCACTATCCTGTAAGCAATCTAGGGCAGCAAACATATTTTAAATTTAAATTATATTCTATTACTACAATCGCCATCTGTAAATATTTATCTACATAATAATATTTTCTTTCTACCTGACCCTGCGGATTTCGCTTTATTTTTACTGACAGACGTTCCCTAAGTTTTTAAACAACCAAGTGAGGGTTTGAATCACAATCTGCTTCCCTGTATGACCTGACATCCAGTAAGTTCTTATAACGTTTTTTATCTATCAGCAAGTGATCTATTTGATTATGTGTAATCCTATCAGGGGAGGGAGTAATTTTAAATAGTTCCTCTTACTGAATTACTTTCATAAACCTTATTCATCCCTTTCTTGAATTTACTAGTCTTCAATCGAATTGTAATTTGCAATGGCAATTAAATTTCAAGAGTTGATTAATGGTTGTTAAAATCAAAACAATAGTTAAACCAATGTTAGTGTAGTATGCAATTTTACTGTCGCTTATTTTTTTCATAGCCAAATTAGGACCAAATATTTACATAGCTGTTTTATCCACCTTAATGCTATGTATTTTAATATGATAAGATTGATTTGATAAAGAACTTTGAATTTGAAGTTTTTATCAAGTCTTCATAATTAATTTTCCTCAAGTTGGCATTAATCTCTTGTTAATTACAACCAACTAAGTTTATTTATTCTAAACTTTATTTGTTTTGCATGTTTTAAAATATATATATTGGCCTTCATTGAATACTATCTTAATCGGGTGAACTGAGGGTATTTTTTCTAGATGATTTTACACTCTCCTTCCATGCAAATGCTAGTACACTTACTCTAAATTCAACCTTTCTCATCCCTAACTCATTAGCGTAGTTAGTACATTTGTGTATAACCTGAATAGGTGATGACGTGGTGCTAGTATGTATATATATATATATATGTAAGCCTATAATAATTATGTCCAATTTATAACTAATATATTATTATATTTATTGCTACCATAGTTTTTTTATTTAAACCAATATTTCCATAGACTTAAAAGACAACTATTGTGCTAGAGCCTCACAATAGTTTCAGGGAGAAAGTCTCGACCTACCTATTAAAAACTATGTCGTAAGTATCTTATGCGAAGAATTCAGAACGGGCCCGGGAACTTGCCAAGTTTTCAGCACAGTGGCTTCTTGCCAGACGATCGATTAGATAAACTGCCATGCCCTATCTTCAGTGTTCTGTTGCCTTGTGAAGATTAAGATTAAGTAAGGGGGGAGCTTAATTTGGAAATATTAATAATTACAGTTGGTCATATACACACTATCTGCCTGTGGTACTAAATACTGCCCCTGTTATCCAACCTTCAATAAAAAGATGCCTCAATTAATTCTGTGTGTATTGCACCCTTTTATTAAGGGGGTGGGTGGTTGGGGATTTGAGGACGTATCACTTAATAACTTCATCTTCAGAATGTGATTTCTTATCACAAAGCAAACCAAGGATGTGACATAATGGACGTCGTCTAATGTTGAGTTTGTGAGATAGATGACACCATCAATTGCAAACTGCTTGCACGAGCGTAAAACTGTCATGTTACGGCGTGTACAGGATAGTATTATGCGACATACTATATCGCCTGTCTCGAAAGGTACAGTGGCCATTTCAAACCGACAAAGATGAATTGGGAACTTTTTATCCAAGAATTTGATGGATAGGGCACAGCCGGTTCGACCAGAAGGAACTGCAAAGAGGTAAAGTGGGTACTTCATAGTAGGTTATTAATTGGAAATTAATACAATAAATCACTATCAGACTTCAGTTCGTTATAAATCATTCAGCTAAACGTTAGCTACCCTGTACAGTTTGTCCAAAATGAAATTAATTCTTAGTAAGAGGGGGAGAAAGACTAAACTAGATTGGACTATACATTGGGAGGAAAATCATCCTGCAGGGTAGAAGTACCCAATCCACCTTGAGGGGTTGGGAGGGAATTATGGGTGGTATCTGGGTGAAAAGAAGTGCCCAGTACACTTACGACCCACTTCCGTGGTCGATTAGTTTAAGGTGTTACTCTCGCAATCGCTGCCGATGATGGAGAGATCGGGGTTCGAAACTCGGTTGGGTGCCCTGAGGGTGTTTTTTCCTAAATGGTTTTCCACTTTCTCTCCACTTAAATAAGGGTATATTTAATCTAAGCTCAAACATCTTCATCTCTAACACATTGGCGTAATTATTACATATGCGTACAACACAAACGAGTAGTAAGACATGACGATTACCTATGCCTTCTAGATCACCTTCTGTAAGCTTGGACATTGGACAACACTTTTTTGAAAGTAGAAAAAGAATGAGGGCCTGTTTCATAGTCAGACTTAGTACGCCTCAAGTGTGGTGCTATACTAAATACAAGACAACACCTACCTAGACCAGAATGGAATGGGTTAGTTTCATAGTCAGACTTAGGGCCAGTTTCATAGTCAGATTTAGTACGCCTCAAGTGCGGCGCTATAATAAATACAAGACGTCACCTACCTGAAATTGAATTGAGATGGGCCAGTTTCATATGCGAAACTGGCCCATTCCAGTTTGGTCTAGGTAGGTGTTGTCCTGTATTTAGTATCGACTCGCACTTTAGGCGTACTAAGTTTGACTATGAAACAGGCCCTAGTTTTCTACATTGTTCATGCAGTACCTTTCATTAACTTTGCTGCATACTATGGTGGGTGTCCTTACCAAGTTGACGGTGTAATCTATTTCGTAAACTAAGCATCAAAATTCCCTGGAACTTTAAAAAATACTTTCTGATAATTCTTTTAAAAAACTGTTCCTATATTTTAACGTGCTTCTGTTTTTATTTCTCCATAGTTCTAACAGAATTAAGCTTACTTATTGTTGTACATGATCTCCAATATTTTATCTCTTTTCTCCCAACCACCCCTTCTTTATCTACTGCCTGACTTCACTTAACGGGGTACTTTAAGCTAATATATATTATATATCATTCTGGGCTACGTCATTTTGTAGCTCAGTTTGTATAAAGATTATATAGTACTAATGTACGTTCCCCAGGGACGCCCAAATTACTAATCGTACATCCTTTCTGTGGAGGTTCTTTCCATGTACCGATGAGATGAGAGGATGGTGATGCTGAATATAACTGAGTGAAGTCAATGACGAGCTTAAGTTAAGCCTAGATAACCAAACTTTGATGACAATGGGATGTTCGTATTTCGAGAAAAATACCTCGCTACCAACTTGGAGTTGAACCCGGGACCTTTAGATATGTATCCAGGAGTGCTAGCCACTATATCAAGAGGCCAGCCTTTGTTACATTTATTTTTAGCACCGCATCTTACTACCTGTTCGGGTTATACGCCCATGTACTAATTATTTTAATTTTTATGATGAAGGTTATATTTAGAGAAAGTGTACCCGCATTTGCATGGAAGGAGATTGGAAAATCCTTTTTTTTAATCATCCTCAGTAGGCCTACACCCAACTGAGATCTGAGCCTTGATCTCCCCGTCATTGGCATTCTAGTCTACTGCGAGAGTAGCGCGTTAGACCATACGACCACAGAAGCGGGTCTTAGTAACGTTTATATTATTTAAAAAAAAAGTATTGTAGTATTATATACAAATTTAAATTAGAATAAATATTAATAATAAACTTAACGTTAGTAATAAATTGTGATATAAAATAGCCTCACGATAATTAATTGAGGGTACAAACATATTCGTAAAGTTTCCTGGCACCTTCTGCATAATCATCTTCATATTTTTCGTCTACATCTCTTATTTATTTCTGTTCTGCATATAGCCTGTACAGGTAGTGAGACGTGGTGTTAAAAAAAGTTCTCTTTCCCCAACAAACATATTATTATTATTATTATTATTATTAATTTAGCACCGCGTCTTACTACCCGTTCGGGTAATACGCTTAAGTACTAATTACGCTAATGGATTAAGAATAGGGAAGGTTGAATTTAGAGGAAGTGAACCCGCATTTGCGTGGAGGGAGAGTGGAAAACCATTTAGGAAAAACCACCCCCAGTCTACCCGACCGAGATTCGAACCTCGATCTCCCCGTCCTCGGCAGTCGAGCTCAACAAGACTAGCGCGTTAGTCAACTACGCCACCGAGGCGGGTAACAAACATATCAAAGCGATATTATTCTGCTATCTTGATTTACAAATGTATTTATTTTTAAATCCTCAAGATTTTACTGCACATAAGGAACACAAGTTTTCATGGTTCTTGTAGAGCAAAATTAAATTCATCCCCCCAAAATGAGATTGTTCGTAAAATAGCAAAGGTTTGAGTTTCAGTGAATTCATTAGTCGTATTTAACAAAATTGTAGTGTTAGCTTCATTCACATCACTTTTATTTCCTTAAATTGACATCACCTTCTTAATATTCAACCTGTTGATAGCCCCAGTGACCTTCCGCAAGAAATAACAATCGGGTTCATAAATAATTAATATAAATAGCCGAAAACTAACTCGCAACCAACAAACTGTTGCCGATTTGAGAACATCTTCGTTGTACTATTCGTTTTTTTACGGAATAATGGTTGAAAAACTCTGCTCTTTTAATTTCTATTTAATTTTGGTATTTTTTTACTTTTTCAATGTTGAACTAAGGTCTTATATTAAATTATAATATATTAAAGTACTTTACTTTATGGATTAAAGAGGCAAGGCACTTTCCCCAAAATTGGGTGAATAATATAAACTAGTTTTCCTTCTTATATAAAAGATTAAAACATATTTATTTTTTTGAAAATCTGTCACTAGCAAATAAGCACAGCTAAATTTGGTCTTTCATTAAATAAGCCCTATTAAAATAACATATATGCCTTATCTTTAATTGCGTGGGTGTACATTTGTGTAAATATTAATACATATTATATTAAAACCCAAGAATGATTATATTATATTAATAACTTACGAATAGATCAGGGGTATTTTGTCCTCATCTCATCATCTTTATCAACTGTTTACAGCCAATAGCTGGTTTAGTTTGGTAAAATGTCTTCATCTTCCTCTTTTTTCCACCATACTTCCTCCTCAATTTGCTTTCTTTCTTCTGCTCTCCCTCGCACACTAAATGTTATCTACCTTTCCTATATATTTCTTGGTCTCCCTTGATGTATTTTCTCTACATACTTCATTTCCATCATTCTCTTTGATTTTATACAGTATTTTGAACATATTTTATGTCTCAAATATTCTTTAAGGTATTTATATCAATTCTAATATAGTGGGAACATTACTGTGCTGAATGGGTCTAAAAGCAATCGTTATAAAAGAGTCTAAGAATGGGCAACGGAAAAAGCCATGTTTTTAACGATTATTTCTTTATCTAAGTATTTGCTGCTAAACGCTTTGTTCTTAGAGATTATTTTTGTCCACGCAATAAGAGAAGCTTCTGTTTTCGTTCAGTGTTTCGGTTCCATTAGAAAACCTGTTTGGCGGGAAATTTCACCACCAGTGGACTATTTTCATATTTATAGAAAATTAAGGAAAATTGTCTACTCATAATGGTTTTTAATAAGGATACATCTAACTAAAAGCTTATAGAATTAAAAAAAAGTATCAATCTCAAATAAACAATCAAAAAAGGAGTATTTTTAGTAAAATAATTGTTTCTGGTATTTTTCTTTTAGCACCACGTCTACTACCCGTTTGGGCTATATGCCATCCTGGTATTTTTTTCTTACTTTAAAATCACTGGAATTTCCATTTAATAAAAAGTCTGATCTAATGTGCTTTTAGATTTTAGAATCATTTTCACAATTCATAAAAATAATTGAACTTGTTAGTTTTCTAAGCAGTATTCATGTACTTGAGCATAGACGATCGTTGGACTCCAGAAGTATCGGCCAATGAGAGAGCAAGTAGAGGCTCTCCGGCAATTAAAATGCCAGTATACGCAGCAGATGGATAATATCTCCAGCTAATGTTTGAAATTTTATTTTAATAACCATACTTGTTTGTTATTAACGAGTTTTCTTGGTTTTGGTGTAAATTACAAAGATAATAACATAATTGATAATAAAGAAGAAATAGGTTACTTAATGATGAGTTACATACCCTGTTCTCATCACAAGACATTGAGGATAATCAAATCTCATAGATTAGGGTATGGACATGCAGTGAAAATGGGAGATTCTAGAACCTTGTTCAGGGTGCTGACTGGCAAACCCAATGGGAAGAAACTATTGGGATGACCTAGACGCGGAGGATAGCATTAGAATGAACCTAAAAGAGATAGCGTGTAATGAGGTGGACTGGATAGAACTTGCTCAAGATAGAGATAGGGTGTAATGAGGTGGACTGAATAGAACTAGCTCAAGATAGAGATAGGTGACGTACTTTTGTTAATGAGTCAATGAAATCTTACATTATTTTGATATAATTGTTGAGAATTAGGTCACGCTAAATTCATGAAAATAATAAAATCAGAAAAAAAAATAGTACAGGCATTAATTAAATTAGGCTTTATTCAAGTTTGGAAATATACAATTTAATGAACGTTGCTTCGCAAGTGAACTTTTTAACAGAAATTAGCTTAGTTTACTCTAGTTTAGTTTAGTTTATTCATTAAAGAGACATAATACATACATTTTCATGGAAAAAGAAGAATACAAATTCTAACATTAATGTTCTAAAATGCCAGTTTGACCTATAACACATAACAAAGAAAAATAGCAACTTAAAGATGCGGAGAAAAATCCTTAGCAGAAGTATTCCTAGATAACTTATCTACTAGAGCAAAAAGCTTATGCAAACTTACAAAACATTCAACCTGAGTATGAGTTTAATCATTACGTTGCATTGTAAATGGTTGTGTAGGCCTATAGGAATTGTGTAATGTAAGCTACACGTTAGCTATACATATAGTAAAACTATAAATCTGTCCATCATTCGATTGTCTGTTTGTTGCCAATAAACTCAAAAGCTACTAATCATATCTATGCTGTACTACCTTTTTTTTTTAAGGAAACAGTATAAGCTGGATATTAACACGCTATCTAATCAGCGGCGGGCAGAGCAGTGTAGAAAAAAATCTTTAGATTAGTTAAATTTGCTTTTAAAATGGTAACAATTAAATTTTAATGTATAAATCTTCTTTATAAGTCTCCTTAGTAAGAGATGATTGTAAATATCAACACACGTATTATATATCTCCTTGGAAACTGGTACTTTGGGTTGGAAACACAAACGAAAATTAAAGATATAATTTAACAATAAGATGTATTGTGTGCATGTTTGGCATTATAATTGTCAGCTAAAGGCTCTAAGTCACAGAGTATGTTTTCAGTAATTTTATGATGATGCGTGTGAATTAGGTTTATTTAGTTTCGATTCTTGGTTCTAAGCCAACAGCACAACTTTTATGATTTTCGTTCAATTTATTTCATTTTGGTTTTTATTTAGAAAATTAAAACAATTTTCGTGTGTGTTATTTGCAACAATGCCTCCACGTAAAGAGATATTGTTAGCATGCGTTTGGGTCTTGAATTTAGTTAGGCCTGTGTTTCCAGTCATTTTAATAATTCACATTAAGAGGTTGAAAATGTTTCTTTGACAAATAAAAAAAATACACATATGTAACCTATAATCTGTTATTTGAGCTTAGATTTATATTGATAAGGGTAGGTTTATATTCATGGTTAGCGCTCGACCAATAGTAAACAATATATAGCGCACAGTTCACAATTCACGATTATAATACAACGATTTATGATTAAATTTAGTGGTTATCTAATAACTAGATATAGAAATTGGCTTAGTCACTTTTCTTTACTAAATAAGGTATTTAAATTAACTAAATCTAATGGTTCATTAGAAAACAACGTTAAATAAACTGTATCTTTTGAAATTTAAAATTAACCTAATTAAAGTGGTCCCTGTACTATTAAATCAAATTTGATTATAATACAGTTCTGACTTAATTAATATCAATACATAAATAATGAAAATCTATTGTCTGTCTGTACATTCGAATTTTGAGGCGTTTCTTTTTTTCTGGGTAGTACAAAAGATAGAACCGAATAATATATTTTTAGAATTTTCGTTTGTTTGTTGGGTTGTTTGTTGCGAGTAAACTCAAAATGTACTTAACGGATCGAGACGGGGCTTTTTTCTGTAGCACTCCTCATTTTTCAGGGAACAGTGTAAGTTCTTCAGGAATTTTCGTATTATACGCATAAAGTACTATTATCAAGTAATTTTCATTCTTTTATAGCATTTAAAGTTGTCAGTTGTGTTGAATGCTTTAGAAATGTGAATAATATTCAGGCTTACTGTTTGGTACTAAGCCAAAATCACAATTTTGTTGAGTGTGATAGGGCGCTCACTATAGAGTGATTATTTCAATTTACTTTTTTTCTCTCAGATAGCAGTTTTAAATTATTTACTTTGGTGTTAGTTTCAATAATCCCGTCAAGTAAGACTACATTTGTGTCTTAAATTTAGCTAATTATTCAGCTTTTTACTTTCTCGCTATCTTACAGGTAGAGAAATTATGATTGCCAAAAACATCAAACTCGAGATTTTGAAGAATCTCGACGTTTCATGACTCCCTGAATATGAAAAAGTGGTTTTTGAATTTCCGTCTGTCTGTCTGTCTGTACCTCCAACTAGAGCCTAAACTGTTTTACCGATCGGGCTGAAACTTGGTATCTAGGGTTTTCATAGGATTTCCCCGAGATATTTTAGGAATTGGATATCTAACCCTAAAATTAAGAGTAGTTTACTGAAGGCTAAAAGAAAAAGTCGATTTTCTCAAAATCGGCTCAAACTATTTTGATTAAATTTAATTTTAAAACATTTATAAATATTCCGAACAAAATGGCTACTCTCAATATTTTGGCAAAATGACTTTAAGGGCTCCGGTCTGATGCATAAATTATAATTTTTATCACATCTCCAAAACTATTTGAGATATGAAATTACTTATCACAACAAATATATAGATCTATTTTTAATACAAATATTTTAGTCGAGGCTTAGTTTTATAAAGCCAATAACTTTCAAGCTATATGCAAATATTTATATTTTTTAACTTTTCGAGCACAAAAGGTAAAGTATTGCGACCGTAAAATATCTAACCTGAAATGTTGATGGATGTCGACGTCTCATGACCTCCCGAACTCTAAAAAATGGTCTTTGCAATGCCATCTGTCTGTGTGTCTGTTTAAACTTAAAATTAAGAGTAGTTTAGTTAAGGGCGAAAAGAGAAAAAATCGATTTTATCAAAATCGGCTTTAATAATTTTGATTAAAATTCGTATCTAGAAGTTGATTGAGATTATAAATAAACTGGCTATTTTAATTTTCCCATAAAAATGAATTTTAGGGTACTTTACAGAAGCTGAAATTTCCGTATCTCCGCAACTATTTGAGATAATAAATAACTTATCATTGCAAAATTGTAGTATAATTAAAAATAAAAAACTTTTATGTAAAACATATTTTATAAAACCTACAGTTTCTGAGATACTAGCAAATATATTAATAAAATTTTGTGAGCTTTATTTGTAAAGAGATACTACTTAAGTTTTAACGAAATAATTCTCCAATGGCATAGAGTAATTAAATATAAATTAGTCTCTCAAAAAGTTTATGTTATTTGTCCTTAAACCTCTTAGAAGAAATGTTTGTACAACAATGATCTATCTCTATTTTAGACTCGATAGTCAATATTTACATTTTTTATTAGTCAAAATTTATAAATGAGGAATTTAATAGCAAAGCGATGACATGAAGATGTGCAACACCTATTAAAATGTCGAAAATTTTAACCGTAAGTCGAAATTTTAATACGAATTACTTAAATATAGTTCAATTTATGCTTGGATTTAAACAATAAAGCGAGAAAGTCCGTGCGGAGTTCCAAATCATTTATTTTTCCTTAAACCTCTTAGGAGAAATGTTTGTACAACAATTATATATCTCCATTTTAGACTCAATAGTCAATATTTACATTTTTATTGGTCAACATTTATAGATGAGGAATTTAATAATGAAATGATGACATGGAAGATGTGCAACACCTAATAAAATGTCGAAAACTTTAACAGAAAGTTGAAGTTTCGACCGTTGTAGACCCATTATTGATCTTTTTTATCGGTCCAAATGTACAAATACGGACATTAATTCTTTAAAAATAAGATTATAAAATTTAAAACCAGGACTCAAAAAATGTTTTACATAAATATAGTGCAATTTTTGCTTGGGTTTGCTTGTGTATATTATTTCGTTTCACATATATTACGAGTTTTGAGTAAATATCTCTATTTTTAAACAATAGAGCGAGAAAGTCCATGCAAAGTTCAGTACCATTAATTTTTTTAGGTTTTTGCGTGTAAATTAAGTTTATTTCGATTTGAATCATAATTATTAGATTTAAACAATTTATTTTGTTGTCCAGTGCAACATTACTTACATGTAGGAGAGCCACTGTTGGTGGGCTTGGACCTGCGCCTTAAATTTAGGCACGTTTTCAGTTAGTTCATGGTTTTGCATGTACATTAGGTTTATTTAGTATTTTTTCTTAGATAGTAAATCCAAACTATTTATTTTGGTGTTCATTGCAACAATGTTTCCACACAAGAGAAATAATCTTGACACAAGTAATGCAAAAATTTAAACTATTTATATTGGTGTACATTTCAACAATGCCTCTACGTGAGCGAGCAAATTTTGATGCAATGACTCCAAAAATTCAAACAATTTATTTTGATCCCTTACTATAGGTAGTCGTTAATGTGTGGCGTCATTTACGTATCAAACATTTTCTCGCCTCATACATGTCTGATGATCCACAGGGGAAAAAAATAATCCCCCTACTTAAATGTGAGCGAAGCTCAGGGCAAACTCTAGTGCTATAATATAAATCCAGCCTTAGACAAAAAATAAGTAAAAATATGTTAATCCTATCCTTTTACGTGATAAAGGGATTGTTTATTAAAAATACGCTCCAGAACGCATTTTTAAGAGCTTCAAAGAATTTTCTAGCCTTTAACCCCTCCTAGATAGGCAGAGGTTTGTAAAAAAAAAAGTGGTGAAGATGTTATTTTAAAAATACTGTGACCTGTATCACCGGAAGGTGGCATCTTCTCTTTTTTTTCTTTCGGTCTAGGAGGAGACTGACGGAAAAGAGTGTGGTGGGGAAAAGTAGGGGGACAAACAAAAGCTGGCAATGAAAAGATCAAGAAAGCAAGTCTGATGAGTTTTATCGGGCAAGAAAGAGGAGGTGGAGGGGGGAGTTTGGTGAAACGGTGGGAAGATTGGGGAAGGAAGGGTGGCATAATCCTGGGTAAGCTTAGCGAAATGGGAGCTATGTTTAGCCGGTTCACTCGTCGTGGTTATTTTCAGACGTCGGCACGGACCCTGCAAAGCTAGTCCCGCTATCCTGACGTCTTACAAGTTGTTGTATAATGCCGGCTGATGATGCACCATCCACGCAATGATTAAGATGATCCTTTTTTTTTTTCTTATTTTGTAAAAAATAAAAAATAAAATAAAATCACTATGTTGTGTCGTGAACGCATGCTTGCAATATAATGTGCCGTCAAAACTAAAATCGACTAAAACTATACTAGCATTCAAAGACAATCAGTCTTGTTCCCATAATACCCTTGGATTCGTTTTTGCCTACTACCCCAAGTCTCGTTCTCGCATGCTATCTTCAGTTTCGTTCTTGCATACTGTCCTAAGTCTCGTTCTTGCATACTGCTCTAAGTCTCGTTCTCGCATGCTATCTTCAGTTTCGTTCTTGCATACTGCCCCAAGTCTCGTTCTCGCAAAGTATCTTCAGTCTCGTTCTTGCATACTGTCCTAAGTCTCGTTCTCGCATGCTATCTTCAGTTTCGTTCTCGCATACTGCTCTAAGTCTCGTTCTCGCATGCTATCTTCAGTTTCGTTCTTGCATACTCCCACAAGTCTCGTTCTCGCATACTATCTTCAATCTTGTTCTTCCATTCTGTCCTAAGTCTCGTTCTCGCATACTGCCTTAAGTCTCGTTCTCGCATACTATATTCAGTCTCGTTCTTCCATACTGCACTCAGTCTCGTGCGTGCATGCCACCTCGAGAGTGTATGTACTAATTACGATAATGTTTTAGGGCAATGGAAGAATCAATTTAAAGGAAGTGTATCCGTAATTGCTTGGAGAGACGATGGAAAACTATTTAGGAAAATTCACCCTCACCCTCAGTACTGGGATTAGAACCACGATCTCCCTGTCATCAGCAGTCTAGTCTATTGAGAGAGTGACAACTTAAAGTGGAAATGCAAGGAATAATTTTAAGATAATTTTTAATTAGTAACCAATCTAAACATCATAGTTTGAGTACAAGAATACTTTAAAAACAAGCTGAATTGTAATACTTTCAGTATCTTAAATCTAAATAAATTTTGGTATCAGCAACTTGAAAGTTCATTGACACACTTACAAAAGTACGCCACCTATCCCTATCTTGAGCTAGTACTATCTAGTCCACCTCATCACACCCTATCCCTAACTTGAGCTAGCTCTATTCAGTCCACCTCATCACACCTTATCACTATCCTGAGCTAGTTATATCCAGCCGACCTCATTACCTCCTATCCCTATTTTGATCTAGTTCTATCCAGTCCACCTTATCACACTCTATCCCTATCCAGAGCTAGGTCTTCCCACTTGTCTCTTCCCATTGGGTTAGCCAGTCAATGCGCTCAATAAGGGTGCATTATTTAAATAGAAAGGCTAACACAATATAAATATAAGTCACTCTTAAATAAACAAGTGTGCTTGATGAGCTTGAACTAAATCGTCCAAGTTAGTTTCAGCTTAACCTATCCTTGAACCAATTTCTACCCATGTCTCTAGTTTTGTAAGAGTTAAAAAGCTGCATTAACATAAATATGTACTATTTGAAATCTCTACTAAAATTAAAATAGTTCCAGCAATGAGGTTTGGATACTTCAAAGCGTACGTTCAGCAAGCTAAAGAAGAATCAAAACGTTATTAATTTGATATAATTTTAAAATATAAATACTATATTTACAAAACATACGAGCGTATTCATTTGTTTTAAGTTTGTTCCCTGTACTTAGTGCTACCTCCCCTTCTATATCTATCAATATCTATAGGGTGAGGAAGGCTAATATCAGGTAAAAGAATCACCTGATTGTACAAAATAAATTTTATTATTGAAATAACAACTTTACAATACTTGAGAAAACAAACATCGTGCGTGAAGCGCACCTCCATTAGTCATCAAGACCATTAAGTACAAATACAATCAATCTCAAATTCTCCTAAGTATGATTATATAAACAACACTAAGCGTGTAGAACACAACATAATACGAGGTCTGGGATCTCTGATGCCAAACTTGTCTTATGGGCTTTAGCTCCTTGATACATTTACTTAGTATTTATAATAATGATTTTAATATAAGGCATAAGCCACAACTGCTTTATCTTACGTGACGTCACTCAGCAATGGAGTACAAAACAATAACTCCAAACGTTCATAAATAACTTGACGTCACGTATAAACATCATTTCCCTAATGCAAGAGCGAGCTAAGTCTCGCTTTACTATCCTGTTTTAAACAATAAATTTGATTATAACATCTGCCATCGTAAAGTACAAAAGGAAGTTTACTAAGCGGGTCTTGAACCCGGAGCGCGCTGACACTCAGTGCGCTTTAAATAATAAGCAAGTATATACAATTATGACAAATAATAAGGTCTGGGTTTGAATCCCAGCTAAAATGGATGACGAAGGGCGACATCTTTCTATATGCCGCGGGAAGCGCATGGCATAGCAATTCAAATAAATAATTAATTACAAAATTGAAGTCCAGACGGTAATTTAGAATACAGTTCCCCCCATGACGCCGAAACAGAATTTATAACTTTGAATATTAATAATCCCCGAGACCTAGTCGCCGTTCTCACCTCTTATCCATGAGATTGTAGTGTAGTAAGTGATTTTACTTTATTGGCGTAGCTGTATATATACAAATGAAAATTCTCAGAGGGGGGGAAGGACCGAAGGAGAAGGAGGGTCGGAAAACAAAACAAACTAAGGAACTGGATGTTCGAGAACGTTGCCGAAGCGCCCAGGGCTATGCGTGGCCGGAAACGGAACTCTTCTTTCTGGCTGGCTGGACACGTGTTCGACTCTCGCAGTCTGTTGTCAGGGAACTCGTGGCTCAGTTGGACGGGCATTATTCTCGAGAGTGGAGGCCGGGTTTAGTGGTGTAGGTCGTGCGTAGGTCTTCCGAGAGCGGCCGCTTGGTTGGTGAGTGTTTGTCCCATTCGATATTATTTGGTATTATTGACATTACATGTAAGTCGTTACATCCTCCCCCCCTGACGGGAGGTCAGAAGGCGTCCTCAGCAGTGGGTGTAACGGCAGGGCGGTACCTTCCCTGTCGTCAGTAGCTGGTATGTAGGGGACGGTTCTCCCGGACCCCAGCAAGTGGCCCATGGAGAGCTGCCCTCATATTCGGGTAGCAGGTCTTCTTGGCAGTCGCGTTCCGATATCCCCCAGAACTCCAACACCTTACGCACAACACCGACACTCCAACTCTCTCCAACATCAAAACCCTATGACGTTGAGGCCCGTTCCACGTTACTGTTGGTCCAGCCAGCATCCATCTTCAGCAGCCGGACTACTCCAACATCCGTAACTCGAACCAGAAGGAGAGGGGTAGGGGAAGGGCAGAACCTCTCTGAGAACAAAATAAATCCACAATTACAGCAACAACACAAGTCCAACGTTCACAAGGTGCTGACACGGCCGCTGCTAAGTGCAGTCCATCGTGGCCAGTCTGTTTAGAGCACATTCACACGAGATCATGTCTCCCAATAGACACGGAAAATTTGAGAGTGTTCTCTGAGGAGATGTACTGCATACAGTTCTCTCTTCTTTGAGTAGGCGTGCACACGCGCAATAGTTTGCTTATTATAAGTCTCCATCATCGCACATTCAGACACAAGTCATCGATAATCAAAGTTCTAATACATTTAAGAAATCTGGGTAGGCCTACTCTTCTATCAATTAAATTAATATTTACTATAATAAAGATGCACAATAAATAAAAAAAAATTTACACTATATACATACTTGACCCTTATATACATACTTGACCCTTAACAGGTAACATTACACGCCCCTCTTATAGGGCGCGGACTTACTACACCACCACCTTAAGGTGGCTAACGTGGGCACGACGGGTTACTGACGGGTCAGCAACATCCATAAGACGCACAGAGACGGGCGTTAAGAACGTGTCGATGCGCCATGGCCCGCTCCACTTGTACAGCAGCTTAGCCGTCGTTTTGTCCACCGCCGAGCTCAGGGGGAAGGACTTACAAACTACTTTATCTCCTTCTTTAAACGGAACGGGGACACGTCCCCGATTGAAAGTAGTGGCTACTTTCCTCTGAGACTTCTGCAAATGTCGATAAGCGAGTTCACATTTCTCCTGAAAGGGGCGGTCATTGGCCTCAGATAGGAGCGGGTCAACATCCCACGAAGCTAATAGGGGGTGGTTCAGATCCCTGTTCAGAAAGACTGAGGCTGGGGCGGCCCCGACAGACTCGTGGTATGCGGAGTTAAATGCGACGTTCAGAAAATCCAGATACTTGTCCCAATGGGAGTGGTCCTGATGGTGGAAGATAGTAAGTGCCACATTTAAGTTCCGATTAAAACGCTCAACATGGTTAGGGGAGGGGTAGTACGGGCTGGTGGTCACGTGTTTAATTCCCCAAGAGAAACACATGTCTTTGAATGCTTTGGATCTAAAACAGGGGCCATTGTCGCTAACCACAACCCTCGGAGTCCCTAGCATACCCCAAACTCGCCTAGACAGAGCGTTTACAGTTGTGGATGCCTTCATGTCCCTAAGGGGGATTAACACAACAAATTTAGAAAAGGCATCCAAAACCACCAAAATGGACGTGTTGCCCTGGGAGGAACGCGTAAGGGGCCCAACATAGTCAATAAAAACCTTCTCCCAGGGGCGTGCTGCGATATCAGCAGAATGAAACCCTATTTTCGAGTTCTGGGAGGGTTTGGCCCTTTGACAGGGCTCACACTTTCGAACCCATTCCCTGACATCCTTAGGTAAGTTGGGCCAAAAAAACTCCTTGGAGACCTTCCGCTCCGTCTTGAGCACACCACAGTGCCCACCAAAGGCGGAGTCGTGAAAATACTTCAGGAGCATGGGCCTGAGCTTCTCGGGAATGTAGTACTTGGGTCTCCCTCTAATAACAGCCACTAAGAGTCCCTTGCGTAAGCGATAGTCCCCAACCACTTCCCCAGCTCTAATCCGGCCTATCACCTGTTTACAAAACTCATCCTCGGCCTGATGAGTACCAAGGGAGATAAAGGATTCTGGGATAGTGTGAATCACGCTTAAGGTTCCCGCCTCCGGCTCGTCTCCAACAGGGTCGAGATCCTCCGCCATCCGAGACAGCGCATCCGCCACCACGTTCTCTTTACCCGCGACATGGTGGGTGGTAAAGTCAAATCTAGAAAGCCTCCAAATCCAGCGTCCTATCTTGCCCAATTGCTTGGGGTGGTTCCATAACCAGGTGAGCGCCATGTTATCGGTATACAGGTCAAACTTTCTCAGTTCGAGGTAGTCGGAGAACTTCTCTACCGCAAAAACGCATCCAAGGCATTCTTTTTCAAAAGTACTATACCTTTTTTCGGCCGCATTAAGGGTCCTGCTAGCGAACGCTACCGGCCTACAGCCTACAGGGGTTCGCTGCGAGAGGACGGCGCCAAGGGCAACTGATGACGCGTCAACGTGTAAAAGAAAGGGGAGAGAGAAGTCGGGCATGCGTAATACTGCCGGAGAGACCAGATGCTGTTTGAGAGCAAGAAAGGCGTCGTTCTGTTCTTGGCCCCATACAAAGGCAGCCCCCTTTTTCTTAAGGGTGTTAAGGGGGTAAGCTACTTCTGAGAACGAGGGGACAAACCTGGCGTAGTATGCGCACATCCCTAAAAACCTAGACACCCCTTTTAAGTTCTTCGGGGTAGGGAAGTCCAGAATAGGCTTGACGCGCTCCGGGTCCACGAGCAAATTACCCCGGGAGATAACATACCCTAGGTACGGGACAGACTCCTTAGCCCATGTGACCTTTTCAGGGTTGACAGTGAGCCCAGCCGAGCGTAGGCGTTGTAATACGGTTTCAACGTGATGTAAGTGATCCTGAAGGGAGTTACTATAAATACAAATGTCGTCTAGGTAGTTGAAGACGAATTTAAACTTCAGGTCAGCGAGAATATGATCTAACACTCTGCTAAGAGCTTGCCCTCCGCAACTAATGCCTAAGGGTACCCTGTTAAATTCGTAGACCTGCCACGGGGTTATAAAGGCGGTAAACTTCTTGGATGGCTCCGAGAGCGCGCACTGGAGGAAGCTAGCATTAAGATCTATAAGGCTGTAATACCTGGCTTTACCCAGGTGTTGGAATGCCGACTCGATGCTTGGCATCGGGTAGGGATCAAAAACAAGTTTTTTATTTAGCTTCCGGTAGTCAACAATGAGGCGATGCCCCTTGCCCTTGCGTGGGATGATGAAGGCGGGGCTGGCGTAAGGCGATTTGGATGGGCGGATGACCCCTTTCTTCTCTAAGTCAAAAATCAGCTCCCTAAAAATCTCCATTTTAGGAGGTGCGCAGGAGTATGGCCCTGACCGCACGGGGATGTTGTCAAGAGCAACAATATTATAAGGGAGAACGTTACATTTCCCCCACCTATCTGTGATTACATCGGGAAACCGGCTGACCACCTTTTGAATGGCCTCACTCTCCTTACCCAATGAAAACATACCTGGGGGCGTTTTCCCAGACGCAAACGAGACTAATTCCCTGGGCGCAAAACTAAAGGAGACTACCCGTTTGCCCATATCCAATTTAGCGTTGGTCTCAAACAAAAAATCGTTCCCCAAAATTAAGTCGAACGGGAGGGCTGGTACTACATAAAAAGAACGTTTCCAAGAAAACCTGCCAATTTTAATCGGAAGACGTATCTTACGGTTCACAATTAAACATTGCCCATTCGCGATAGCATAAGTGATCGGGTCAATATCTTCACAAAAGACGTTAACTTTACCTTCAATAGTACTAAGAAGCTGGTTACTAACAAAGGAGTGGCTGGCTCCAGTATCAAATAACCCTAAGCATCCCAAAGGACCAATAGAAACAGTAATCATGGGATTAAGAACCCGTGGTTTAAAACTTCCAGACGCGGCCGCCCCACGGTCGCGGGCGCGCCTCAATAGTTTACCTGCCTGCACTCCCTCTGAACATGTCCCAGCCTATTACAGCGAAAACATCTAATACGAGACGTGCCATGAGGTGCGCGACCCCCACGGCTAGCACCCACAGGGTTACTATCCCTAACGTAGTTAGAACGGCTATTGAGTGGAGGAGCGCCGATAGGCGGCGCAGAAATAATTGCTCCGGGACTCGAACCCGTTCGCGCGCGGCTGACAGCCACGGGCGCTTGCGCGATAAGGTATTCGTCTTCAGAGAGAAGAGTTTCCTCTACGTGCGAAGCCAGGGCATAGAGATCAAGTATAGTTGAAGGCTTACTCGAGAAAACAAAATGGCGCCTGGTAAGGGGAGACACGTTTTCCAAAATAATGTTTACCAGTTCGGGCTCCTTAAGGTCGGTATTAAGCACGCGGGCCGCCTCCGTGATAGAAAGGACAAAGTTCCTAAATGACTCGTGTGGGGCCTGGAACCTGTGCACAACCTCTCTACATAACTTATGCCTAACTCTACTAGGCAAAAGCGTATTTAAAATCTGATCAGTCACTGCCTTAACAGATAAATCCGCCTGTATGCCCCTGGAAAACAACTCGGTCAAGAACCCGGACGTCTTGGATAAACACAAAGTCAGAAACTCGGGCTCGCTAACGAGCTCGAGGCGGGAGGCCCGGTTAATTTCTACTAAAAAGTTAAACAATTCCGTGTAGTTCTGGCCACTGCACACCGGAACCCGGCCTAATATCTCCAATATGACTTTACTTTGACTCTTAGAATATCCCCCTGGCGCATGGGGAACGGGAGAACGGGAGGGCATCGTGGGTTGTTCACCACTCACATCCGTGTCCATACCTAAATCTGCCTGAGACGCCCCGACATCACTCACAAGTTCACATAAAAGAGACCTCAACTCACCCACCGTTGCGTTGGGTGGAACAGGGGTGGACCAAACCTGGAGCTCGGCGAGGAGTTGTTCGCGGCTAAGTCGGTACACATCGGATCTCGTCATCCTGGACGACGCCTTGTCTGGTTTCAGTGGAGGAGCCATGGCCAATGACAGTATGAAACAAGATAACGACAGGAATTAGTACAGTGTATAAAACATAGAATATAACCTTCCGAAAATTATATATATATATTTTGTTTTCTCAACATCTCTCCAGGCGTGTACCAAGGACCTAAGACCATAAAAAAGGGCAAAACTACGCTCTGCTACCATTTGCTACCTCCCCTTCTATATCTATCAATATCTATAGGGTGAGGAAGGCTAATATCAGGTAAAAGAATCACCTGATTGTACAAAATAAATTTTATTATTGAAATAACAACTTTACAATACTTGAGAAAACAAACATCGTGCGTGAAGCGCACCTCCATTAGTCATCAAGACCATTAAGTACAAATACAATCAATCTCAAATTCTCCTAAGTATGATTATATAAACAACACTAAGCGTGTAGAACACAACATAATACGAGGTCTGGGATCTCTGATGCCAAACTTGTCTTATGGGCTTTAGCTCCTTGATACATTTACTTAGTATTTATAATAATGATTTTAATATAAGGCATAAGCCACAACTGCTTTATCTTACGTGACGTCACTCAGCAATGGAGTACAAAACAATAACTCCAAACGTTCATAAATAACTTGACGTCACGTATAAACATCATTTCCCTAATGCAAGAGCGAGCTAAGTCTCGCTTTACTATCCTGTTTTAAACAATAAATTTGATTATAACATCTGCCATCGTAAAGTACAAAAGGAAGTTTACTAAGCGGGTCTTGAACCCGGAGCGCGCTGACACTCAGTGCGCTTTAAATAATAAGCAAGTATATACAATTATGACAAATAATAAGGTCTGGGTTTGAATCCCAGCTAAAATGGATGACGAAGGGCGACATCTTTCTATATGCCGCGGGAAGCGCATGGCATAGCAATTCAAATAAATAATTAATTACAAAATTGAAGTCCAGACGGTAATTTAGAATACAGTTCCCCCCATGACGCCGAAACAGAATTTATAACTTTGAATATTAATAATCCCCGAGACCTAGTCGCCGTTCTCACCTCTTATCCATGAGATTGTAGTGTAGTAAGTGATTTTACTTTATTGGCGTAGCTGTATATATACAAATGAAAATTCTCAGAGGGGGGGAAGGACCGAAGGAGAAGGAGGGTCGGAAAACAAAACAAACTAAGGAACTGGATGTTCGAGAACTTTGCCGAAGCGCCCAGGGCTATGCGTGGCCGGAAACGGAACTCTTCTTTCTGGCTGGCTGGACACGTGTTCGACTCTCGCAGTCTGTTGTCAGGGAACTCGTGGCTCAGTTGGACGGGCATTATTCTCGAGAGTGGAGGCCGGGTTTAGTGGTGTAGGTCGTGCGTAGGTCTTCCGAGAGCGGCCGCTTGGTTGGTGAGTGTTTGTCCCATTCGATATTATTTGGTATTATTGACATTACATGTAAGTCGTTACATTAGACTTACATATATTAAAGAACTGAGCTTTTTAAAATAAATGTAATTCTACAATAAGATTTATTTAAAAAAATGACAAGAAATCCTGTTACCAATTAAAGGTTTTTTATTAACCTTTTATAAATTGATCACTTTGCTCTCATTTGAAAAGGTTCAATATTCAATTAATAATAAACACTATTGAATAAGATGTGATTTTCGAGTTAATTGAAATTCATCCATTTCTTTTTTAAAGGAGCACGTTTTACCTGAACAGGAATTTAAACCAATCTCTCCGATTTCAGCAGTCCAATCTAACTAAAGAATGACACTTTAGACGATGCGACCACCGATGCGGGTCACCAATTTTGCAAAGCATTGTTTTGTGTGTCATTTTCTACCCTAAGAGTCAATATTACATTTATTATAAACTAGAATACAGCATATACGTTAAGGTTTTAGATTGGAACTAGGTAGTGAAATTAGTACGGTATGTAATTAAATATTAATAAAATTTTAACTTAAACATCTTAATTCGTAAATCGATCTACTAACTTAACACTTAGGTGACGCAGGAACACATATGACATTAATAGGACAAGAAATAATAAGAGGGAATAAACATTTCACTTGGCTTTCGTCCACTTTTAAACTTTATAGCTTTCGAACTAGGAGGTGAATTATGTATATTGCACTTCATATCCAGGTAGAAGGTAGGTGGGTATATTCCCTTCTTTAACTACGCACCCAGCCCTCTCCGGTAACCTATGGTCGTTAGTTTATTTCAAGTAGCGCCATTATGAAGTCAATAGACGAAAAAAAAAGTGACATAACTTTTTTGATTGTTTCCTCGTATCATTTAGTGAATTACAACACAATCTATGGGAAGAAAATAAACCTAGTAATGGTTAGCCAATAAGACGTTTACAACAACCTAGTTTGAATAGGATGAACCAAGGGCGTAGAAAGATTATTTTTCTAGGGGAGAGGGGTGGTCCAGTAGAAAACTTTATTATGGGTTCTGGCTGGACAACATTTTCTTTGGGTGAAACTTATTTTACAACTAGAAAGGTTATTAGATCTAACTTTTCAAAACCCGCTTCAGTGGATGAACGGTCTAAGGCGTCACTCTTGTGATTACTGACCTGCTGATGACGGGGAGATTGGGCTCGAATCTCAGTCAGATCTACTTATGTGAATTTCCCTAAATTATTTCACACTCTCTTCCCATGCAAATGCTAATAGATTACCTCTGAAATGCTTTCTTCCTCATATCAACCTAATTAGAGTAAATATCCTATCCGTATAACATGAACAGGTGATAAAGATAATCAAATATTTAAACGAGAAGATATATGTTCTGTATCTGCCACTTTTGATAGCTATTATCAAAACATATATATTATAAATAGTAATACTGTAAACTGTTTTCAAATTTGGCCGTAAATAATTAAGTTTGTGTTTTATAAAAATGTTTTATTTATTCATTCTATGGCATTAGGCACTCGAAAGTTCAACGCTAACAATTGCACCATCGATTATATGTCTTGGTTACACTTCTATAAAAAAACCTATTGTACTAAACCTTACACATCCTAAAGCAAAGATTGATACCGAAAGCGCTAGTAAAAATTTCATAGAGGAAATAAAAGACGAAAGAACACAAGTGCTTGGGGAATTTCACAGTGAAGATAGATGGTAAGCATAGAAATTTAAAGCTTGAGCAATAAGTGGTTCAATCTCATAGTTATACTTATTACTTACTCTATGGTATTAGGGTCTCGAATGTTCTTTGCCACAGTTACAAAAGTACGCCACCTTTCCCTATCTTGAGCTAGTTATATCCATTCCACCTCACTACACTCTATATTTTTCAGGTCCATCTTAATGTTATCCTCCCATCTGCGTCTAGGTCTTCCCATGGCTCTCTTCCCATTGGGTTTGCCAGTAAGTTACATGAACAAGGTTCTTCCATTTCTTTTGAATGTCCTGCCCACCGTAATCTACGAGACTTGATTATCCTAAGAATGTCTTATGATGATTACATGGTATTTAACCCATCATTATGTAACCTCAAGGATAATATTTATATTATTGGTTAACAAAGTTTTTATAGTTACCAAAAAGGTTTCTGTGATTCAATCCATAACTGTTTAAAGCGGAAGCAGCCAGTTTTAGTGTAAATAATGATTATGGAAAAAGTTAAATGATAACAAACATTTGCTAAAAAAACTCTTTATAGTTTTAACAGGCCTACGCTTATGATCAAACCGTTTGAAAATACAGATGACAATTAGCTGAATTTAGGAAAATTCACCATTAGTACAGTCGACCAAGATTCGAACCCCAATCTCCCCGTTATCGGCCTGTATAGCAAGGGGGGCACTTTATACCATTCGATCATCAAAATGGGTTGAAATGATGAAAATTATATATATATATATATATATATATATATATATATATATATATATATATATATATATATATATATATATGTAGGCTTGACCATTTTAATTCGTTCTTTTTAGCTACACTGTACACGATGTATTAGTGCCATTTATAAATAAAATGAAAAGGATTTCACCTTGCACGATTACCATCGTAGACACAGAAAAGGTTTGGCAAAGCCTTCATCCGTCTCCCAACGCTCAGCTGCTCATTTTAGAGGCAGCAGAATGGTAGGGTTGCCATCTTTTCCAAATAAAAAAGAATCTTTTTTTTTTCAATGGGGATAGTGAGGTGTGGCCCCCTATTTTTTTTAATATGTCCTCACAAGCTATTTTGAAGTTATCAATTAATGGTCATTTGAAGCTGGAATAAAAAGAAGATAATCAGAATCAATATATTAAGAATAATTTACGAGTTTAGAGTTAAATAAAACTATTTTTCTTTTAATATTAAATTTTATTTAGGTCATAAAACTTAACTAAGTCGTGAGCGTGTCTACTGCCCTGTTGAACAAAGGGTTCTGGGTTTGATTCTCGGCATAATGAAAAATGAATCATAGCTGAAATATTGGTTTCAACTTTCACAGTGTTGAATTAACAGCTGGGATGGAGGGAAGTGTTTTCTTTTCTAGATTTAAGATAGTTTAAAAGTCGTCTGCTGATATAAATATTCCGTTCAGAAAGTGAACGCTAAGCAACTCAAATTAAAAAGAATTACCACAAAATATTCAATGTTCATTATCTAGGCTACACTTGTGTTGTTAACAGCCAATTCATACAAAGAAAAAAAAGTCAAATATTAATGCCTCAAATATTATGATAGGAATAAAAGAATATAAAAATATTGTCAGAACACGGCCATTTTTGCAACCTCAACACTCTAAATTGGAGCAGGTGGATAACATACGAATAGGGCCTACGGACGATGGCAAACCTAAACAGGAATCCTCAAGATTACCTTAGATTTGAAGGGCAATTCTCCGAGCTAGCGCAGCGGCAGACGAAGATTACCCCCCAGAATGATATCTTCTCTGCCATTTAGACCAGTACCGTGAGATTACTGTCATTTAGATCAGTAAAACACTGAGAAAAAAAATCAGCAAATTCTTTTAGAATAAAATTTGCTAGAGGAAATTAAGATAAAGCTTATTTTGTATGGATACGTGTTTACTAACATTCTAAAAAACATACTACTAGTAGTTTTGTGTGCAGTAGACCTCGATCTCTCTATGTTACTATCGTTACTACAATCTTAAGGTTTCACTTTGGATTACAAGTTACATAATTTCTCCTTTGATTTGAAGTTGATGTTATTCCTTAGTGATCAGGTTATACAGAAAACGAATGAATACTAAATTAAATAGAGAATATTAGTGTAGCCTACATGATATTTATAGAGAATAACCGTTGTTCTCGGTATTTAATTTTTTTTAAAAAAGCGCCCTACGTATTCAATTGAATGCTTAGAATTTTAAAATAAAATCATTTGAAATGACAAATTAAATGAAAAAACCTTTGAAAGATCGCCATATTGAAATGGATAATCAGATTGAAAACTATTTAAATACTTCGTTTGGCCTAGGTTCAAATAATTTCCTTCCCAATTTTCGCTAATATTTGTGGACATATTTGGCAGTTATTGTATAACCAATTTATGGACCTTTTATGAGCACCGGCCTTCTTGAAACGAATGAACAGATCAGAAAACTATGTACATAAATTGTTAGGTCTAGATTCAAAAGATTTTCCTTACCAATTCTCGTTGAAATTGGTTCATACATTTGGTAGTTCTCGTGGGAAAACCCAATAGACAGATATTTGAGTCGCTGCTCATTTTTAAACAAATAACACTATCGAAAAATCATGTATACATATATTGTTAGGCCTAGATTCACAGAACCTCTCTGCTAAATTTAGTTTAAATTGATCAATGCATTGGAAAGTTATCAAGGAACAAATATCTAGACAATAGACATATGAAATGCCAAATGGTCAAGCTAAAACAGAACATCGCTACTCTCAATGAAAAAGTCATCATAGATTCAGAGTGAGATAACCCAACCCAACTCAAACACGGTATTTTGATTATATTTTGCTTTTAGTTAGTCTTAGAGCAAATCATTCTTCCATAAAGAAGGATAAAGAAACATTTTCTACTAGTGGTGGTGGAACCTTATTGAAGGGTTGGAGGGGGTGGTTAACCCTAAATCCAAAACGGGATTTTAGGGATTTTCCCTGCCTCTCGAATTAAACTATCTAAATGGTGTCTGGGAGACCTCCACTGGTTAATTTTTGACAATTGGATACGGTTTGAAACTATTTAGTGTGGTTCTCACCCAGAATTATTTTGAAAATGATATTAATCTATAAGCTATTTGAAGTGGTCCTCACATAAGAATTTTTGAAAATCATACGCCTCGAGAAGTTATTTAGTCTACGGGGAACTTGTCACCGTGACAAAAGCGTTGCGACCTGAATACCAGTACGCAATGGCTTGTTATATATGAGGGTGGTCATACTTTGCGACAATTACTTGGTCGCAATCGTAAGCGACCTTGGGTCTCTCATGTAAATAGCATTGACAACATTCTGTCACACTGACCAAGTCAAAAATATGGCCGTAGCCATAGTTTGGGCCTTGCCTTTACATTTTTAGAAAATTGAGTGCCTCTATTAGCTATTTAGAGTTTATTTTTAATCGTAAGATTATGAAAAAGGAATTTAAAGAAACCTTGATGATAGCAAATATTTCTAAAGGTGGTGCAAATTATTCCCAGGGGGAAATGCCCGTACACCCCCAGTTTCTCCGTCATTGCCTTGTATATTAAGGCCTTTAAAACGTTTTTCCTATAACGCAAATCTACCCCGCTACAGCCCACACAATACAGCGCAATATACTCCACCTCTGTCGCCATGGCTCAGATCGAAGTTAATCAAGTTGTATGTATTGAAAAAAAAAATAGATACCATGACAGTGCGAGGCTGGTCGTTAGGGTGGTTGAGAGGAGGCAGTGTGCTTTACCTTCTTAACATTAGATACATACCCAAAGATAACCTCAGAATTGGAATCCTCCCTTAAAAAAAATCAAGAGCCAATATAAAAAATAATGTTTATTAAACTTTATATACAATATATATATATAAGAAAATACAATTCAATAAAGCTATGTATTTAAGTATAAGACGATTTGCAAAACAATATCAACAACTTAATAAAATTACGTATTTAAGTATGGTACACTATGTAAAACATTATCAACAACTCAATAAAGTCATGTATTTAAGTATAGGATTATAATGTAAAACAATATCAACACCCTAAAAAATTATGTATTTAAGTATGGGACTATATGTAAAGCATTATCAACAACTCAATAAAGTCGTGTATTTATGTATAAGGACAATATGTAAAACAACATCTATCTATGGTCATCAATCCAAATATTGGTTTGCAGTAGCTCTCCATTTCGACCTTCTTTCTGCTTTCATCTTGAGTTCTTGGTTTGTCTTGAAAAGCTAAGTCTTCAATTATCTGGTCAATGAAGCGTAGTCAGGGTCTTCCTCGGCTTTTCCCTCCACATATCCTTCTAATATAGATTGTAGCAGTTCCTCATGCCTCAAGATGTGGCCAGTAAATATCTCTTAATTTTGTCAACATCTTACATAGGATTCATTTTTCAACTATTCTTCTGGAAACTTCTTCATTACTAATTTTACCCGCCCATTTCAATATCAACATCTTTCTATAACATCACATTTCAAATGAGTTTAATCTTTTCTTCTCTGTAGTGCCTTTAGGCCAACTTTGGCTTCCACAAATCAAGTTTCTCCATTTGTAGTTTCTCAGAAAGCTATTCCCTTTCTTAAGACTGATATGATTAGAAGTGGGCAATCATTTCTTTAAATTGAAAGCATTTATAGCTTGACCATGATTCACTTTTGCTTCACCCATCTCCCTAAGTATATTCACCGGCTTCCTCTATGACTTGTTTATTTATCAGTACTCGATCATGTGTCTCCTCATATTTGCTGCATACCAACACTTTTGTTTTTTTGGTGTTAATCCTCGTAGTGTGGTGATTTCCCATAAAATATTTCATTTCATTCAGCAGTACTGTAAGATATTGTTTACTCTCTACTACTGCCATCACCTAATATTATTGCGCTTATCTTTCTTCTTGTACACCTAGATTAGTGTTCTCTTTTACCTTATCAAGAGCACTTGGCATTTGGGTATTGAACAGAATGGCAGACTGCGATGATATTCTCCTAAAAGTGTATTTCCAAAAACTGTAATAGCATTATACGCGTGAACCATTTACATTTTATTTTTCATGTAGAACACTTTCACAATTTTGAGATCATATTATATACGGGCCGTACTATATTTGGGCCAATGTGGTATATAATTTATCATTTTCCTGTCTCTGGATATCATCAAATCAACAAATTCATGTATTTAAGTATGTAATAGTACGTAAAACAAAGTCAACCACTCAATAAAGTTATGAATTTAAGTATGGGACAGTATGTAAAACAAGGTCAACCACTCAATAAAGTTATGTATTTAAGTATGGGACAGTATGTAAAACAAGGTCAACCACTCAATAAAGTTATGTATTTAAATATGGGACAGTATGTAAAACAAGGTCAACCACTCAATAAAGTTATGAATTTAAGTATGGGACAGTACGTAAAACAAGTCAACCACTCAATAAAGTTATGAATTTAAGTATGGGACAGTATGTAAAACAAGGTCAACCACTCAATAAACTTATGTATTTAAGTATGGGACAGTATGTAAAACAAGGTCAACAACTCAATAAAGTTATGTATTTAAGTATGGGACAGTATGTAAAACAAGGTCAACCACTCAATAAAGTTATGTATTTAAGTATGGGACAGTATGTAAAACAAGGTCAACAACTTAATAAAGTTATGTATTTAAGTATGGGACAGTATGTAAAACAAAGTCAACTCAATAAAGTCGTGTATTTAAATAACACTCACTTTAACTTTTTATTTACATAAGCCAATGGTAATAGCTATTTAACCTAAAAATAAGTTATAAATAAAAAATTCAAGTGAGATAAATAAATACTACAGCTAAGATTTTCAAAAGAGCTAAATCCTACATAGATTAAATTATCTTATGGGTAGTTTTCCTCCGTTGTAGTAGAAATTAAATTTAGTTTTGACCATAAAGACATATTTTTTTTTAGTGTTCAAGTTCATATTAGTTTAATGCAATTTAGTTTCAAAATGGTAGGATGAAAAATAGAAATATTTATTGTTTAAAGTGACATTTTAAATTTGTCATAACGTATGAAAAAGAATGCGTAATGTATTTTCTGAGAACATGAACTGTTGGCTAGATCTCATATAAGATGACATAAGGCCAACATTATATAGCCCTATAATTTCATCTCTCTTTCTTCAAGATGTTAGCTACGTCCATACAAATAAATAAAACAAATACAATTTAATTTGACAGCGATAATATAGTCAAAAAAGTAATAATATCACAAAAAATCGTTTGAAAAGAAATAACGTTATTAAATACATATTAGGTAAAAATAAAAAGAAGAAGAGAGTTCTACAAAACACACATTTATGAATATATCCTTGACCTACAAAGCAACATCAGTAATACATTGCGAACAGCAAATGATTAAAAAATATAAATTGTAATATATGAACTAATACAAACCATTAAACCAAAAACACATAGGCTATAATAATGTTCCTACAAGAACCATTACTTAGAACATTACAAAATAACTGTAAGCTATGTAGAGTACTACATCCAAAATCCATTCACACCATCTAATCCACTAATGCAATTACATAGAAATAGGAAAGTCAATATCACCAAGCGTGATCTCCACACAGATGAAGTGTTCATCCAATCAAACCGCTCTACACAGGAGCCAATCATCTAGATTACGGAAATTACAGATCAATGACACTACTGCCAACTGTATTGGAAATATAATTATGTTGAAATAACGAATTGAGTATTTAGAGAAAAAAAAATCAATATAATTAACACACACACACACACATACAATCACACACATACAAAACACACACACATATAATAAATATATATATGACGTTTCAAAGTAACAAGGGTACAACAGACCTACTGGATTTATATGGCCCACTGGTATATTTATATGACCATAATAATAATCCCATTGATAAAATAGAGAATATTAAGCCCTATTCATAGATCTCTGAAAAGTGTTCAATACTCTTGATATGCTCGTACCAAGACATACTTGATTTTATCATGCTGGGATCACGATCAACTTAACGTTCACGCAACGTAACGTTCAATTAAGCTGGGATCACAATCATTTTAGCGTTCACGTAACATAACGTTCAATTATGGTGGGATCACAATCATTTTAGAGTTCACTTAACGTTAACATAACTTGCACGTAACGTAACATAAAGGTTCTCCTCATGTTTTTAAATGGATGCCATAAAGATGCAGTTAACTTAACGTTCACTTAACTTAAGAGTTGTCAAAGGGAGAGTTTTCACGTTACGTAAATGTTAAGTGAAGTATACCACGTGTTCTAGCAGGACAATCATGTTGTGAGCAGCTCATCAGGGCTATTTAATACTTCATTTTTTTGTTTATGGTATCCAGGCGACTTCATCCGTAAAGTTTGTCTGCGTTTCGCGAAATCTAAAACGTCATAGCCTCTTGTTACACTTTATCCCGTATAGCCAGTAAAGTTTCTTTTGCTAGTACCTTTAGCCTAATCAGACCTAAATGAATGGCTTTCATTTTGGTGAACAATTTGTTTTCAAACCGTTAAAATCCATGTTCTGTGTTTTGCTTAAGTTGTTCCGTATAGTTACATGAATCCTTATCTTACACTAGTTTCTTAAAGTTAAGTGAACGTTAAATGAACATTAAGTGAACTTTATTTTACGTGAATGTTAAATTGATCGTCCTCCCGGCATGATCAAAGAACCTTTAAGTTACGTTGTATTACGTAATCATTGAGTGAACGTTACATGAACGTTAAGTTGATTGTGATCCGGCATTAATACATATATATGGAACTTACTAAAAATATTTTATAAAATATCTAACTACCTGAAACTAAACTTATTGAAAAAGAGGGGAAATTTTAAAAAATTAAAGAAACCAAAAATATATTTTATATATTATAAGTATTATATAAGAAATGTTTTATTTTAAATAAGATTTTATAATTATTATTATTATTATTACTAATTTCACTTTGAAAAATAATTATAAATCACAAGCCTACTTAATTAGAAAAATTGCACATTTAAAAATACACAATAATAATTATAGCTAACTTTATATTTTAGAAAGATTCATCAGAATATTTATCAGATTAATGGACCTATTCAAGAATTTCATTTTCTTCTGATATTTGGATGGTTGTTGTGCAGTCCATGGACTTAGCTGTGGTTATGCACTGCCATGTGATTAGCGAAGGTTACTTCATGTGCTGCCAGTGATAACTGTTTTTCCATTTCAATCTGGATTTTCGAATTTAGGAAACTACTTATACTGCTGTTGGAAGTCTTATTTTGAACAGCACCTTTATGTTTTTTTTGTTTTCACGTGGTTGACTACGTCTGACCGACCACCATGTGAAATGCAAAATTTAGAGTTGCATAAATAACATTCCACATAGTGCCAACAGAAGCACGGAGAAAAAAAAGAGTATCACTATTATTATTGCCAACATTGTAATAGAAATTGGTCAACAAGGTTACATGGTTTACTAAAACACACAATAAAATCCGTTACCAACAGATTTTCTTTTCAGGAAGGATACTTAAAAAGCGAGACATTTAGAATAAATTTGGGACACCGGGACATTTTATCAAAAAACGGGACTGTCACGGTAAAAACAGGACGAATGGGAACGCTATGCTAGGAATGAGGAAGGTTGAATTTAAAGGAAGCGCTGCCACATTTGTGTGGATGTACAAACTTTCAGGAAACACCCCCACAGTACACCTAAATGGGATTTGAGCCCCGATCTCCCTAGTCCGGTCTGTTGCAAGAGTATCGCCATACCAATAAGTTACTAAAGCGGTTGCCTTACTGTTGCGTTGCTTATATGAGTATAATTATATACATCAATTTACCAACATGTACTTGAGTAACAGGGTGGCTGTATATATATATTCTCTTAACGTCATTTTACTTAAAAACTGTTTGCAGGACTGCCATAAATTTAGTTGATTACCAGACTCAATGGTGCCCAAAATAGACCAAATACGTCGTATAAAAACTCACAAAACAGACATTATGAAGAAGTTTTTGTAGTGTGGGACGGATAATGATTTAGAGACAACTCAAAAGATTTGTGAACACCAATAAAAGCCTGTGTCAAAACACTATACAGATTGAATCTTTCATATATTTTTATACTTCACAGTTTTATTGTCATTTAAAAAGAGGGCTATAAACTAGATGGTAAACAAAATTAAATTATCACAGAATTGTCAACCGTTTTTTCATGTCCCCGTAGTTATGTGGGAAAGTGGTCGTTTCGTTCACCAATCGTGGGAATCATGGTTCGATTCAGTCCTGTGCTGAAGAAAATAATATTTACTATTTTTTATGCAGATTTGTTCTGCTACCAGATAGTTAAATAGCTAAGCTCTACAGATGTGTTTGTAATATTATGCGGGCTATCCCGAATTAAGATCTAATGTAAGTCGCGTGCTCCCTGATATGTGTGTTTAAAAAGTGCACCTTAAATATATAATTAAAAAAAATTATATCGATTTGATATTTTATTACTTACAAGAATCATTTTTCAAACAGTTATTTCTTTCTCACCATTTTTACTTTTATCATAAGGTGTTCTGTCTTTCAACAGGTCCGTTGCCTTGTTAAGATTTTGTCCACCATCATCTCTCCATAGCCTCCATTTATTTTTAGATTCTGAAATTTAATCATCTCTCCTCGTTTGAGGTTATCGATAAATAATGGTTGGTACACGTTTTGTGAGACATTTAAGGAGTTCTCCCCTTACACAACCTTAGTTAAGGTTAAGGATTATAGGATAAATTTAAGAGAAAGGTCACCTACATTAGTGTGAAGATAAGATGGGAAAACCAAAGTTATGTACCACATTTGGGAAAATACCTCCATTAAACTCGACTAAGATTTGAAACTAGACCTTTTTATGAACAATAATTCAATCTATTGCGAGTCTGGCCCTGATATATTCAGTTGGCTGAAACAGTGTAGGTCTGTGTTAAATATCGTAAACAAAAATCTTCCATTTTAACCAAACAAATACTTTCTTCAGTGGCCGCATGGTCTAAGGCGTCACTCTCGTGTTGGATTAGACTGCCGATGACGGGGAAATCGGGTCTCGAATCCCGGTCAGGTGTACTGAGGTTTTTCCATAGTGGTTTTACACATTTTCCACGCAAATATGGGTACACGTCCTTTAAATTCAACATTCCTTAATCTATATCACTAGCGTAACTAGTAGGCTACATATGCGTAAAACCTGAACAGTTAGTAAGACGTGGTGTTTAAAAAAAAAAATTTAACAAATCATTTTACGTTCTAATCTCTCTTGGAAAAAAAGTTCCAATATTTATATAAAAAATGGATCAGTACTGCTATCTACCAGGGAACTGTTCAACCACGTGCATCATAATTTGACGTGTTTTTAAAATCGAACCTAGATGGTGCTAATATACAACGTCAGTTTAGTGGTGAAAAAGGCTGGGTTTATATTAATGAATAACGCGTAGCTAATAGTGAATAATGCATAGCAACACAATTCACAATTCATAAGTAAATACAACGGTTTATAATGAAACGCAGTTATTAAATACTTATATAGCTCAATTATCCCTTATTCATATAAATCGGCCAGCGCTCTACTAAAATAGGTTTTTATAAAACTTTATTTAAGGGCTCATTTAAAAAACAACGTTAATTAAACTGTATAACTTATTTTGAAATAATCAAATGTATTGTGTGTAAATAATAAAAATTACGGTTGAAAGAAGAAAGAAACATTAAATTAACCTAATTTAAGTGCCGCCTGTAATATTAAATTAAATTTGAGTTTAATTTAGTTCTGATTTCATTATTGTTATGCATATTATGATAAACCTACTACTCAATAACAGAATCAGAAATGTAATATTTCCCCTTCATTTTCAATCGTCGTCATTGACGCAAAACTAAAGGAAGTTCGTTAATATCAAACAAGCACTGCCCGCACAAGGTATTTCAAACATGGACACAGATGTTAATTATTTCAGTTTGTTGTGTGTACTGTTGTTTAATTGGCTTGATTTTCTTCTCCTTTTGCTCACATTGGCTGATACAAGGGTAGTCTATGTATGCTCAGTCAAGTCCATGCATAACGCATAAAGTTAAACCAACTTTTGCATGTGCACTAAGTTAACAATTTATTATGATATCCACAAATGAATATAATGTGTTTCAACTTATGGCTCACTATGATTTATGCACTATTTGATATTAGTTATACTTTATACATGAATATAATCCCACCAACTATGCTACTCCACACTTAGTAATTTATGATTTACCTGTCTCGGGGTATTACCCCAAGATCCCTTAGATATATTTATATAATTGAGGTCATTAAACACTTACAAGTCATTAATATCATTGGATTATATTGATCTATTTAGAATAAGGAGTCCTAGTTGTTGAAGGCGACCTTCTATGAGGCTACTGTCCTACTTTGAGGTCACTACCATAGGTCACCTCTTTTATTTATTATTTACAACATGTGTATTGATTTCATATTTTAAGACCTCTCTATTCAATACTCTTCAGTGTGAGGTAACGTGCAGCGTTCTGGTGGTATGTTATTACTCGCTTTGCTCGTTAGGGGCTCTGCCCCCAAACCCCCAGTGAGTTTTATTTGCAAGTGGATGTAAACTAATGTAATGCGTAGTTTTGAACGTAACAACTTAAAGTTACCGGTATTGTATTGTATATACCGCACCGACTTTAAAGTTGCTCCACCATTTTGAATTTTTTTCGGGGGTTATAATTGAAATTTTTAACTTTTTGGAATTTTCCCGTCTGTTAAAGGCTAGAAGCTATAAATTTCCAAAATTTTAAGATTCTAGCTCATCTGGAAGTGGGTAAACATTGATGTCAGTGAGTGAGTGTGTGCGTGAGTGAGTCAGCCATGTGGCTTTATAGTAGTATAATTAGTATTTTTAAGTACCTACTTTTTAGTGCTGGAGGTAAATATCATATATTTATTTATGTGTGTATACTGCGATTGCCGGAAGAAAGAATGATTCATTTTCCATTTTTAATGCAATAATCGGAAGAGAAGTATATATTAAACTGGACCTTCGTACTAATGGTTTGACATCATTATTGGAGGCTGAGATCTACAGGTACTTCAGGTAATGGTTGTTATTAGCCTACTTGAATATTAATTTTAGAGTTTTTTATTTAGTTTAAGCTATTGTGTTTAGTGGTGATGAATCAACATCCAACACCTTATCGAGGGCCATTTTAAGAATATGTGAGGCCCAGGGCAAAAAAAAATGTGAGCTCACCACACCCATCCCCCCTTTGCACAGCAATTTATCAATTTTACACTAAATTTATTTATGTACTTGGTACTTATGTTACTTAATAATTTCTCATGTTTTTTGGAATATTGGTCAACCCATTAAATGACTGAACTTTATCAAACCAATCCAATTAAGTTAACAAAAGGTAAATTCCTCTTTGCACTGTTAGTTTCCTGTAGACTGACAGCGGTAGCACTATGGTGGAAATTAATATATCATTGTAGTAATGTATTATTGAAAGATTGAGTTTGATTTTTAGCGAGATACAAATATATTCCAAATGATGTTTTATGTTTGTGGTGTTCTTTTTTAAGAAATACATCGTAAATTTGTATGTTTGTTGTTTTGAAAAGATATACAGCATATACATAATTTTTTGTCCTGAAATTGAAATTACTAAATAAAATAAATGTCCTTAATACGTTAATGTTAAAACTGTATGTGATATATTTAAAATATATTTACTAGGTACCTAAATGGAATGTATATAATCATTTGCAGCGAAATATATGTAGGGTGTAATTATCTAAAATACGTGTTTTGAGGGGTTTGCACCCCCAAGCCAAAGAGGGATCTGAGAAACCTCACCAACCAATTCCTCGTTCGGAATTAAGCTTTAAAATTAAGCTTCCTCCAATAGCTATTTGGAATAGTCTTCCACCATAAAGCCCTTGAAATCTGGATTCCCCTAAAAGTAATTTTGACGTTTTTAAAAATTTAGATGCTCTTCAGAGCTTTTTGTAGTGGTCCTGCTTTGGTAAATATTTAAAATTTGGATGCCTCTAGAATCTATTTGGAGTTTTATGTAAGGCCATCTTATACGAGAATATCAGAGGCTGTGAAATAAATCTATAGGTAGGAAAGGGGTAGTTTATTTCAGGAGACTCGTTTGGATGGCCGATGGTCAAAGGCAGTGGTTCACAAACATTTTCTTTGGGTCGGACTTATCGAATGAAATTTGGCTTGTGATCCACAGAATTTTTTATTGATAGCAAATACCTTCAAAAACAAACAAAAAAAATCAACTATTATCAGTGTTTTATTCAAAACATAGAACAAAACTACTTTTATATATGATCATGTGATATAAAGAAAGTAAAAAAAAATCAGTTACTTAAAACGTGATTTAATTAAAAAATTTACATATTCAATGTGAGCTTTGAGCTTATTTATTTCGGGTAGTAATTTCATCCATATTAGGTCTTTATTTTATATATACTTTTATCTCCTCAGCAACACAAATAAGCCTGTCTCCTTTCTGGTCTTTGATATTTGTCAGAGTTGAAAATCCCTGTCCATATCAATATGTCGTGGAGAACTATAAAAAATGGATAACGCTCTTGAAGAGATGCGTGGATACTGTTTCTGGCTGTATATCAAAAAAGAGTCCAATGACATAATAATAATAATAATAATAATAATAATAATAATAATAATAATAATAATAATAATAATAGAATTTAGTGGCGAAGTTAAAGCTACCGCCATTTCTTACACTTAACCAATACAATTAAAATGAGGTTTAACAAAATAATATATATAAAAAACACACAAAAAATGTATAAAAGCCATAGTTAAAATACACCAGGATTACGTAATATGAGAACGCGCGTGCGCGCGCGACCACACACACACACACACACACACACAAAAAGGTGTGATTACGTCCCACACTCCTCAATCTCGCGAATGAGCTTCCACTCGCAGATTATTTGCAACTTTTCACTTGAAAACATTCAATTCTAATTTATTTATATCGTTGGTTAGGGTATTCCATGAACGAGAAGCTGAAACAGTGAAAGAATTTGAGTTATAATTGGAATTATGGAGAGGAATGAATAAAGTTGAGTTTTCTTGTGATCGAGTGTTGAAATTATTATTAGAGTTGAGAGCGTATCCGTGAAGAAAGGTATTGTGGGGAAATTGAAAGTCAATAGTTTCTTTATGACTGTCATCGAGTGTAGAGTTCATCTTTCTTTAAGTCGTAGCCAAGTTAGTCTCTTCTTATAGTATGGGGAAATATGATCACGTGACCGAAGGTCAAATATAAATCTGACACATGTGTTTTGAAGTCTTTGTAGTCTTGTCGCAAAGTCAGCTGTCAGGTCATTATGCACTACATCACAATAGTCGAAAAAGCGGGAGGATAAGGGATTGGATTAGAGTGGATTTAATATTCATTAAATACATTGGTATACATACTCTCGTGTTTCGATTTAAATAGGTGATCACTCAAAATGCAGGCCATTTCCTCCTCCTCATCCAATGTCAGATCTGAACTGTTGGATTTCGCAAGGGGATCTCTTACCTTACCCAATCGAGTATTTATGTAGACAACATGGGAAGTATTGATAAATATTTCCTACTAGTGTTGCAAGATGTTCCTGTATGAAGCCGTTCAATTCATTGCTCATTTTATAACCTTTTACCCGTAGAAAAATTTCAAGGTTATGTTGCATTGCTCTTCCGAGACAGACACTAAGCTTTTTATTTAATGCAGATTATTTGTTTATAGTAATACATATATTATCATCACGGCCTTGCATACTATCGCTGAGCACATTCAACCGGGTAAAGATATTGGCCAAATATGCCAGTTTTGCACGCCTGTCATTCTTGTCCAGAGAGTGGTAAAATGAGTTCCCTTCTTGTTCCAAAAAATTTCTTAACACATTCTTCAGGTCTAAAACCCAATTTAAAACGTTTCCGCAATACATCCGATGAACTCCGGTCCACAGAATTGGGCAATTGGTGTTCTGACACTGTATTTCAGGGTTGAGTAAATAATCCGCCATCAATGATATTTTTTATTTGATGAAGCTCACAATACGCACAGCTTGATCTAGAACCAACTTAAAAATCAGCTATAAGGATCTTGCTGACCAAGGCCTCTCAGTGAAAAAAAAGTGAGATATTATTACATATGGACCTTTCTGTATGTTAGCTATCATAGATGGGGCTTCCATTTGTACGGATTCCTATACACGAATCCCATGAAATTTCAACTTTTTTCAAATACTCAGACAAGGTTTTGAAAATATCTTGTCCTCTAGTATGTTTTTCAAGTTCCTTACAACATAAACACTGTGTGATTATTTCCTCAATGTGAATGAATCTGATATAGGAAAGAAACTGTGCTTTTCCAGTAATGTCGGTCGATTCATCCACGTGTAATGGCAAATCTAGATTCTTAATACTTTCAGGAACATGCTTCTCAATATTAGCTGACTTATAACTATTCTTCTGCAAATTGAAATATCAAAGGAGTTTTCATAATTTCTCGCTAAGTATCTTCACCAAACAAAGCTTTCACAACCAAGCAAGTGTCAGGCAGAATCAATTTTTCAGCTATTGTATGTGGTTTTCTGTTGAGCGATCAATTCAGCCACTTAATAAAATACAATCTGAATCTTCTCTGAGACTGAAATTCGTATTTCAAAATATGACCTTTGGAATTTTGATGTTCCAAAAGTCTTTCAAAATATTTTACATTGTTGTTTTCTAGATTTTTTATGTTTTGGCAAAAGTGTCATCTTAATTTTGCTTGTGACCTATTTGCATGGTAAAGCTTCTCATAAAGTTCAAACACACAGAGAGAGGTATGTTTTTATCTCCAGGCCATGTGAAACCTATATATATATATAATATTGTCGACAAACTTTCTTTATTGAAGTATTTTTGGGCCTGTAACTGGTATCGAATTCACAACGTGCTTCAACCTGCTGGTACGGTTTCAAAGATGATGATTTTGGATCACAACGTGGACTAGGATCATCCTCATCCTCACTTAATGCTCTTGACCTCATTTTGGAAAAAATATTCATCCATGATCTGTAAATAATTATTTTATTTTATTCTTAATACTAAATGTAAATCTAACAAATAAATGCAAAAATAATACACTATGATATCTAGCACTGCCCTTGGAAAGATTAAACACATTCTAAAGTTACATTTATAATTTACAATGTTGTAAACTATTTTTTATACCATTAAAATCAATTTTATTTAAAATAAGTAAAATAAATTAATAAAATCCTGAATTCTTTGGAAAATTCTACAGATTTATGTACATATTTTGCGATATTATTGGAACAGGACCCGTTTTATTCATGAAAGCAAAGAATAAGTTAGGATTTATGTGATGAGATATTCTATATAAAGGGTCTTCCTTTTGAGAGGTTGAGAGATGAAGGATTAATATTTTGTAGAGATGGTCGTGTTTTACGTTTTTCTTATACATGCGACGATTGGATGATCCCCTCCAACACTTATGATAAATTTGATTTATGCTGTAATTAATACAAATAAACAAAATTAAACCTAATAAAAACTTAAATATCACCGCACACAGTAGCGAGGAGATTCATCGAGAGTGCGCTGGTTAATATTAATAGAGAGGAGTGGAGAGGGTCACAAAGATATGACCTGTGGGACAGACGCTGAAATAACAGTAAAATTATTGAAGGAACAACTGGTGATATAGCAGGTGTTCAGAAAGTAACGGGTTCTAAGAATTTTTGCAGCCAGCTAGAGAAATAGGGATAAGTGAGGGAGGGTGGTACCATTTTAAGGTAACTGCAACAAGTAGTGTTTTGTGCTACTCCAGAAAAATCTGGAGATATTCAATACAAATATTTTTCATTTTATATAACATGTAACAAAATAAACAAAAGATATATTAAAATTACCTTCAAATCTATTTTTGGCATATGAATTTTTCGAAAATGTTTCTAAATCCTTGATTGTCTTTGAATGTTCTCGCCACATCAGCCATCATCTCACGCCACACCGTTTGGGAATTACTGGAAGGTGTCCCTTTCATGTAAGATTGGCCTGAGAAAGACTGGGTGATCGGTGTTCAAATCTCATTCAGGTCTAACGAGAGTAGTTTTTCCTATATGATTTCAAAATTTCCTTCGAGGCAAATTGGGGTAGATTACCTCTGAAGTGCTTCCTTCCCTATCCCTACCCGATTAGAGCAATTATAATATATGAGTACAACCTGAACAACTAGTAGGGCACAGTGATAATAATAAAAAAATACAGTATGTCAAACTATTTTCAAGGAGTTAGTGCCTCTCCCCCATGCAGCCAATGTTTTGGTATCACTGTGTATTATGTAAATCAGTGATACATTTTATGGCAGCTAACTTCTCATAGAGTTACAAAATCTATTTAAAAATTAAACTAATTTTTTCTCTTCTTTTGTGTCAGATTAAGTTGAAATAATGCTGTTTAGGAAAACAACCACATTATACCAACAACAATTACTAAAGAGGCCACCAATAACAAAGCTAAACATTTAATTATAATTTAAGAAAGATTACGTAAATGGCTAATGTGGAACCTGTGCTTGTCTACTTGATGCCTGAAAACTCTTATCTTGAATTTGATATAATACCATTACACTGGGCATTGATCTCCTTTGTTTTGACATTTTGGGTACAACTTACCAAGGTGACGCCAAGTAAGGTGGTTCAGAAATAGTTTTATAAATATACCTTTTTTCACATATGGGTACCTAATTAAATTATACGTTTTCAACAACCCATTTGAAAATAAAAAACTTGATAAAATAGGTATGTAAGACAAGTGAACGACATATAAGTAGAGCAGATTAACAACCTTAAGAGTTGTAGTCAATTAATTACCTCAATTCTAAAATAAGTCTCTTGAACTCAACTCTAAAAATAGGTTCATTGAATTTAATTACAAAAATTTATCTCGTGACCTCCAAGTAAGATTTTAATTCTAAAATAAATTCTACAACCTTAATTATATAACTAAACATTATTACCTCAGTTCAGAAGCTTTAAATAGTTAATTAAAATCTAGGTGATGGTATGGAGTCCCATAAGCAAACTATTTAAATCCAATTAATTAAACTACTTAGAGATACATTTAAGATAATTGAACGTTAAGACATAGTTCCTAAAATAGATTCTAGAGTTAACAAATCTTCTTTCAATGCGTCTTACTACTCGTTCGGGCCATACTTTTTAAATAGTAATTAATCTAGTGTGTTAAGAATTAGGAATTTTTAATTTATATTGAGTGTACCCACATTTATATGGAGGTAGAGTGGAAAACCATTTAGGAAAAGCCCTCAATATACTCAATAAAAAGCCGATTGAACCCCGGGTGTCAACAGATTGAAATATCCGGGCTATTAAATGCTGCAACATATATTTTAACGTTGGGATATCATTCCTAAAAGGTATTATAATGACGTAAGCCCATTAGAACTTAAATTATAAGAGAAAGTTATTCCTACCCATTAGTAGCAGTAGCTAAAGCAAGAACTCCTTTCCCCATTAGCCGAGCGAGATTATTACAACATAATGTAAATACATATTAACGAAATACAAAAATATAATTTTTTAAATAAATATAATATGCTCCAAGCACTGCCTAGCACCAAGGGAGAATGGACGAGAATTCATAAATAAAATGGCATGCACAGTAATTTATATAAATAGATCTCCTGGCCTTAAAAGAAAAGCAATTGCCTTAAAGTAGCGAAATTAAGCTAAGGAAAATCAATGCTACCCGATTAGGGAAATACCCTTTAAGTAAGTCAACCCCAAATGTGTCAATGTTATCAAAGTAAGTCAATATCCCAAATTAAAAATAAAAATCTGAGGTTCTAGAGCAGGAGCCGGAGAATGAGCAATCTCATGGCAATTTTCAATCGATCCTGTAAGAAAACTACATCGTTATTAAAAGTAAATCTTTGAGTCGTTTTAACTCGAAAATATATAAAGTACCTTCATAATATTTGAGAGTGGCTAAAATAAGAGTGATCGGTCATAATCAGTAATGTTATAAGAACATTAAATAGTTTAATATGAAAATGTATGTTTTATTTCTTGTATATTTTTTCTATGAAGGGGAGGGGGAATAAATATTTGAGGACAGGTTGAAATGTAGTGAATAAATATAATAGTAATAAACAGAAAAAAAAGAAGCAAAAGTAGATATGAGATGATGAGTGATCACGGGAATTCGGATAAGCTTATGAATAGATTGGGGCCCAAAAATGTGGTCATCTAGGGATCTGACCTCTAAGTTGTCAAGGTCAAAGGATGGTAGGTGTTACCACACACTACTGCGTTTTTAATATATTATGCTCCTGAAATTAATATTCTTTGTTCAACAAAGTTTATCTATTTTTAATATTGTAGCAATGAAAGAAAATTGGCAATCTTAAACACATAATTAGCCTTGTGAGAGTGAGCTGAGATATGTATAGATCCTCCCCTCTCTTTTGAGAATAGAAGAGCCTGGTTATGAATTCAATATACACCTTCATTCCTCCTCCAATTTCATCTCCCTGTGATCACAAGAACCTTCCTCAAGCTTTTATTTTTTGCATGCTAGAAGATTCCAAAGCGAGGTTATTGGATGTGATTGTGGATTCTCTCTCATTTCTTTTTTGACGTTAATCTTGTGCGTGTTCGAGCTTGTTTCTCTTTTTGAGGAGCAAACACTTCACTCACTTATGTTCATGTTTTTTTTATTGTGGTTGACCACTCAGATTTTTGGAAATATGTCTCCTTTCTTTTTCAAACGTAATAAACAAATAATATATTCACATCGTTGTTTTAATCTCATTAAAAATATCGAATAGAATAATAAAAGTAAACATTTGGTGACCTGGTGGTCTAGGGGTAAGGTGTCGGACTTCTGAGCTGGCGACCGGGGTTCAATCCTCGGTCCCGGCACAGATTTATCTGATTACCAAACCCTTCCTTCACCTCTGACAAGATGTGTATTAATCACAACTTGTGAATGTGAGGAATGCCAGGCCTCCACCGTGGTTCGGATTCCACGTTAAACTGTAGGTCCTCCATTTCATCTCACAATCACCCTACCATTACACATTAGCGTAAGTGCGTATAACCCGAACGGGTAGTAAGACGCGGTGCTAATAATAATAATAATAATAATAATAATAATAATAAAAGCAAACAAATAAATCCCAAAATCTTACTAGCGAAAAATATTCTATCCAATTAATGTAGCAAATAAAATCTTTAAAATATGTTTAGGCTGAATATATATTTGTAAGTTCCGAGACAATACTAGATTCAAGTGAAATAGGTAAGTTAGTAAATGAATTGAAATGGAATTATTGCTAGTTCCGTATTCAAACCAAAAATTTATATGTATTTGAAATATTTTCGAATTTCATAAAATTGTAATTTAATTGGATAAAAAATTCAAAAATTGATACTAATGAAGATATTAATAAGGAAAATTATTATTATTATTATTATTATTATTATTATTATTATTATTATCACCACGTCTTACTACCCGTTCGGTTTGTACGCACTTACGCTAATGTGTAATGGTAGGATGATTGTGAGATGAAATGGAGGACCTACAGTTTAACGTGGAATCCGAACCACGGTGGAGGCCTGGCATTCCTCACATTCACAAGTTGTGATTAATACCGGGACCTAGGATTGATCCCCAGACCCTCAGCACAGAAGTCTGACTGACACCTTACCCCTAGACCACCAGGTCACCCATAAGGAAAATGAAATGCATGTAAATTAGTTTATATATATATATATATATATATATATATATATATATATATATATATAAAGTAGTTTACTTCCTAAAGGTACTCGTCCGAACACCACGACAGAGACGGGCGACAAAGACAGACGCGAGAGGGAGGTGTCTCCCAATCACAGCGACACCACTGGTTTAATGTCTTTGAATTGTATTCAGTCCGCTGGGCGCGACAGTGTCTCGCAGCACAGACCTGTCGCAGTCGAGACAGCCGACACGACTGGTCTTGAACCAGTACTGTCTCGTGTCTCTCAGTATATTCATAGGGAATCCACAAAGTGTAGGCCAAATTGAACGATGGATTCTTTTACTGCAGAAGATGATGAAGTATTAATTAACCTTGTTTCACAAAATCCACCTATTTTTGATCCAAAAATAGAAACTTATAAGGACGTATTAGTGAAAGAGAATATATGGAAAGACATCGGGAATGTTTTAAAAAGAAACAGTAAGTAATTGCTAGTATTTATTATTTGTTTTTACAAAAATACAAAGAGAAATATTTATTTAAAGTGTTATTTCTTGATGAGACATTTAGACAAGTTACTTTCGACTGACGACACTATCTTGCCAAGATACTCGGCCATTATCACTAGAAAAATAAATTTTGAGCTTTTCTATGATTTGTAAACCGTTAATATTTGCAAATCCACCGGTGTGTGACAATTTTGTCATACTTGTAGGATTACTCATTTCTTTAGCTTGGTAAAATGGAATGTTGTTTTCTTCGAGATAGCCATCACGTAAAATGTTATGCAAGCAACAGGCTGTCATTATCAAATCGTCACATGTTTCAGGAGAAATAGCAATTGGTGTATGAAATACTCTAAATACTTGACACAATAACCCGAACGCATTTTCTGCTACACGACGAGTGCGACATAAGCGGTAATTAAAAATTTCCTTTTCCCGATCTAGCTTTGCCACTTTTCTAGATTAAGGCTTCATCAAATAATTGCTGATACTAAAAGCTTCATCACCGACTAAAAAATGTGGCAAAATTTCGCTTGTACCTGGTAGATATTTCGGTTGTGGAATATTAAAATTATTTTTAGCTATTTTCTTTCCAATCACTGATTTTTGGAATATGCCACTATCTCCTTCTTTACCGTAAGATCCTACGTCAACGGCGATAAATTTGCAGTTTGCGTCAACAACTGCTAGTAATATTATTGAAAAATATTCTTTATAATTGAAGAACAGAGACCCACTGTTTTGGGGTGCTTTAATACGCACATGCTTTCCATCAATACTCCCAACACAGTTTGGCATATTCCATTTTAGCCAAAATTCTTGCTCAATACGCTCAAAATCACTTAGTGACGGAGAAGGCATGGCTATTGGCATAAGAGTCTTGCTTAAAGCTTTCAATACTTGTTTCACAATTCTTGAAATGTAACAATCTGATATACGATAAGCAAATGACAAAGATGAGTAGCTCTCGCCGGTAGCTAAAAATCTGAAAAAAAAAAGGTAATAACGTAAATATATACTAATACAAAATACATTAGAGTCCCGATTATTCGAGATTCAGTGAAAATGAGCCTATCTTTGAAGATTTGTAAATGTAGTGTTTAATATTTCGAAACATTTTTATATATTTTTTATTCTTACTATTCTTTATGTATGTCCGTAAAAGATTTTTAAATGCAATTTTGTGTGTAAATTAGTAAACTAAACATTTCGTTTTGGCTCTTGTGTATGAAGCATTATTTCTGTGAAGTAATTTATCAAAATACAAATAATTAATACAAATTTGAATTAATTTTGATCACTCAGTTTACACTACCTCGAATAATTGGAACCCTACTATAAAGTTAAATTTTAAATTTATTGTAAATTGACGTCATTTTTTTCATTATAGGTGATGACTGTAAAAAGCGGTGGAAGCACATTAAAGATTCGTATAACCGATTTAAACGGAGAAATAAGTTAGGTACAGGATCTGCAGCTCCCGCAAAGAATTCTAAGTGTCAAATATATAAACAATTAAAATTTTTGGAAAATGTGTCAAATGAAAGATTTGGAAATTCCTCTATTCCAAATGATTCCCCAAGTACATCTTTAAATTATTCACAAGTATCAACCGAATCTGATGCCAATCACTCGGAGCCAACTAATTATCACGACAGTAATTCACCGACACAGGAGTTAACAGAAGATACAAATAGTAACTCTGTAGAACATGCCCTAAAAAAAAGACGTCGTTGTAGAAAGGATGATCTTTTCTTGACGTATTTAAAAGAAAGAGATGAAAGTCGCCAAAAATTACTTAAAGATTTAACCGAAAAAAACGATGATGACGAATTGCTTTCATTCACTAATCACATAAAAGATGTTATGAAGAAACTGCCTCCAGTTCATAAAATAAGGGCCAAACAAGAGATATTTAATATCATTACCAAATACGAAATCATGGCTGTGGAGGCTAGTTCAGCTAGTTCTATACCAAACTCTCCTGCAAGAACCAGTCCCTCGTACACCATTCTGTCTCCATCTACATCTGAATCAAATTTGACAACTGTGCCTGAACCTGAACCCATTATCTCAGGGACTTATAAACCAAGTGACACTTTTTGCATTTATCCACTACTACAAAAAAATCAGGACTTCATACAAGATAATAATAAATATTATTGAATTTTAAAATTATAAATATTATTATATGTAAAAATTTACCTCAAAGTTAAAAAAAGTTTTTCCTCCGCTGATATAACTCTTCTGTAAGTTTTTGGCTTTAGTTCCTCATTGATTAAAGATAATACAAAATTAAATTGCGTTTTATTCAATCTACAGTATTTTCTAAATGTTTTTTCATCACCCATCAAGTGGTTTTTAATCAACACACTGTAATTACCTTCCTCACATCTTGCTTTAAAAATCGGGTCTATTGGACCTCTTGTGTTTAAATATATATAAAAAAGTGTTAAGTCATCATCTTCCTCTTCTTCTTGAAGAATTTTTACCAAAGCCTCATTTAAATTTGCCATTTTACCTCAATGAGTAAAACCCGACCAATTTCGAGACCACTTCACGACACAATGCTTCGCAAAAATGTCGCTTGCTGCGAACGGATGGAAGAGTGTCGCTGTCGCATGAAGCTATGGCGAACATTTTTTCTGTCTCTGTCGCCCGTCGCTGTCGCGGTGTTCGAACGAGTACCTTAACACCAACACTCCCTTTACCTTCCTACAGATGTAAACACCACGTCAGGGTGTTTGTAAAGTTTGAGGACCAGCAATGATAAAACTCACTCTTAACATCTGAGAGAATATAATACTATATGTCTCGGTAGGAGATATTTCTTCCCAGATCATTCCCCTACCGGTGGGAGTGAATTTATATAAACATCCATTTGGGAACCAAGCGATTTTTTATTATATACATTTGGCGTATAAACCAAAAGGGTATTAAGACGCGGTGATAAAAAAAATACTATATACACTTACATTATATTTCAGATTTAATTAGATTCATTGCTACACATGGCTTTGAAATGGGTTATAAAAAGTTCCTCAGTTCTTATACTATATTTTATAATTAGTTGCCACGAATATATGAGTTCAAATACTGTTTATATAAACACATTTTACGGAGCAGGTGGTGACCTTGAGCAAGTAGAAGCGTTGAACATTTGATCTCGTCTTACTTTTCAATAAGAACATTTGAGTCTAGACAGAGCTTTTTACTTAGTACGTTCAACCAAAAAAGTTATTGATGACACAACATGAAGAGACAGTTTGGATAAAATGTAGAAGAATTCAGCCTTAAAGAGAATATAATAATCCTATTGCCAGTGCACAATACTTGTATTCAAACCAAGTCAACTTGACCCTGCAGCACCCCCCCCCCCCCACCCCCCCTTTCCACTGGATAAGCACGTTGTGTTCAATAAAATTTAGTTTTTCTGAATACTCTAGCACAGTGATATCTACTTTTATTTATTCGCAATCCCCTTTAAAATTGTACCAATATTCCGCAAGTAAAAAACACAAAAAGCACTTAATACATATTTTTGAATTATAATAATAAATTGCCCAATGTAATCTGTGTTTATAAATACGAAATTATGTTCGTATACCTACTATCTGATTAAAATATATATACCAATTACATTTTAGACTTAGAAATTCGGTGTAACTATAGATTTAGATAGTTATAGATGTGCCCAGTCTCATTCTAATAGAATTTTTGAGAGTCTACGTTTATCTATAAAAAATAATATAAAAGTACCACATTAGGATCGTAAATATATTTTACGTTAATTTACATGTTAGACAAATACATACATATAGTTCAATTTAAGGTTTAATACTGTGTATGTAAACACCGATCTACTGGAGGAGTGTATTGCGTGTCTGGGCTAAATCACTCGTAGCTCAGTTTGTGGGAATATTAGACAGTACTAATGTACCGCTGCCCAGGGGACGCCAGAATGTACAACTCGTACATCCTTTCCGTGGAGGCTCTTGCCATGTCCCGACGAGATGAGGTGAAGGTGTGGAACCAGTGGAAACACTTAAATCTAAACTTGAGATTAAATAACCAAACACTAACCACTACACCATTGAGCCATTTAGAAGTGGTGGTAACTGATAGTAAAAGTTATCAGATTTCTCATATACCCATTCCCCAAACCGTATGATCTGCAAGACCATTTGTTGAGATGTTGTCACATTTGTCAATCAAAACTTTCACAACAAACAATTTGTTTTTTATTTTCTCTTTCTTTTGAGTGTTTTTACATTATTTAAACACAAACTTATGAACATTAATAACTGGATGTTTCTTTTTTGTGTAAACAGCGTCTGTGTTCACTTAAAAATGCTTTACAAAGAAGAGCTACTAAAAGGTTGCTTTCTCGTCGTAAATTAAGATTGCGTAGCAGACAGACCAGACGAAATATGGGCCGTCGATGATTTCATACAAGCAGTTTTATGTTGAGTTAATGCGTATATGCGTACAAAATGAAAACGTTTTATTTAGAAACTAATATTTTGTATGCCTCTTTCTCTAAGTTATAAACACACATTTATTCATTTTGGTGGCCAGTTATAAGAAGATACAAGCATGCATTATTTTATGCACTATAATACATTTTGTTGCCACAACCACTAAATAAAAACACGTTAATTTTATTAATATTTTTTATTCTTCTAATATATGTTTAAAAAAAGCCATTTATACTGTAATCCTTGAGAAAGTATTTTTAAAAGAGTTTATTAACACTTTTGATTGATAATTAAGTGTTATTAATAAAATAATAATCATTTCCACATAGGTTGACCTTGGACTTTTGACTAATGTTTGCAATAAAAATCTTCTGCTATCTATCAGAGACCACCTCTTCTACGGTAGATGGACTTAATGTAATATAATTATATTTAATGTATATATATAGTACTAAACGGTAAACTTAAAGTTGAACATTTTTATATGTAAGCGTATAGCCCGAACGGTTAGTAAGACACGGTGCTAGAAAAAAAAATAGCCTAGATTTAATATATATTAATTATGTATTAAATAAAAAATCAAGCAAGAACATATTAATATGAATAAAAATGTTTATACAAAGTATAGCTCTGAAAAATACGTTTGGAATTACAGGCAGTTATGCATCAACATCGCGGGTCCCCTGGTATTATACCACCCTTGCTTTAGCCCAAAAAGATTTATTGTTTCATTATTAGTCCTAACCTTGTCTGAAGCGAACACGTCCTACCAACATTTATAATTATTGTTGTTATACAATTCCTTTAATTGTTTTGATAAAATCATGACATTTATGATTAAAGTATGTTTGTACGTTGAATAAATTAATTCGTGTTTCGATTCTGTTTTGTTTTTCCGAGGCAGCACTGTTTTATAGGTCATGTGACCATGATCATTGCCTGTTTTTTTCCCTCAGTAATAATTAGCAGTTCGTTGCTATGTTGTGTTGCGTCTGTCTTAAATATTAATTATACTTTTCTTTCTTAAAAGTTAGTCATCTCTGATTTCATGATTATCTATGAGCTACCAACGAATACTTTCATTTTTATAACGAGACCCTTCCTAAGTAAAAAAAAAAAAACCAAACCATTTGATTTGGTAGACAAATCATCCCACCAAAACACACTCTGACATTATTTATTATTAACTCCTTTATAGGCCTACTGGAATATGAACGAAAAAAGAATCAACGATTTAGTAACACAATGTGAGATTCACGTAATAAAAGTGGTGTTATCAAGTGTTGTCAATCTGAAAGCCATTTTATGATAAAAGCATTCTTCACTCACCATAAAAAATATATCCTTTTCATACTGACTCACCTAAAACATCTTGAAACAAACACCAAAAACAATGACCATGTTCCTAATACAATCCATATCCTAATTGCATCACAACGGGCGGAATGGACGATTTTATCCTACACAAAGCCACTGCCACACGGTTCAATCGATATATTGATTATCGTGTTCTGGCCAACCACTTTGCATTGCTCTTTGTTCCTGTATGAACTAGCTGGTACAACGAAACAAATTGAGTTGAATTCATAATAGAAACATGGGGAGTAAGTTATTGATGTGCCTACTATCCAATCACTGCAATTTAATTATAAATAAAAGCTATATTGTTACACCAGGAAAATATTGATTAATTAATTGTATGGTTTAACTTGTTTCTATAAATAAAATACTTTTAATGCAAATTATATTTATAAAATAATAAATTTGGAGATGGCCTATAGCGAGTTTTCAAAGATATTTCACTTTAGCAAAGTTAAAAATTATGTATAAATTATATGACCACGAAAATAGTATATCTCAAGATTGTAGTGAGGATGTAAGTCTACAGTTTTATTTACTACTTATTTAAACTAAAACTAAGTAAAAATTGAGTTTAAAAAGTAAAAATATATTTTCTTCTTTTCTAATTGGTTAAAAAAAAGGTTTTTTTGTAATTTTCCCATTCATTATTTCATGTTTAGTTAGTGCACATGCAACGTTAATGCCAAAAATTGATTGATGTATCACAGAGGACATTGGTCGCGTATTAATAAATACATACCTGCTTCAGTGACCGAGTATAAGGGGGGGATTTATTATAGGAGACCCTCTTCAGTGGCTGGGTGGGTCAAGGCGTCCTCTTGTAAGACTGGCCTACTGAAGATGGGAAGATCGGGGATCGAATCCCAGTCTGAGACTGGTTTTTACTAAATGGTTTCTCATTCTCTTTCACGCAAATGCTGATAGATTACCTCTAATATGCTTCCTTCCCCATCCCTAACCATTAGAGTAATTGTCTATCCTATATATAGCCTGTATAACCTATGTATAGCCTGAACAAGTAGTAAGACGCAGCAATAAAATAATAATAAACTAATATATTGTATTATTATTATTATTATATTATTAATATTATATTTATTACTAAACCATATGTATTCATTCATGTACTATCAATGTATTAAAAAAATGCCCCAAATTTTATATTTAAACAATAAAATCTGCAAATAGAACATCAGATTTTTATATTTAATATTTATTCGACCTGCTCTTTATATAAGAGTTTTATTTTTTGGAAACTAGCTTCTTGTATGGTTTTTACCTTCAAGTATTGACAAATACCAAGGGAAGTTTAAACAAATTTTTAAATATTGGCACTTGTAATAAATACTAGACTAAAGTGGTCTGTATGGCCAAATATACACTTGTATGGCTTACTTCTTAATTTATACTGATCAATAATGGACATATAACGAACCCATATACATCATTACCACCCTCGCTTCTAGTAGTTTACCTGTAGGCAGGTCAAACGTGGTGAACTTCCAATATGACATCTAGAATAACCTCGATTATTTCATTTGTTACTTAATTTTAAAGATTACATTTTTATAGTTATAGCTAGATGTCATCATGGGTTGTCTCGTACAATTGTTAGCTGTCAAAGATAAAAAAAAATAATATAAAATACACTCACTTTTGCTATCACAAATGTATTTTTAGCTTTTATTAATATAAGTTTATAAAGAATATATGAAAATAAAAACCCAAGATAGTTTTATAATATGGACTCATGTAATTAATTTTTCAAATTAAAGTTTTTTCGTAAGTTTTACACCGCAAACCATTATTCCATGCCTACACAAATCACATTACGAGTATTTCAATTTTTGGTCTAGTCTAATAGTATTAGTTCTGTGAACAGTAGACTTTTCTCCTTCCATTCAAAAACTTTTAAATACGTCATCTTAATAATTATATCATGTTTTTATTGTTACAACAGTCTTATTATTTTACTTTTGATTTAAAGTTTAAAATGGTATTATAAGTTTTCCTTGGATTTGAAGCTAAAATTCTACCTTGGTGATTGGGTTGGATAGAAAACAAATTAATAATATATTAAATAGTGTATTATATTCAAAGAGAATAGCCATTGTTCACTCAGTCTAAGATGTCAATCTCGTAATAGATATAATAATTTTTAAAAAAATATGCCCTAGGTACTCAATCAAATGATTAGAATTGCATATTTAAATCAATTGAAATGTGCTATTGAAAAACCTTTTAAGGGGCCATCGTATTGAAAAGGATAGAAATATTAGATATGTGCTTTCAGCCTAGGTTAAAAAAATATTACTGACAAATTTTGTTAGAATTGAACAACGCGTTTAATAGTTATCTTGGAACAAACAGACTAACATATATTTGAATGGCCGCCATATTGGAACTGATAACCAGATAGAAATATCGTGTAGAGCCTACGCACGTTGTTTGGCTCAGGTTGATAAAATGCCCCTACCAAATTTAGTTAACTTTGGTCCATTTATTTGAGAGTGATCGTGAGACAAATTTTAGACAAACAATCATATGTAATGCCGAATGGTTCACGTTAAAATAGAACCTCGTTACGCTCGGTCAGTTATCATTGCGATAAAGTAGCTTCACTAGGTCACTTTGCTCTCTGATATGTCTGTTTAATATGACAATTAACAACAATGATTCGATTTGATTTGTAAGGTCTATTTTACATTTTAATGTCTACGAGTTTAAGCATTGATGGGGGTTGCGAAAAGGGAATAACCATAACTACCATCAGTTTTTCGGAAATGAAAACCAGCGAAACTTGACGGCTTGTCGGAACAGTTACGTATGGAATGGTTAAAATAATGGGGTGGTAGCTCGAATATTTACCGCATAACTGCTTTTCTTGTTTAGTAGCTGTTTATATCATTATGTAATGTTTCTTACTTTGAACACCCCTTATAAAAAAAAATTTGAACATTGATCTAGCACTATTAAGATAAAAAAAAACACACAATAAACATTATTCAGGCACATGTAAGTGGAGGTATATTTTCTTTAACAGCGTTTAAAATTATTTATGTCCTAAGCAAATGTTGCAGAGATGAGCGAAAAATACAAATATTGACGCCACCAAAAATAAAATCTTCTGATATGACTCTGTTTATTACATAAAAGAATGAAATAAGGAAATAGTGATCGTATATTTTATTGAACTTAAATATTTAGATTGTAGACTTTCATTCTACAATTTCATTGAGAATAAAACACATAAACACAATGTTAAGGAGCAAATAAAAATGGTAGAAAAATCTTTCTTGGTTGACTTCAGAAGCGACACATTAAAAAGACTTGTCCCCAGACGATATGACATTTCCCAGTGCACGAGATAAAACTAACCAAACCCGAGCCAGGTCTTAACCTAATTTACAACACCAAAGAGGACAGATTTGTTTGACCTCAATCCACTTAAATTGTCAACTAAACAGTTTTTTACAACAGTTAAGTCAGAATTGTCAAAGTTGTTAGAACTCAACAGCATCCTCTCAACAACTTCCTTTACTTGAGATGAAAGAAGAACTTTAAAATTATGTTTCACCACAAATGGCATTTATTTATCAGTGTTCTGATAATGTATTTGTGATTTTGGCAAAATGGTTTTTTGTTGTATTTCTTTGTTCTTTACATTTTAGATGGACACACAATAGTTAAAATGATGTATGCGACTGCGATGTGTTTTCTGTGTAACCGTTGCCATTAGTTACAACATTTTGGATGTTGATTTCATGGTTCCGTTGATCTATTGAGAAATTACTTCATTATAATCCTGGTCCTGTATTCTCTAAATTTTAATTAATTACTTGTTTGGGTTAAGCATTTATTCATACCTCGCCCATACCAGTTATCACACAAAGGCATTGGTCTCATATAGTCTAGTATATCAGTTAAAATTAGGTAGGGGTTAAAATCAAATGCGTTTCTAACAGTATTTTTCGTAGATATGAGGAGGGTGGTTAGAGAAAATTCACCTGCATTGGGGAGGGGGTAAAAGTGGGGAGAAACATCACATGTGAAAAACCAGCCCCAGAAACAGGACAAAATTTTAATCTCAATTTCCTTGTTAATGGTAATAATTCAAATATCTATAAAACAGAAGACGTACATTTCTCATTGAGCCGTTATTGACATGATAAATAGCTATAGTTTGAATATTAAACCTTCAAGGATTTTAAATTAACATTTTTTATTTAATATGTTTTGTGAATCTCTTTGCAAACGAAGCTGATGGGAAGTGGAAGATGAAATGTTAATTTATGAGGGTAGTGTGAAGATGAAGATGGGTCAACTAAATATATTTTGCGAATAAATATCATAAATATTAGGTCAAAAGCGCCACAATGTAAAACAAATAATCTAATAAGGAATACTCTAAGTAACAATACAACCCCCCCCTCCCCCCCATATATTAGGCCAATCTGCAACTGAGGTACAAGTTTTGCTTACTTAATAACTTCGTTTATATGTAATTCAGGAGGGTTAGGGGTTAATTTATTCTCATAAAATCTACCATTGTTTTCGTTAGAAACCATTTTATCCAAGGTAATGTGCGTTTCCATTTGTTTTACATCAGTGGGGTTTCGTACCTATCTAAATTGGTGAACGTTGTGATAGTAATATAGTGTGAAATACTGCAGGAGAGAGGACGTTTGAGGAGAATAGAATATTTCAGGTATTTCAGGGAGATAAAAAGAGATATGAACGAGTAAATTATACTGTGCGGTTAATGAAATATGTATACATTATTTAATAGAGAAAGGATGAACAGAACCAGTTAATTATATTGTGAAAATAATTAGATATGTATGGATTTAAAATAGAAGGGACATAACAAATGAATAATATTTTGAAATTAATCAGAGAAAGAAGGTATATTATAGCTATTGTGTGCATCACAACTCTTGACAGCTTATTGGCGTCACAGCTATGAGACACACTTACATTTAAATTGTATGCTCATTAAAATTATTATTTTAATGGCTCAAACCTATTTGGAATAAAATTATAACAAAAATATGGATCAGGGTTGAAAAGCTATATACTCTACGTCCGGATATATTGGCTGACAAACTTGATATGGGTGGCTAAAGACTTCCAATTGCCAAGCAGCACAAAGTCTGTACTTAAGGAGAAAGCAGATATACAAGCTGGCACAGACAGATAGATGTATCAACGGAAAGGCATATCAGAGAAATATATATATATATAGAAAGAGAGAGAGAGAGGACTAAAAAGAGAGGACTATAAATAAGGGTGGGGTGGGTTGGAGGGCTAAAATTGAGATTCCAGGCGCTTACAAGCAAGCCAAGGGTCGATATTCTGCTGGAATGACGTTACCAACGCCGCTCAATGTTTTGCCACGCCCATAGCCTAGTGCGCCTCTTCACACCCTTCTCCCCTCTGCCCTGCGCAACCCTTCTTTGTGTGACCTACATTTTCACTTAGACTACCCCAAGAATTCATCCATCGTTAAAAAAAATGGACCAGTGAGAGTTGACGTAGCTAATAATGTGCGTTTTTAAAGAGTAAACAGAAATAACCTCTTATATTAATATCACATGGGAGCTACTTGGAAGATACTATTTAGTTTGGTTTTTAGTATGCCTTATTTCAAGTTTATTGGCCACATTAAAACTTTAATAAACTAGAGATATCATTCGGAAATACATTTATGGATACATAAAACGTTCACAAATTACCAATAGGTCTACACAGCATCCTATGAATTTCAAAATAAAGAACCCCAGAAAAAGATGTCAAAACTAATGCAGTAAAACCTTGGATTGCGAGTAACTTGGTTTGCGAGTGTTTTGTAAGACGAGCAAAAATTTTCAATAAATTTTAACTTGATAAACGAGCGATATCTTGCAAAACGAGTAGTACTATGGTTACGCTTTGTCTGCCGAGCAGTGTCATTGGATAAGTTCTTTGTTAAAGTCGCACAAAAAGAAGAAAAATATTTGAGTGAGTCAACAGATAGCAGTGATTCCGTTAGTGACAGTGAAAGTCGACCTAAACAATAACACACCTCCTATCATCTCTCTCGTCCACCTCACACCAGCCACCATTAAATTTAATTAATTATTTTGATTACAGTACAGTTACATTTAAATAACGAAAATAAAAAAGGTATTAGTCATTTTTAGATTAAATATTTTTGGGTTGTGGGACGAATCATCTGAGTTTCCATTATTTCTTATGGGGAAATTCACTTTGATATACGAGTGCTTTGTATTACGAACACGTTTACGAAACGAATTATGCTCGCAATCCAAGGTTTTACTGTACGTTTAAAAAACCTACATAGCTTATTAAAAGAAATTACAAAATAGCCATAAGACATTCAGAGATTATCAATGAATATTTATTTAGATACGTGTTCAGTAAACCTCTATACTATAAACAATAAAATATATTTGGAAATTTAATGTCCAGTAGATAGTAATAAAAGAACATTAAAACAATAAAATAATAAAAAAAATTAGATTGAAACCTTAAGACAAACAAGCAGATAAATTAAATGTGAAAGGTCTTAAAGACTTATCATAACCCTGAATATATAATATATTAAAAATGTTGTAAAAGTCCTTTATTGGTTAATGTATTTAAGAAAAAAACTTTGAGTTTGAAATCCTCTGGACGTTGTATGGAAATATATATTTCGACATTGGATATTGGGATATCCTGTTGCTATATTATGTAAACTTAGACCTAAATTTGTGGTTTATACAAACACCTATTACGAGTAAAATAGCTTACAGATACCTACAAAATACACCACAGACCGTCCTGAAAGAAAGAAAATTTAATTTAAAGGGCCAAAAATGAATGAAATAAATGCAGGAAATGATAGACCAGCTGGTGGAGACAAGGAGAAAATATAACATGGATATTAAGATTGAGAAATCAAAAGTGATGAGGATTTAAAAAAAATGAAGAGCTGCTGAAAATCAAATTTGGAAACCAGGATTTGGAAAACATTGAGCAGTTCAAGCACCTACTTGGGAAGTCTGATGACAAGGGATGCCTAGGTTGAGACTCGCCATGGCCAAGGAAGTTTTCAACAAGAAGAGGTTACTGCTAACCAGCAAGTTGAGTTTGGAATTAAGGAAGAAACTGATTAAATGCTACATTTGGAGCACCACGCTGAATGAAGCAGGAACTTGGACTCATAGGAAGATGGAAAAGACATACTTGGAAAGCTTTCAAATGTGGTGCTGGAGAACACTTGAGAAAATTAGGTGAACAGACAGTGTGACAAATTAAGACATCCTAAGAAGAGTGGGTGAGAAGAGAACTATTTTTGGTGTGATTCCTCGGTGAGAAGCAAATAGGATCGGACACATCCTCAGGAGTAGGCCTAACTGTCTTCTGCACAACGTCATTGAAGACAAGGTTGAGGGAAAGAAGAGTTTAGGAAGAAGGAGGATTCAAATATTGGATGATTTGAAGGAAAGAAGACATTACTGGGAGCTAAAGGAGGAGGTGGTCAAAGTTCACTGACAAAAGGAATGGACCTGTTGTAAAACAAAACAAATAATAATACTAAACTCGTTACCACATAGAATATGAGATAGGAACCCTAAATTCAGGCAGATATGTTATCAAGGGGCATATGTGTCAGGAAATTTGGTTTAGGGATTTAAAATTACATTTAGTGTGAACCTGTGCCTTTATACATAGCTATACAATAATATTCTGATGTCATCTGAATTTGGAACAAACAATAGTTTAAACCTTACTAGGGTACAAGCGCTATCTATGATAACAGTTTCGTTAAAAGAAGGTGTCCAAATTTGAAAACAAGTAGCAAAAGTGTAGCAAGGCTTGTTGGCAAGGTAAACAAATTATGTTTAAAATATAATTATTAAAGGTTCACTCAGAATAACACTCATTAGCAAGGTATCAACAAAATACATTCCAATATGAGGTATGTATGGCAAGTCAAATGCAAACCATGGAGGGAGAAAATGTAGCTGGTAAATTTTTGACAAACTAAGATGATAAAATCTATTATTTTACTGTTGACAGTATTAAGTTTTCTCAGGCAAAGCTAGATTATGCTAATTATATTCATGTTATGTTAAACAATATGAGATTTATTTATGTGAAAATTTTTTTTATATTATTAAGTTTGGTTAGGTTACTTTAGTTTGACTTAAATTAGATTAAGTTAATCTAAGCTAGGCTAAGTAGGCTTTTGTAGAAAAATGTTAATATGAAATAAGTCACGCTAGTATAAGAATAGGAATAGAAAAAATGTATACACACAATTTGATATTTTCACCAATGGATGGGCCTAAATCTTTTAAATCTTTCAGTAGTTCAATTTGAACTAGTTTGTTAACATCTTTCTAATAAAATAAGAATGTGTTGTAATAAAACGACAATACATTTTATGTGTGTGTATTTCGCCTCATCATATTTAAATTAACAGAAGCATTTTGACCAAACTTGAAAGGTTGGGGTAGCATGCGTACTTCTGTAAGTGCGGCAATGAACTTTCGAGTTCCTAGTGCCAATGAGTAAGTATGTAAGTAGTATGACCCATTTTATTTTTTTAAACACACATTCCAGAAATTATATGTGGGGCCTACTAATATTTTTGAGTATTATTGGCTCAAAAATTGTGAGCTAGATTAGTTTAGCTAAAAATAACTTAAACTTACCTAGCAAAGAATACCAAAATTATCACATCCTAAGCTAGCAAAATCTATCTAAGCTAACCTAACCAATATTATTCTTACTTAACATTATAACACAACTGCCTCAGTAATCTCTAGTAGACCTCACGATATTCAGAATGCACGTGAACGATATTCCAAAGTTCCCAGACACCAGTCTAGTGGAATCGTGAATAGGGCCGCAGATGGGAAGATACCTTGAGGTACACCTGCAGATAATGGAGGGGTGGCTGATCCCCCGGGGGATGAGTATCAACATAGAAAATATCACAACTGTGCTCCTTACGTGGAAGAGAAATTATGACAAGAAGCCGCCCCCCCCACCCTATGGTTGTTTGAAGACCAGATTAGGTGGATGGACAGTGCTAAGTATCTCTGTCTTAGCGCTGGATGATAGGCTAACCAAGCGACTATACTTGGCAGCAAAACAGACCAAAGAGAGGCAGAGGTTGGTACTTTGCGCTTGGCATTGTGCTTGGTCTTGCGCTGCCCACGAGGCTAGTCTGTCGACTACACTTGACATAAGAACTGACCAAGTTGAGGCAAAGGCTGGTTCCTCAGTCTTACACTAGACACTAGGCTAACCATGTGACTACACTTAACAAAAACTGATCGATGTGAGGCAGCAACTGGTACCTTGGTATTACGCTGGGTACTAGGCTAACCATGTGACTACACTTGACAAAAACTGACCAAAGCGAGGCAGAAACTGGTACCTCAGTCTTACATTGGACACTAAGTTACCCAGGCATATACACTTCACAAAAAAAAACAAAAAAAAAACAAAGTGAGGCAAAGGCTGTTAACTTAGTCATACGCCAGACACTTTGCTAACCTGGCAACTATACTTGACCATAAATTGACCAATGTGAGGAAGAGGCTGGTAGCTTGATCATACGTTGGTCACTACCCACTAGGCTAATATAGCGACTAGACTAGACAAAAAACTGACTAAGGTGAGGTAGAGGCCCACTTCTAAACACGGCAAATGGTCTGACACTGTACAAGCAGTTGCTCAGATCTATCCTAGATTATGTGTGTACCACGTGGACTAACATAAGGATTAGCTGCAGTTATTTCAGAAATTGAGTCTGAGAATCATTATTGATGCACTCAGGTACATTTCCAATAGGACGTTGCATCAAGACCTGGATATAAGTACCAAAAACCACTTCCGAAAGCTTGCGCAGCTCTTCTACAACAAGATAGTGAGTTCTACAAATCTTTTTATTCCAATTTCTCTTATCTCTTGTAAATACATTTTATTTTCATTATTTATAAACCACTTCAGTGAGCAAGTGGGCTAAGAAGTTCTCATCTGGTTGGGTTTGCTGGTGACGGGGTGATATGGGCTCGAATCTCGGCCAGAAGTTATGTTGGTGTTATTTCCAAAGTGGTTTATTCAATCTCCTCCTGTGTAAGTGGTAATACATTCCCTATAATATCGACAATTCTTATAATACCGGTATCCAAAACTAGCAATTCATATTTTATTATTAACATTTGTATCACTTATCGTTTTGAATTAATGAAAATAAGAAAAAATCAATCAACATTAAGTTTTAGATTCTAGTATTTATTTGTAAGAAAATCAAAGCTTTGATACCAATACATTTTACATTTATTTTGAGCTATCAGTATTTTACTATCACGAAGGAAGGAAACTACCTAGACTTATATTTTCTAATCAATGATTGAGTACAACGAGATGATAAATTTGATGCAATACAAATTTTATCATGGGAAATATAATTAATATTTATTTTGGAACTTCTTTATAGATATAATGTATTGTAATACCTGATTGCTACCGCTTGTTTCAATATAAAGATTAATATGATACCATTTCTTGTCAAAATAAGGACTTATCAAGAAAGTGGTACAGCAGTTAATATCCCATGGCAAAGTGCATGTCTAGCTTGACGGCAATTTTAAGAAAATGGTAAGATCACATTTCAAAATAATCAAACTAAAAGGACTCAGCCAGTTGGTCAGACGGACTTATGACGTGAGCCTTGAATTTGATCCCGACAAGCTAGCTGTATCAAGGTAGAACACCATCACCAATACCTTCTGAGTGAAATTATGTGTCAGAAGATGTCTAAAAAGGTGTTTTGTTTCAATGTGATTCCCAGTGTGGGATTTTTCGGAGAACTCCATAGTATAATAGCCGTGTGCGGTATTGAAGAGAGTGGTGGTACAACTTAGCTGTAAATATTTAGAGAGATTGAGATAGTTGAGTGGCACATTTTCTGAAACAATATCACGTATAGATCAAATGGGGACGTTTAAAGCTGAAGGAGCAGCGTTTGTTTTGGGTGCCATCTGTCGCAATATAAGTAGTTTGATTTTAAATAATCTCATCCAACTACTTAATACTTACCGCTTAGTATGGATAGTCAAGTCAGGCGGTTTAAATCCCTGTAAGATGAACTGAGGATATTTTATCCTAAATGGTTTTTACCTCTACTTCCATGTAACTGAAGGTACACCCAAGAGCTTATAAAAGGTGGTTGGGGGATCCGGCTCCCTTGAAATTTGATAGACCCTCTTAGGGTGGGGACAGTTTTTAAGTATAAAAACTTTTATTGGCTAAAGGTATAATACAATTTTCTAGAGTACTCCCTAAAAAGTTTGCTTTATATGCCCTTGGGTGGATCTCTTCAAAATAAACGTTCCTCATCCCGAAAATCTTAGCATAATTAGTACATATGCCTATAAACCGAAGAGTAGTGAGACGTGGTGCTACAAAAACAAATATTTAGAAATACATTGGGATTTAGAAAAGTACCACATTTATTTATTTCTTGATCTTCGTAAAGCTTGTGGAACACTCTGCATTCATTTATGCACCAGTTATAAAAAACTGTCTAATAAATTCTATTAAACTCGTTTTTAAATATTAATATTTTAACTATCCATTCAAGGTAAAATTTGTAGCATTTTGAAGATGATTAAAATGATGACATAACTTTAAAGAAAGCTAGTTTTGCTACAGCTAATATTTGAATATATTGATAATTTTGTTCCTCCATGATTTTGCAGATTTTAAATAAGATAATTTATCTTTCAAACCATTAAATATAATCTTAAAACGCTTGATCGACGTGTATTTTTCTATTCCATTTATAATTCATTATTTTTCTTTATAACTTTATCGCCAAATTCAAAGAGTAATTAAGGAATACATTTTATTAGTAAATCCAAAGAGAAATCATATTTTAGTTTAGTTGGTTGCTTTGAGTTCACAAATCCTTATAAATAATAGTTTCTGTACTTCTATGTTCGCTTATAACTAGAGAACTACCGAAAATATTTGAATGCAGTATTTTTATATTATGTTTAACGTATCCAGAAAGCTTAAAAACTATTGAAAAATGATTATATATGTCTTCAAGGAGCTGAGCAGGAACGTTAAAGGCAAATGTAACTAAACATATGGTAACCAGATCATTCGGACTTTTGAATCGATCGTCTCGGTACATGCAGCAAAAATTATCCAATGATCTTTCAAAGAGCTACGTTGACGGGCATGACAGATATTCGAGATACCGTAGACAACCTCCTATGATGGAGGGCACTCAGCCACGCACGATCCGTTCCTAAGCGTTGGAGATTAGTTAATCGTTGGGTGGTCCCACAATCCACGTCCTGTTGAATGTGTTCGATTCCCAAATATATGTGGAGCTGTGCAGTTTAATTAAATATCTATTGAAAATTAAAAAAACTTACTGTATACATAAAGGTATTATAGAGTGTTCGAGGTCCAGTAGGAAAAGGGAAAAACAGGGATTGTGACATTTAAATTATCTATGCATTTTTCTAACAATCATATTGCCGTGTGCAACATATCAAAGCAAATTTTCACATCATATTACTATAAAAATTAACTATTTTACTATGTAATGAGAGTAAAATGTTGCATAGTACCTTATTTGAAGAGCTAGATAAAACTCAGAGATCTCGGAAGCGACAGTGCGCTCATAGGAGGCGTCATCATATTGTACTCAAGAGACTTCGACAAACTTTACCGATAATTATGAGAGTCACTAGAGCTAAACGAGGTCATCGTTTGGCTGAAAAGATTCTACATATGCCCAGACATTGTGAAACTTTCCCTCTAAACCAACATATTAATCCACCAGTGCGAAGATACAAACTAGACTTATTTGTCAATATATTGCTGAAACTCGGCAATAGAGTATTTGCAGAGCACGAAAGCAAGGTGTCTTTGAATAACTCCCAGATATACGTCGTGGTCAAGGATATCCAGTAATAGGTCAATTTTATTTTTCCCGATATACGTCTTCTGAAAAATAAGCCTCTTACGTGGTTCCAGGAGAAAACTATTCTATCCCCAAAAATGAATCATCTAGTACAATTTTTAATCAGTTTGAAGTGCTATCCCGCACTTATATGTCTATAGGCACTAACCTGTCTAATTTTGTAATTCCCTTAGTCCATTCGGTTTACCTACCCACGCTATTCATTTAAAATTTGAGCACCAATAATTTTGCTGTGAAATTTTAACCCATCTTAGCTGTGTAGTGGTATTGCTTACAGGTAAGCAGTCTGCAAAACTTTGTCATAAAGGGGATTGTCAATAGTATCCACACCACGGGAGAATGTGTCTTGATACCAAGAGTACCCATGATTCCATAAGACTCATCCTTCCAGTTTAAACAGTTGCAAATGCCTATCAAGGTTTTCCTTGCGATTAGCATCAACACAGCGCAGGACCAACCCTTAAAGTGGTAGGCAATGATCCCCGCGGCAAATTTTTATCCCACGGACAACTATATGTGGTGTTTTCCGTGATAGTTCTAGCATCAGCCTGTAACTGCTCGCTTCTGATGATGAAACCTCTAAAGTCGTTTATAAAGAGGCCTTGCCTTAAATTTAATTACTTTATTTACTTTAGTTAGTACAAATATTCTGTGTGACTAATCTTAAAACAAAAATAATTACACCACATTGAATTTTTTGATTCTGAAGATACAGTAATCGTTTATCAACTCCAAAGTTTTCATAATGGTAATTTCTACCTAATTGTGGAGTGATTTTTTTGCTATTAAATTAAAATCTCTGGGGCTATAAACGTTGTTTTTATGAATATATATATAAACATCGCGTCTTAATAACCGTTTGGGTTTTACGAAATGTACCCTCATTTGTGTGGAAGGAGAGTGGGAAACCATTTAGGAAACCCACCCTTATATCTGATCGGGATCTAACTCCGTTCTACCCGTCTTCGGCAGTCTAGTTTATTGTGAGAGTAGTGCCTTAGACCACGTGGCCACCGAAGGGGATGAACATATTCTTAAGTTTTACGTTAGCACGAGCGAAGCTGCAGAAAAAAGCTAGTATTATATAAATTAGGTATTAACTTTTCTCAAAGAATTATACTCTATGAAATTTATCACCTTCTATATAAGCTCTAAAAACAAAGATTAGCTAATTTAAAATTAATAAAACAGTAGCAAATTTCGTTTTAAAATTCGAAATCAAACCACTTTTTAAATATTCAAATTCATTTTATCAAGTCTTTGTTCACAAACCAAAGAGTAATACCTAATCAACAACGAGAAAAAAAAGCCTTGAGACAATAGCGTATTATATAGTCTCTACCCACTGGTGATGACGTCACGAAATTTAAGTGAGGCTATCTAGTCTAGCATCGACCCGGGAGACAAAGAATAAAATCGATGTAGTCAAGAATAACTTTAGCCAAAGTTGGTCTTTCCATTTTATATATATATTTCTTTAGTTTATTTGAGGTATTTAACGTTCACGTTTGGATCCTAATGAATATATCTGCACACGACTTAAAAACTAACTTAAAATCTATAATAAATACAGCACCCAGCCCCTCCATATATTTTAATTTCCCGCACAGAGAAGAAATCACTCAACAAATTAGGTAGAAATTATCATTATGAAAACTTTTGAGTTGATAAAAGATGACTGTATCTTCAGAATCAAAGTGAAAGGGGAAACCCACATTTCACCATTGTTTAATCTACCGACTAAGCTAAGGTGTCAGTACATATACTGAAGCTACCACTTAAGTATACTACACAAACTTTATCTTATTGGTCAGTCAATCGTTTATTTGCCAATACTAGAAAAATTAAAATAACAATCATATAAACATTTCAAAATAAATAGTTATTTTTCTAGTATAATTTAAACAAATATTAATTCTTTATGTAGTTTTATTAATTAGACGATATTACAGGAGATTATACATTCTATATTTAGATTAATTAGTTACTTATACTATTATTTAATGATTAATGATAGGTTAAATATCCTATATGGCGCTACCCAAAGCGCTTATTGTTTAAAATAGTGCTAAATTAGTATAAATAAACAGTAGAAACGTCCTATAACTATTTTAAAATTAATATTAGATTTGTCTAGTATTATTTTGGACCTTAAAATTATATAACTGATGAATATTCATTAAAAATTATGTCATTTTGACATCGCATCAATCGCCCTCTTTTTAAGGAGTCACAAATGAACTTAACCTAGAACAACATATTTAGTATCGCCTATGCAAAAGTGATACAGGAAGCTGTAGCATCTAGTGGTGGGTTATATGTCAAAACCCAACTGTATATTTATTTAGACACTGTATTCTATGAACCACATAGACATAATTATATAATTTCATTTTGTAGTATTGTTTTGTAACACCAATAAGCTCGAATCATATATTTCACTCAGACCTGACAAACCGGGATTTAGTTTAAATACCATCCAGGTTCATCGTGGCGGTATAATGAATTTTGATTACACCTATAATTTTCTCATACTCTTTTCAAGCAAAATATGGAACATTTACTTTAACTCACTTTTTCATCCTGTCTTTAGAGTAAGTTACAAATATCGCCAACGCTTGGCAATGAAATAAAATGAGTATTTTGTGTACGTATATATATGATTTATATATATATCTACATATTTATTATATACTATTAGCGTAATTGGTACATAACCGTATAACCTGAATGGGTAGTAAGACGTGGTGACATGTGTATATATATGTATATACGTTTAAATATACATATATGTATTCTTTCATATATAAACAAAAAGTCATATATGTGTATATATACACTGATATATGTATAACCAAGAAACACCTTCAGTATACCAGTCTGGGATTTTGAACCCCTTTCTCACCACTATCGTCAGTCCAGTCTATTGCGAGCGAGAGTGACGCCTCCTTAGACCATTCAAACCACCAAATTGGGTTTTATAATATTGGAGAACCTAAAGTTCTTATCGTTACTCGCAACGAAGTGAAACTTATTAATGATTGATGAACTCCTTGGTCAATACTTGACGCGTTCAGCGAATGGGATTCGATTGCCGTCATGTCGATTAGGAGGGGTTTAAGGGGTGGTAGAGGGGAAACACGGGAATGTCTGCAGTGACATCACACCCCCAGTTAAAGCGGATCATATGCCAAATTGGACACGAGCACGTTTAGTATTGTTGTTATTTACTTAAATTCCATGATCAAATAAAATATTTTCTAAATGAATGACATAATTCACAGAGTTAAAATATATATTAACCCTCTTTGATGGTCGAATGTTCTAATACGTCACCATCTCAATATACTAGACTGCCGATGATGGTGGTATTGAGGTTCAAATACCGGTTGGGTGTCATGAGGGTGGTTTTCCATACATGGTTTTCCACTTATTCCGTGCAAATTTGGATACGTTTCTTCTAAATTAAAACTTTCTCATCCCTTACACGTTAGCGTAATTTGTGCATAAGCGTATAGCCTGAATAGGTAGTAAGACACAGTTTTAACATAGCTAATATATATATATATATATATATATATATATATATATATATATATATAATATATATAACCAATCACTCAAACTGGGTGGCGCGAGGAATATTACTATCAGTAGTAACTTTTAGAATATTTTAACGAGTATTTGTTAGTAGGCTGTGTAGAAAAGGTTCAAACTCACAGAAATCCCCTACGGTACCCTGCTTCATAATGTATCGTCATTAAAGTCAGTATTTGCAAGTCTAATCTAACGATAAGATTTATTCACTCATGTTCGTTGTTGGTGCATGCGTGCTTTTACAATTTAACTAATTATCATTATTAGGTGTGCTGTCTTTTGACAGGTTCATTGCCTTGTTCAAATTGAATAATCCAGCATGTACTATTGGCACATGTAATAATATGTCAGTAAATAAATATAGCTTGGCATTGATATTTTTAAATTATATTAATATTATTATTTCAACATCTTTAACAAACACGTCAACATTAATAAGTTTAGCAAGCTTAGGCTTAAGCTATGCATTTAGGTTTAGATTTAGGTCATATGGAAAAAATAAGACAAATGAAATGGTGATATGAAATATCAAATTTAGGTGTCTGTCCTTGCAAGACAATTATATCTATTTTGGTGTAAATATGAAATGTACCTACATGTGCGATATTTATATATAACGAAATGTTCCTAAGATCATTATAATATAAAAAAATTTTATCATCGTGTCTTACTACCTGTTCAGGCTATACGTATATAAAATAATTGCTTTAATAGGGTAGAGATGAGGAAGGAAGAATTTTAGACACAAACTACCCGCACTTGCGTGGAAGGAGAGGGGCAAATCACTTAGGTAAACCACCCTTAATAGACCTATCTCCCCGTCATCAGCAGGCTTGTCCAACATGGTAGTGACGGTTAGACTATTTAGACAGTGAAGCGGGATATTATGGTAATATAGTAGCCAAATTTATTCAAACTTGGAACCAGTTTTGTTATACCCAGATCAGGTACTATGGAGCATTACTTGAGAGATGTAGGTGTTTATTTATAAAGTAGCTAGAAGCTACCCACTTGAGTGGCCACACTGTCTAAGGCGTCAATCTCGCAATAGACTATAATGACAATGACTTGGGCGTTTGGGACCACTCCCGGTTGGGTGTACTGGTTTTCCCTAAATGGTTTATACTCTGCCTCCACGAAAATGCAGATACATTTCCTCTAAATTCAACCCGCCTAGTCATAAACAAGTTAGAATGCATATAGCCCGAACGGGTAGTAAGATGTGGTGTTGAAAAAAAGCTAAGAGCTTTGATATCTAACGTAAAATCATCTTCCTACAGCAAACCTTTCATTTGATATGTAGGGTAAGTAGGTATGAGTAGGAGGTTAGGGGCTGTGACACGAATTGCTATTGAGAGCAGTAAAGAAAGGTGGGATGAATCAAACTGGATGGTTAAGGGGTGTAATAAAAGTGGAAGAGGATTTAGAGTGGTATAAATGTGTCCCAAGTATTCTAGAGCTTGAAGGGTAGTGGGTAAGAGAGTCCAATATCAGCAACAAGGAAGTTTTCTGTTTTTGTCTTACACTCTAATCCATGCAATAACATTCTGTTTAGGCCTATTTATGTGTTCGTGTCCAATGTATGTTCTGACGCTTCCTGAAGAGAAGAAGGGAAAAAATTCACATACTGATACTTGAGTTCACACAATATTTTTACCAATATATTATTAACCAAAAACGAATAAGTATACATATATATTAATATAAGCACAGATATAAACTATGATTGTGCTTAGAAGTATGTGCGGCACACTGCTCTATGGGTAACTGGGGGAGAATCTCCAATGATCCACTAGCGATCAGTTTCTCGTTCATGAAAGCAAGGATTTGGGACGTTTGTGGGACCCTTATGAGTTAATCAGATAATCTCCATGTAACTAAGTGAGATAATTGGCTGAACCTGGCACAATGTCAGGGAATGACTGAAAGCTTCCAAAGTAGGTCCATGGGTCTCAATATTTCCAATTATTGGTGCAGAGTTCTATTGGAGACGTACCTGGAGGTGTTAGCAACTATTATCAGAACACTGATCTGAAATACCTGTTTCTTCTACATGTGCGAGTCTGCTAGGTAATCTTAAAGGAAAACCCATACTGAAAAATTGGCTTGACTAACTACTTGTATGGCACCAAATCATTTCTTGTTGACAGAACTATACACCGTTTAAAATGGGACATTTATTACCAGATTATGTCTATCCTTGGCCAATCTGTATCTCAACTACAATCTCCAGGCTATCTTAGTGGCTCATGAAAGTCAAAGGATTTTAGCAACGCCCATCTAATAATCTGGTGTGTGAATAGTCGTATTGAGCGTATAACCCATATGGGTAATAAGTATCATATATGGATACTCGTACTTGATATTCTGTGTGAAGATCCTTACTATACTCTTTCCCCATCGTTGATAGTTTACCAGATGGTCAGTCTTCCCCTCCAAGGGAAGAAGATATCTGTATACTCCATTCACGGTAGGAATTACTCTCTGAAAGGTCTTTTTTCATACCAAATCCTACAATATAATAGCTTTCTGGTAGGGAAAAAGGCCTTTAAGAAAACAATTCCTGCGCTGAACAGACTTTAGATCCACCTCAACAACTCAATGTATCTCCACGACCCTAATGGAAGAGCCGTTCCACCCGGATACATCCTAAACTAGTGACGGGGATATTTGATTTGTATTTCACTTACAGATTAAAGAGTGTTTGACTCACTGTGGATTCCTTAGGCACGTTGGAGTTGTAATGTAGTTTATAAAGGATGTGGATAAGATTTGATAGGTTAGACCAGCGGTTCCCAAAGTGCAAGCACTTGGTGCTCCGCAAAGCATCTCCAAGTGCTCCACAAATAGATTGGAAATAAAAAGTGACAATATATCAAAACTGTGAATTTGTGCGTCCATGAACTGTGTATAGGTAAGTATTGGGTAGAAATTATTTACAGACTGCACGAGGCGAAACTAGACAGAGAGACTTGAAGAGGGTTCCAGTTCAACCCGTCTCTCTGAGAGCCTCGCCGCGCTTTCAGATACGATTGTTTGCTTTAACACATTTCCAAAATTTTCTGGGAAGTTTTTATTGCATATTAAAAACTTGTGTTTCTTTGCACCTTCAGTAAGCTGAAGCTCAGTCAGTATACAGTCGAGAGTCAAAACAATTCAAGTAGCAGTGCAATGTTATTTATTTTAATGTCAGAAAAGCCAACCTGGCATTGGAGCAGTATAAGTGCTTGAATGATTTGACATCAGATTCTGCGGTAAAAGAGAATTTTGCAACTAAAATGTCACTATCAGAATTTTGTTGTCAGCTATGAGCCGAATTGGAAGTTTTGTCAGATAGAACGAAAATAATCCTTCTTCCCTTTGCAATAATTTACTTATGTGGATCAGGATTCTCTGTCTATGTAGCCACTAAAACAAAATATCTCGGCTCAATGCAGAGCCAGACATTCGGTTGCAGCTGTCCCAAATTAAACCAGATGCACCCACATTGTGCAAATCAAAACACAGCAGTCCCATCCCTCCCATTGGAATTTAAGTTCGCGGTTTTTACTTTATCGTTCTTTTTTTAAGCCAAGTGATTTTTTTTTCAGCCATGAAAATGGTTTTAACACTATCTATTTGGGTAACATATATATGGATCTACAATACCTGCTTTGAACTCGTTATCAAATGTGTTGCTTTAGGTTAATTTATGGTTTTGTTGTTGTTTTGCGTTTATGTAGCTAAGTTCCTTATTTCTCTGAAATTAAGGGAGAAAATAACATTTATAATGAAATAAAACTTGAGGTTTAACATGCCCAAATGCTTAAACATTTGCTTCCATCATGAATACTGCTGTCATTCGGTTTAGTATCCATCTAGAGTCTATGTGAAAATATCGTCGCCCTTATACCAAAGACATTTATGTGCAAAATTGTTGTTTTGAGAAAACGATATCTAAAGTTACAATTTTCAATGGCTTTCGATAGGAAAAATTAAGTTTGGATCAAAATTTAAGCAATTTAGAAATCTAAAAATAATTAGTGTTTTTACTATAAGATAAAATATCTACTAACAACTTTAAAAAATGCAGTTAGGTAAATATAGCAAGAAATGAATGTGCATGCCTTTAGCATCAAGGCAACTACAGTAGCTCCATGACTTATTTGGTGCTGACTGACAGCTCACAGCTGACTTCTGACACTCAACATTTAGGTATATACCTAAATTTTGACTGTCAGAAGTTACAGCTGTTAAACACATGTTTTTTGTAGATCATATGGTTCAACGTAGGGATTAATAATTTGGTCTGGTAACGTTTCAAAGCCGTCAGCTGTCAGCTGTGAACTGTCAGTCAGCACCAAATATGTCATGCATAGGGTTTATAGATCTCCGTGACAAATTTCTCTCCTGAAAAGTGCTCCGCGATTCAAAAAGTTTGGGAACCGCTGGGTTAGACTAAACATTTTTATAGGGTAGAAGTTAAAATCCAAGTAAGGTAGTTTGAAAAAGAACCAACTGGGGAAAAAAACAATCAAAAAAAATCTCTTGTCTTGGAAGAATGTACTGGTTGGCCAGTTAATGTTGAAATTCGTCTTATTCTGCTTAACAAAGTTGAAAAGCTTATTTGACGTTGTGTGGTTATCACAAAATCATATTCGTTATTACGTAATAATTCCACTCTCCCGGACATTTTGTCTTAATTAGTAATAATCATTCTAAAATCTTACCAAAACAATTTGAAAAAGCTAAAGACTTTGGCATTACTGAATAATTACCCAGTATGTGAATGCAGAGTAAGTTAGCGTGCTTACAAAGCTCCAGGAAATAACAAGGAAAAAGGATGGCGTTGAACAAGTCTAAACAAAGTGTATCGCCTCCAAGGAGTGCCTTAATGATTTTTAGAGTATCTAAAACCCTTGACATTTCATCACCACCTGTGATTGCTGGTTCATCTAAGTTCTGTAAGATTTTGAGGCAATAATATAATCTGTTTGCTTACTATGCACTGGATATGGCGGGTTATTAGGCAGAACAAATCGTGCCTCTAAGTGCCTAACAAAACCATGGTCCTACTCCTGATTGGAGTTGGCCTCCACATTCCTTCGTGATAGGTGCATTGGTGCAGGGATCTAAATCAAGTTAGTTTTCATCTGCAACAAAGATATGTCAGGAATACACAGCTCTGATTATTTTCCTCCAGAAACTGGTACAGAATTATTAGGTGACCTCGAAAACTTCATGTATTTTTCGGTTCCAGTTGACCTTGTCTACTGAGGCCCTCAAGATATGCCAAGCCATCCTTAGCAGATTTTTCTCCCAGACATGCCTAAAGACCGAATCGAGTAAAGAATCCTGTGATGCTCTCTTAGGACGGTGACTCAAATCGAAGCTTTCAAAGCTCCTTTGATTGTGGAAGCAATGGATGAGTACTGCTATCTACTTATGCTGCAAACCGAAAGGTTAGAGTGGGTCCCTAACTCTCTCTCATTAGATTATTTAACATAACTTTGTCATCACACATCAAATCTGATTTGGGGAATAAGCTGTGAACTAAATAGCCTAGAGATTACAATAATTATTCAAATCATTATTTGATCTCTCTGGTGATGAACGTCAGGGTGTATATTTGGTCATGTAGGAAATTGGGTAGTGTTGGGAGGGCCTTAAGTCACCAGGCTATTTTTATCTATGAAGTCACAGATCAATTTGCTTCAAACATCCATCCATCATCATGAAGGGTGGATATTTATTCGCCAAGAGCGTAGAAAGCTAATTTTTTTAATGGGGTCCACTATCAAATTATTTTACCGTAACCCATTTCGGTGGCCACGTGGTCTAACGCACTACTCTCGTGTTGGACTAGACTGCAGAAGACGAGGAGATCAGGGATGGATCTCGGTCGGGTGTACTGCGGGTGGTCTTTCCTAAATGGTTTTCTACTCTTCTTACAAGCAAAGGTGGGTACACTTCCTCTCAATTGAAACCTTCCCAATCCCTAACCGTTAGTGTAAATAGAGAGATAAAATATTTTTGTTATTATAAATTAGAAGTCTTGAATTATGTTATTAATATTCCTCGTTCATATTTGAGATTGTACTTTAATTAATTAAAATAATATAACTGATATGACCTAATAAACAGTATGATACCTTTTTAATTAAGTTGGTGACTGAGAGGCCTAAGGCATTATAATTGCATAGTACTTGTTGGGCATTGACGAAGATGTCTGGGTCTGAATTCCAGCAGGGTTCACTTTAGGCTATTTTTTAAATGTGATGTCTAATATTTTCTTTTCATTCTAAATAGACGTTTCTCTAAGCTACCCTCCACATCTGCAACCTCTAGTTTAATTCGTTAGTAGCTCGTTTGCTAATAATAAAACTACAAAAGAGTATTTGTATTATATATGTTACTGTAAATGTTAGAAGACTAGTTAATCTTAGAATTTACCGGTAAATCCTAGCATTCATCGACATGTCTTGGTAAAAGTAATCATAAGTATTATTTTAATTAATTAAATGTATTTTTTGGTTAGAATATTTGGTTTTACCGCCAAGCACTTGAATTCCAATAGGTTAGTTTAGGTCAGGATGGATTAGGTTTGGTTAGGTTAGGTCAGGCTAGTTTAGGTTATTGGTTTACTTTTGAGTGCTGGTCAAAGCTGGAACTGGGAATCCTCTCTCCCACCTTGGTTAAAACTCAAAATATAAATATTCTCTAAGATATTTGCGACTTTAATCAATTGATATTGTGAATGTTAGGATTTACTGGTAAACTCTAAGTTTTAATAATCTTTGAACATTTAGAGTTATATATATATATACATATCTCTCTATGTATATATATATGGACTATTTTGTCAGAAGCCACTCTACAAATGTTTATTTCCATACAAAGACCACAGCTATATGCTCGGTTTTTTTTCCCCTGTTTTGGCATCGTGGACTTGGAACAAATCAAATATCTCCACTCGCCACAAGACCTACATAGTTTCTTTTAAGCATGCAATCACTCGATATAACTGATCAAATAAACTAGAACGAGGAGTTCTTGAAATAATTTGACCTTTGAATAAGTGTATAAATAAGCGTACAAATGTTTTTTTTTACTTCTTTAACTTTTTTGACATAATTTTAATATCAATATTACTATCACTATTGTTTTTTTACTTGATTATATTTACAATAAATATAATGTGTACCGTATTGTATTTAATCTCTTGGTAAATTGAAGGTAAGGCTAAATACTTAATTTTGCCAGAAAAATAAAGGCCATTATTATAATTATTTTTTGATCAAATAAATTTAAATAATTACATATGTACACGGGAATCGAACACGAATCCTATGGTTTAGCACTAGATTGTTATATTAGTCTACCACTGAGCTATCCAGGGATCGTCTCACTAGTGCTTGCGACCTCTGTACAGCTCAGTGGTAAAGCGTTGACGCGCTAAGCTTGAATTACCAGGTTCGATTACCGTGTCCAGATGTAATTTTTAAATTTATTCTATTATAATTGAGATACGGCTCATTTCCGTATTTATAATCATTCATCCAACAAGCTTCACCTTTCATATGTAATTAATTGTATAGCGTTGATTCCTTCCGTATTATTTGGTCTAAATATAATGCAGGATACTTAATAATATAATTTTAAAACTTAAGGCCAGTTTTATCAAATACTTAAAGTTTTTTTTATAATTAGCTTAAATAGGGGCTTGAAAAGTTAACATTAAGTTATGGTCATTTCCGTGATATTAAAATAGAGTGGTTATTCTTTTATCACCAATAGAAAACCCAACACGAGAATATATTTACGGGGCACTATTATAACAATTTGTTGGGAATATATAATATGGTTATAGAACATGTCAAAATATAATTAGGTTAAAGGAAATTCCCAAATTGTTCAAGAATAATGTTATATTTTTAAAATAGCATAAATTTTGGTTAAAACTTAAATTATAAACTGGTTTTGAATGCTATTTATACATATATATTTTTAATAGACAAACTTACTCAAAAAACCTAAGTGCTTTTACAAATTTAGGGATTGAAACTTGGGAACGTACGCTTCATTTACTCTGAATAATATCATTCTTACCTTGACTAGTTAAACCATAGCCTGATCTAATCAGCTACACCAGGCCTATCCAACTGGTGGCCCGTGAGTCGCATGCGGCCCTTGGCAGCATAATTTGCGGCCCCGACGCATTAGAAAAATTAAACAAAAAATACGATTTCCTCCAGGAGTTCCTTAATGTAAGAAGGTACTTCATTTGAAGACAAAAATCACATTTTTGAATTTTTAATTTTTATTACAGTTTGAAATCTGTAGAATAAGAATATGCAGTTAAAAAAGTTTGGAGCAACGTTTCAATCCTAATTTGCATTTTATATAGGGGTGGTGATGACTTGCAGCCACGCCCCTTTTGTAAACATTTGGTAAATCTACCCTAACTTCAATACTACTGGGCACAGATTTCTGAGCTAAGCCTTGTTTTGAATGGGAATTTCCAAGCTTTATTATATTTGGTACCTCTGTCAATGCCCACTTATTCTATTCTCTATAGTGCTAAACAGCAGTTTCAAGGCTTCCTTCCTGGTTGTTTATATAACTTGCTTCTTTCATAACTTTTTCTGTTGTAATAGTAGCTAGTGAACATGGGTGGGCCAAAATATTTTGGTAAAAGAAAGTTTACAGGCAATAGTTTTACTATAAGCCATGCAGAAAATGTCAGAAGTGCTAATACAACAGTTAGTAATGGAACCACGATGACAGTGATGTTCAAACTCCTCCAATTCTTCAAAAAGAAAATTAAACATGTTCCAAACAATTATTCGAAGAAGTCTGTGAAGAAGAACAAAATAATACTTGTAAGGATGCAAAATTGAGATCTGGATTTTTTGTTAGTAGACGTTGAACTTTTGACTGAAGCATTGTGTGAGCATACTAAATGTAAATTTCGTGAGTCTGAAAATTCCTTATCTACTGTGGAAAACATTACTAAACGTAAAGGACTTGTCTCACCTTTAGTAATTGTATGCTCAGAATGTGGAAACATAAACAGTTTTGATTCTTACAAGAAAACTTCCAGTGGTCATTAAGTGAACATCAGGTTTGTTTATGCATTGCGATGCATAGGCAAAGGTCATGCAGCAGGAAACAATTTGTGTTCAATAATGAATCTTCCAAAGCCACCAACAAAATTCAATAAAATTAGTGAATTCTTATTAGAGTGTGCTAAAAGTTTTGCAAATGACAGTATGAAAGAGGCTGCTAAAGAAGCAGTTCAGCTAAATAATGGAGATTCTGATCTGGCTATTACACTGGATGTAACGTAGCACAAAGAGGGCCATACAGCTAATCATGGTGTTGTTGTGGCAACAGCTGTTGAAGCCAATAAGGTGATAGATGTAGAAACCCTCACAAAATATTGTCACATATGTAAGAAAGCAGGAAACCATGCAAATTTTGCTGTGAATTTTGAGGGGTCCAGTGGAAATATGGAAGCAGAAGGAGCTGTGAAAATTTTTCAGAGATCTATCGAATCAAGAAGTGCTCGGTATAGACAGTATCTAGTGGTGGTAATAGTAAGGGTTATTTGAGAGTTGTAGGAAGCAGACCATATGGAAAATAGAATGCATTGGGCATATTCAGAAGCGTGATGGTTGTAGGCTTAGGTAACTAAAGAAAGACTTGGTTGGTGTAAATTTACCTGATGGAAAAGGAATTGGAGGTGCTAAAAGACTAACAGACAGTGTGATAGACAAGTTACAAACTTACTATAGACAGACAATTAGAAATAACTTGGAAAATTTACAGAACATGAAACAAGCAGTGTGGGCTACATTTTTTCACGTGTCATCTACAGATGACAATCCATCGCATGGGCTTTGTCCAAAGGACCTGATTCCTTGTGTAAATACAACATACAGGAAGCAAATTATACCCATCATGGTCTACCTATGGCATTAATGGATAAAATAAAACTTATTTATAAGGATCTAGCTAACCCAGAGCTCCTGAAGAAATGTCTTCATGGAAAAACCCAAAACTTTAATGAGGCATTCAATAATGTCCTTTGGTCAAGAATTCCAAAAACTATTTTTGTTGGTGTTCACACTCTTGGATTGGGCTCTATGATGCAGTTATCACTTTCAATGATGGAGCTTGTGGAGACTCAAGGTGCTGAAGAAGCATCCAAGGTACAACACCAGCAACATCATACAAGAAATTGATCAGCTCAGAGTCGTGAAAGCATATATTATGGTAGAAGAAATAGCCAAACGGGCAAGGAAAATGAAAAGGAACGTGAAGAGACCAAGGGAGGATACAGGCGTTCAAGATTATGCACCCGAAATGTTCTGAATCAAGTGTCGAGGTAAATAATTAGTGTATAAACTTTATCGCAGTTTTTCTTGTTTTTACATTTTTCCATATTCCGTGAATTTTTTTTTTCAAAAACTATTTATCCAAAAGAGTGAAACTTTTTTGTGTGCATTAACCAGTCACAGAAGACTAAAATTAAGACGGTATCTTAATACTTGTTAACATTCATTTATTAATAATATTTATTATTGAAGAAAAAGTTTGTAAAAAATTCCCTGAAAATCTCATTTCTCATCTCTGTTAAAGATTTTTTTTAGTAATGTACACCTAAACTTCATGACATTAAAATTGTTGAGATAGGAAGTACCTTCTCAAGATCGGACTTAAATTGTTAAAAATGTATTGTATGTATTATTTATTATACTGTGCTGTATATTAATTATTATTATAACACTTTAATGTAATATATTAGTTATAAGTCTATAGGCCTGTTATGCAACATTCGTCTGTTTAATTTGTCCTAAAATTGAAGATACCGTACACCAAAAAAAAAGAGTGCTAGGTATCTAATTAAAATTACTCTTAACTGAATGTTTCTATAGTCAGCATTCGCCTTAAATATCAATCTATTTTCACTTAGGTCTTAGTACATATCAATTATCAAAATAATTATAAAATATAAATTAGATTGTTTAGAAAATTCAAAGCAATTAATTTCAAACTAAAAAAAATAGCTTAGTAAAAAAGCAACGGATTTTCTGTTTAAAAGATTCAACTTAAAAAATTTGTTGCTACTATATATGCCTAACTTCCACGTAGGGTTTAGTGAATATAGTAGTTTTATATATAAAAACAACAAAAGGTGTATGCGCCTAAGTTTTAGGCCTTTATTCATAGATTATTTTTACATACAATCCTCAAATAAAAACTTAAAACTAAACTGGTGTGATATAATATTAGAAAACTTACTCGGTCAAATATAATTTATAGTTTTTTAATGTCATAAAATTATATTTAATGTTTGCCATTGAAACATCATACTATTAAGCCTTCAAACCATATTTAAATTACTAATTGTTCACATTCGATATCGAAATCTAAAATAAGCTAGTGTGGATGCATTGTTATAAATTGCATATGGGTTGGTGACTTGACTTCAACCAAGGTTCGTCTACATAAAAACTCAGATGCCGTGGCTATTTGCCTCTAAATTTCAAGAAGTCAAGTCTATAACAAAAGATCTAAGATATCTGTTTTGAGCAAGTGATTTAATCGCCCTCTACAGAATCCATAAGCTCCGCATTCGTACAAGCCTTAAGAATTTAATGGTCCTTAGAAATGGAAATCACGTCCAGAAAGTCCGTATCCTTAATCACGTAACCGTGCCAAGAGATGAGAAAGTCGTCGACCACGTCCAATTAAACTCCTCGAAAGAGAATTGTCAAGGGCAAGGCACTAGCAGATGTGATATGTGAAGTAGAGGTTATAAAGCATATTAATGGGAAGTTTAACCTAAAAAAGCGACGCCACTCTTTCTGAGAACTTAGTATTACTCAGAAAAAGTATTTCACATGAAAACTGATATCACGCTTCCCAAGGTTTTTAAATTCTCAGAAATATATTTCTGAAATAGCTCCGTTCGCAAAACTATAATTTCATTTTGTATTTGTTTCCATGGTAACGGATCCTTTCTCTGCAATTGATGCTTTCATTCCGATTCCTGTGCACATATTTACTTTGCTATTATTGGTGGTCCTTAGCATTCCGTATCGACTAGTCCTTAGAAAGTTAAAGTTGAGTCAACTTCTATGAAATGATAAGGACTATGGACTTAAAGTATCAAGATTCTGTAAAAGTTCACTCTGATAATGTGGAGTCGATCTCTTACGGATCACTATGCACCTTACGGATACGGAGTCTATAGATGGGGCCTTATAAATATATAGGATTTGACAATATTTTAAAAAAGTAATTTTAAAAAGACTACTTTAAGCAACCGAATGAAAATCAACGTTAACAATACGGGTGTACTGAGGGTGGCTTTCAATAAATAGTTTCCCACTCTCGCTCCACACAAATGCGGGTACACTTCCTTTAAATTCAACCTTCTTAATCCCTAATCCATCAGCGTAATTATTACATAGGCGTACAGCCCGAATGGGTAGTTAGAAGCGGTGATAAAAATATAAAAAATAAGATGGTTAATTTGTTAGATATAATCTCCCAATTACAAATGTTTGTATTGATTAGTGTTGTGTGTGTGTGTGTGTGTGTGTGTATGTGTGTAAACCAGCATTGTTGGTAAAATGAACTAACTCAGAAGTTTGAAATCCGTTCCCGTCCGGTGGAAGTGAGTGTAGGTCTTAAAAAAAAATACTTTTACATTATCTCTTCAGACAAAATCTGGATAGTTTATTTTTAAATCCACACTATTAATCCTGTGTCTCTAGATAAGCTAGTGCATATTTCGTAAATCCCGTTTGCGGTGAAAGCTTACATACAGTCTTAAGCCCCATCTACAGATTCCGCATCCGTAAGCTGCGTAGTTCTTCGAAAGAGATCGATTCCACACTAAAATATTGTACTGCCTACAGAGTCCTAATCCTTAATTCCTTAGTCCTTACCATTCCGTAGAAGTTGACTCAACGTTAACTTTTTAAGGGCTAGGCGATACTAACTGCTAAGGACTACAAATCACAGCAAAGTAAGCATTCGAGAGCATCGAAATGAAAACACCAATGACATTAACATAGCAACTACACTTACTAGCTCATGTTTTAAATATATTATTTGTGACAGCACTTAACCTACCTTTCAAATGTAGTCTATCCTGGACGTTTTATCAACATTTGTTGTGTAGTTACTTTTGTTAATAATTGTTCAGCTGTAATATCGTCTGATTCACAGTTGGCATCTGCTTACGCCTAGCCCTAGAAAATTTTCTTGCGAAGAGTTTAATTGGAGGTTGTTTCCAACTTTCTCATTGGTTAGCAGGGTCACTTAATTACGGATACGGACTGTGTATACGTGATATCCATTTCTAAGGACTTAAGGACTGTAAGAATGCGGAGCTTATGGACTCTTTACTTTACCTTATGGGATCCACTATGACCCTAGCCTATAAACTCCACCCTAGTAGAACCACGGAAGGTAAGCTTGCAACTCACTGGGTTAAGTCAAGGGTACATACACCCTTGTATATTATACATCAAATCAATAACCAATCGTATTCAGAGCCTAAATAAATAGCATAGGTATACATTTTATTGATAGCTTTAATTAAAATCGAATATATTGAAAAATGACACCTGTAAACGGGAATCAAACCCAGTATATCTGGCTTAGCGCACCAATGTTCTTCCACTGAGCTATCCAGGGATTGTCCTGTGATCAGGGTAATTCTTACTTCATATTTTAAGGCAGAGTCTGTGATGGACGTGTAAATATCATCGGCTACTAAGAGCTATCATTGATATCACAGACACTGGTGACTCTGTTGGGGCTTTATGCTCCCAATAGTACAAATACATTGTACTGTACATTGTACAGGGGGAAATGAAACGATTATACGATTAGTTACTTGAAAATTAACACTTTAATTGAAAAGTAAATATTCACTAGTTAAATAAAAGCAAACTACATACTATTTTTACTTTCTCTCTATCTTACAGGTAGAGAAAGTATTGTGATCGTCAAAAAAATCGAACTCGAGATTTTGATGAATTTTGACGTTTCATGACTTCCTGAATCCGAAAAGGTGGTTTTTGAATTTCCGTCTGTCTGTCTGTCTGTCTGTCTGTCTGTCTGTCTGTCTGTCTGTCTGTCTGTCTGTCTGTCTGTCTGTCTGTACCTCCAACTAGAGCCTAAACTATTTTACCGATTGAGCTGAAACTTGATATCTAGGGTTTTCATAGGGTTGCCCCGAGGGGTTTTTGGAATTGGATATCTACCCCTAAAATTAAGGGTAGTTTACTGAAGGGCAAAAAGAGAAAAAGTCGATTTTCTCAAAATCGGCTCTAACGATTTTGATTAAATTTCATTTATGAACATAAATAAATATTCCAAACAAAATGGCTACTCTCAATATTTCGGCAAAATCGTTTTAAGGGCTCCGGTCATATGCGTAAATTAACATTTTTTATAATAGCTCCGAAACTATTTGAGATATGAAATTACTTAGCATTACAAATATGTATATATATTTATAATACAAATATTTTATTCGAAACATATTTTTATAAAATCAATAACTTTCAATATATACGCAATTATATATATTTTTTTAACTTTTTGGGCATTAAAGCTTAAGTATTGCGACCGTAAGAAAAACTAACCTGAAATATTGATGGATGTCGACGTCTCATGACCCCCCGAACCCTTAAAAATAGTCTTTGCAATGCCATCTGTCTGTGTGTCTATTAAAACTTAAAATTAAGGGTAGTTTACTGAAGGGCAAAAAGAGAAAAAGTCGATTTTCTCAAAATCGGCTCTAACGATTTTGATTAAATTTCATTTATGAACATAAATAAATATTCCAAACAAAATGGCTACTCTCAATATCTCGGCAAAATCGTTTTAAGGGCTCCGGTCTGATGCGTAAATTAACATTTTTTATAATAGCTCCGAAACTATTTGAGATATGAAATTACTTAGCATTACAAATATGTATATATATTTATAATACAAATATTTTATTTGAAACATATTTTTATAAAATCAATAACTTTCAATATATACGCAATTATATATATATTTTTAACTTTTTGGGCATTAAAGCTTAAGTATTGCGACCGTAAGAAAAACTAACCTGAAATGTTGATGGATGTCGACGTCTCATGACCCCCCGAACCCTAAAAAATAGTCTTTGCAATGCCGTCTATCTGTGTGTCTATTAAAACTTAAAATTAAGGGTAGTTTACTGAATGGCAAAAAGAGAAAAAGTCGATTTTCTCAAAATCGGCTTCAACGATTTTGATTAAATTTCATTTATAAACATTAATAAATATTCCAAACAAAATGGCTACCCTCAATATTTCGGCAAAATGGCTTTAAGGGCTCCGGTCTGATGCGTAAATTAACATTTTTTTAAATTGCTCCGAAACTATTTGAGATATGAAATTACTTAGCATTACAAATATGTATATATATTTATAATACAGATATTTTATCCGAAACATATTTTTATAAAATCAATAACTTTCAATATATACGCAATTATATGAATTTTTTTAACTTTTTGGACATTAAAGTTTAAGTATTGCGACCGTAAAAAAAAAAACTAGCCTGAAATGTTGATGGATGTTGACGTCTCATGACCCCCCGAACCCTAAAAAATAGTCTTTGCAATGCCGTCTGTCTGTGTGTCTATAAAAACTTAAAATTAAGGGTAGTTTACTGAAGGACGAAAAGAGAAAAATTTGGTTTTCTCAAAATCTGCTTAAACGATTTTGATTAAAATTCGTATCTAGGCGTTGATTAAGATTATAAATAAACTGGCTATTTTCATTTTCCTATGAAAATGATTTTTAGGGTACATTACAGAAGCGTTAATTTCCGTATCTCCACAACTATTGGAGAAACTAAACAACTTATCATTGCAAAATTGTAGGACTATTAGAAATAAAAAACTTTTATTTGACATATATTTTTATAAAAACAGCAGTTTCTGAGATATTTGCAAATATATTAATACAATTTTGTGAGCATTAGTTGTAAACATATACTACTTAAGTCTTAACGCAATAATACTCCAATGCCATAGAGTAATTAAATATAAGTAAGTATCTAAAAAAAGTATGTTATTTTTCCTTAAATCTCTTAGGAGAAATGTTTGCATAGCAATGATCTATCTCCATTTTAGACTCAATAGTCAATATTTACATTTTTTATTGGTCAAAATGTATAAATGAATAATTAAATATCAATGCGATGACTTGAAGATCTGCAACACCTTTTAAAATGTTAAAATTTTAACCAGAAATCGAAATTTTAATACGAAGTTTTGACCCTTGTGGAAGACATTAAACTGTTTGAAATGTTCTTAGGTGGACAAAGATGCGCCTCTTTTCTCATTGATTCTATATCATTGTATATTATTTTATGCGTGTTCTTATGTGGAGTGGTGATGATACAATGTACATTATTCCGTTCAGAAATCTTACGAGTTTATAGAAAGAGAGAGAAAGTCTGTGCGGTGTGCCGTACCATTTATTTTACTTTCTCTCTATCTTACAGGTAGAGAAAGTATTGTGATCGTCAAAAAAATCGAACTCGAGATTTTGATGAATTTTGACGTTTCATGACTTCCTGAATCCGAAAAAGTGGTTTTTGAATTTCCGTCTGTCTGTCTGTCTGTCTGTCTGTCTGTCTGTCTGTACCTCCAACTAGAGCCTAAACTATTTTACCGATTGAGCTGAAACTTGATATCTAGGGTTTTTATAGGGTTTCCCCGAGGGGTTTTTGGAATTGGATATCTACCCCTAAAATTAAGGGTAGTTTACTGAAGGGCAAAAAGAGAAAAAGTCGATTTTCTCAAAATCGGCTCTAACGATTTTGATTAAATTTCATTTATGAACATAAATAAATATTCAAAACAAAATGGCTACTCTCAATATTTCGGCAAAATCGTTTTAAGGGCTCCGGTCTGATGCGTAAATTTACATTTTTTATAATAGCTCCGAAACTATTTGAGATATGAAATTACTTAGCATTACAAATATGTATATATATTTATAATACAAATATTTTATTCGAAACATATTTTATAAAATCAATAACTTTCAATATATACGCAATTATATATATATTTTTAACTTTTTGGGCATTAAAGCTTAAGTATTGCGACCGTAAGAAAAACTAACCTGAAATGTTGATGGATGTCGACGTCTCATGACCCCCCGAACCCTTAAAAATAGTCTTTGCAATGCCGTCTGTCTGTGTGTCTATTAAAACTTAAAATTAAGGGTAGTTTACTGAAGGGCAAAAAGAGAAAAAGTCGATTTTCTCAAAATCGGCTCTAACGATTTTGATTAAATTTCATTTATGAACATAAATAAATATTCCAAACAAAATGGCTACTCTCAATATTTCGGCAAAATCGTTTTAAGGGCTCCGGTCTGAAGCGTAAATTTACATTTTTTATAAAAGCTCCGAAACTATTTGAGATATGAAATTACTTAGCATTACAAATATGTATATATATTTATAATACAAATATTTTATTCGAAACATATTTTTATAAAATCAATAACTTTCAATATATACGCAATTATATATATATTTTTAACTTTTTGGGCATTAAAGCTTAAGTATTGCGACCGTAAGAAAAACTAACCTGAAATGTTGATGGATGTCGACGTCTCATGACCCCCCAAACCCTAAAAAATAGTCTTTGCAATGCCGTCTGTCTGTGTGTCTATTAAAACTTAAAATTAAGGGTTGTTTACTGAAGGGCAAAAAGAGAAAAAGTCGATTTTCTCAAAATCGGCTCCAACGATTTTGATTAAATTTCATTTATAAACATTAATAAATATTCCAAACAAAATGGCTACCCTCAATATTTCGGCAAAATGGCTTTAAGGGCTCCGGTCTGATGCGTAAATTAACATTTTTTTAAATAGCTCCGAAACTATTTGAGATATGAAATTACTTAGCATTACAAATATGTATATATATTTATAATACAGATATTTTATCCGAAACATATTTTTATAAAATCAATAACTTTCAATATATACGCAATTATATGAATTTTTTTAACTTTTTGGACATTAAAGTTTAAGTATTGCGACCGTAAAAAAAAAACTAACCTGAAATGTTGATGAATGTCGACGTCTCATGACCCACCGAATCCTAAAAAATAGTCTTTGCAATGCCGTCTCTCTGTGTGTCTATAAAAACTTAAAATTAAGGGTAGTTTACTGAAGGACGAAAAGAGAAAAATTTGGTTTTCTCAAAATCTGCTTAAACGATTTTGATTAAAATTCGTATCTAGGCGTGGAATAAGATTATAAATAAACTGGCTATTTTCATTTTCCTATGAAAATGATTTTTAGGGTACATTACAGAAACGTTAATTTCCGTATCTCCACAACTATTGGAGAAACTAAACAACTTATCATTGCAAAATTGTAGGACTATTAGAAATAAAAAACTTTTATTTGACATATATTTTTATAAAAACAGCAGTTTCTGAGATATTTGCAAATATATTAATACAATTTTGTGAGCTTTAGTTGTAAACATATACTACTTAAGTCTTAACGCAATAATACTCCAATGCCATAGAGTAATTAAATATAAGTAAGTATCTAAAAAAAGTATGTTATTTTTCCTTAAATCTCTTAGGAGAAATGTTTGCATAGCAATGATCTATCTCCATTTTAGACTCAATAGTCAATATTTACATTTTTTAATAGTCAAAATGTATAAATGAATAATTAAATATCAATGCGATGACTTGAAGATCTGCAACACCTTTTAAAATGTTAAAATTTTAACCAGAAATCGAAATTTTAATACGAAGTGTTGACCCTTGTGGAAGACATTAAACTGTTTGAAATGTTCTTAGGTGGACAAAGATGCGCCTCTTGTCTCATTGATTCTCTATCATTGTATATTATTTTATGCGTGTTCTTATGTGGAGTAGTGATGATACAATGTACATTATTCCGTTCAGAAATCTTACGAGTTTATAGAAAGAGAGAGAAAGTCTGTGCGGTGTGCCGTACCATTTATTTTTAAAGATACTCAGTTGAGCTCCACCGGACGTCAAGCAAACCTCAGCACGTTGTTCATCACTGTACTCAGCATAAATCGTATAATTGTTTCCGACCCACCCTGTATATTCCAAGCAAATCAAGATGGGAGAAAGTAACATTTTACAATTAAGTATGTATGAAAGACAAAGCTTGAGGGGTGAATGACCATAATCCATTTTGATTTTCTTGGAATGTACAATGTATAATTTTAATATTTAACCCTCATAAAAATGTCTATCCATTTGTATATCAAGAAACTGAGATATACTAATTATTGACATTCAACATATCAGGCCGATTTGGTGGCCTGATGAACTACTAGTAATATACTACTAAGAGGTAGCCCTGGTGTCTTTTAGACACAACCCTAAATAGCTAAAGCCATTACTCGTCATCAAACCCAAGTGTTCTAGCCGGTGCGTCTTACCGGAAACAGCCGACTTTCAGATAATTTCCATTAAGGAAACACTTATAAGTCTTTATTTATTAGATGGGTCTTTTAAATACAATAAGTCCCCCGTATCTACTAATTCAGTATCCGTAGTTTTAGTTATCTGTGGTTTACCGCTGCCCAATTTTATTTATGTTTAATTAAGGAAATAAATGGTACGGCGCACCGCACAGACTTTCTCTCTCTTTCTATAAACTCGTAAATTTCTGAACGGAATAATGTACATTGTATCATCACCACTCCACATAAGAACACGCATAAAATAATATACAATGATATAGAATCAATGAGAAAAGAGGCGCATCTTTGTCCACCTAAGAGTACTTCAAACAGTTTAAGGAATCCTAAAAGTTATAAAAAAGATTAATATTGGGTCCACAAGGGTCAACACTTCGTATTAAAATTTCGATTTCTGGTTAAAATTCTAACATTTTATATGGTGTTGCAGGTCTTCAAGTCATCGCATTGATATTTAATTATTCATTTATACATTTTGACCAATAAAAAATGTAAATATTGACTATTGAGTCTAAAATGGAAATAGATCATTGCTGTGCAAACATTTATCCTAAGAGCTTAAAGGATAATATAACATACCTTTTTTAGATACTTACTTATATTTAATTACTCTATGGCATTGGAGAATTATTGCGTTAAGACTTAAGTAGTATATGTTTACAAATAAAGCTCACAAAATTGTATTAATATATTTGCAATTATCTCAGAAACTGTTGCTTTTATAAAAATATATGTCAAATAAAAGTTTTTTATTTCTAATAGTCCTACAATTTTGCAATGTTAATTTGTTTAGTTTCTCAAATAGTTGTGGAGATACGGAAATTAACGCTTCTGTAAAGTACCCTAAAAATCATTTTCATAGGAAAATGAAAATAGCGAGTTTATTTATAATCTTAATTAACGCCTAGATACGAATTTTAATCAAAATCGTTTGAGCAGATTTTGTGAAAACCCATTTTTTCTCTTTTCGCCCTTTATAAAACTACTCTTAATTTTAAGTTTTAATAGATACACAGACAGACGGAATTGCAAAGACTATTTTTTAGGGTTCGGGGGGTCATGAGACGTCGACATCTATCAACATTTCAGGTTAGTTTTTTTTACGGTCGCAATACTTAAACTTTAATGTCCAAAAAGTTAAAAAATATATATAATTGCGTATAGATTGAAAATTATTTATTTTATAAAAATATGTTTCGAATAAAATATTTGTATTATAAATAGCCCTACATATTTTTAATGCTAAGTAATTTCATATCTCAAATAGTTTCGGAGCTATTATAAAAAATGTTAATTAACGCATCAGTCCGGTGCCCTTGAAGCCATTTTGCCGAAATATTGAAAGTAGCCATTTTGTTTGGAATAATTATTAATGTTTATAAATGAAATTTAATGAAAATCGTTAGAGCCGATTTTAAGGAAATCGACTTTTTCTATTTTTTCCCTTCAGTAAACTACCCTTAATCTTAGGGTTAGATATCCAATTCCAAAAATCCCTCGGGGGAACCCTATGAAAACCCTAGATATCAAGTTTTAGCTCAATCGGTAAAATAGTTTAGGCTCTAGTTGGAGGTACAGACAGACAGACGGACAGACAGACAGACAGACAGACGGAAATTCAAAAACTACTTTTTCGGATTCAGGGAGTCATGAAACGTCAAGATTCATCAAAATCTCGAGTTCGATTTTTTTGACGATCACCATATTTCTCTACCAGTAAGATAGAGAGAAAGTAAAAGGGTTTATAAGTCACAATGCCTACACCATCATCCAACTTCATCTCCTCATCGTAGGGATTATGCTATAATATCACTATCATCATCATCATCATGTGATCGTCACAACAAGAAGAATGGAGAATAGTAAGTACACTGTAGTGTACAGTACACGTTATTATGTACTTTATTTAATGTTGCTAATGTCTTACTGTGAATAATTTGTTAGTTAAGATTTACCTTATTTATGTATGCTACATGAATATCACATTATATCATAGTTCGGTATTATTCGTGGTTTCACGTATCTGTGGTAGATTTAGGAACGTATTACCCACGAACATGGGGGCACTACTGTGCATTAACTTTTCAACATCCAATTATTTTAGTACTACTTTACAGTAAATTACTAACACATATAAAACCCGAACACAAACTAATAAAGTGTGAAATAATTTGCTTATAACTACGATGGCATGATATAATAATTAATTCACATTCCTCTTTGGCCGGATGGTATAAGGCGTACCTTTCACATTAGACTGGACTACTAATGACGGGGAGATCAGGGTTCAAATTCCGATCAGATGTACTTAGGGCTGTTTATGCTAAATGGTTTTATATTATAACTTCACGCAAATGTGGTTACACTTCCTATAAATTAAGCCTTCCTCATTCCTATAACTTTAACGCAATTAGCTCATAATATGCGTATAGCTTGAACGGGTAGTAAGACGTGGAGACAAAAAAATAAGCTATCATTAACACTAAGAAAGTTTAAAGTTCAACTGAAGATGTGTAGTTGTATTAAAAATGACTGTGTGAACGTAAAACATATATTTTAATATATTTTGACGAGACTATATTACACCTTATCCCTATATTGAGCTAGTTATATCCAGTCAACCTCATTACACCCTATTTCTATCTTGAGCTACTTCTATCCAGTCTACCTCATCACATCTTATCTCTTTCAGGTCCATTCTAATGTTACTCCCCTATCTGCGTCTAAGTCTTCCCAATGGTATCTTCCCATTGAGTTTACCAGTCAGTAACCTGAACAAGTTTCTAGAATCTCCCACTAGCGCTGCATGTCCTGCCCACCGTAATCTACGGGACTTGATTTTACAAACAATGTCCTGTGATTAGTAAAGGGTATGTAACTCCTCATTGTTTAACCTCATCCACTTCCTAGTATCCTCATACCTTTTTGGAGCAAAAATCTTCTTAAACACCTTGTTTTCAAAAACCCGTTTTTTTTTTCGTCATGCAAGGTAAGAGACCAAGTTCCACAACCACAGAGAACAACTAGTAAAGTTATTGTTTTGTATATTCTGAGTTTTACATTCCTTGAAAGCTGGCGAGACTCACCAACTTATTGACTGAGTTATAATATGCATTTACCGACTGTACTCTTTTCCTCTTTCCAATATAATATCGTTATTGCTCATTAAAATTGTTCCTAAATATTTAAACTCTTAACCCTGTCAAATGATATGTTGTTCCGAGTAATCTATAAATTATCTACCCATATCTGTGTTATATGTGGGATCACATGTTTAAAGTAACATATACTTTTTTTTAGAAGCTATGTCTTACCATATCTGTACTAAAATGACCATTTATACCCAATTTTCGGATACAGCCCATGTGACCAATCTAGTCCCCAATTTGTTAAATAAATCTATGATGTTTAAAATATGATCTATTATTCAGATAAATATTTGGCAGAGTCTACGACAGGCCTAGCAAGCCGGTAGTGGAAAATATACGACTTGAATAATAAACTTACTCGGACCACAGGCTGGAAACCGTAATGGGTGTAAAGTAAACTTGACAGAGCAAGACCTTCTCTTTAAAAAATTAGATCTCAAATTGTCCTACATATTATATTATTACATTTATAGTTTTAGTGTGAGGTTAGTTCATTAGTTTCATGTATCTTATCGTATCAGTTTAATTATATATATTGTAAGATTTCATAAACCCAATGTACTAAAACTGTCAAAAAACCTGGAGTATAAAAGATAGGACGGTCCACAACACGGATTTTCTCGCTCACTTAACTAAAAATGGGGACATTTACTTAAAACTTGTAAGATTTGTGAAACAAAATAATATACATTCTTGAAGAAAAATAATGGGAAAAGAGCATCACAATCCACCAGAGCGTGAACTAAATAATTAAACTGTTACAGAAACATATTGAGAAAACCGGAACATCACTGTTCACCAAAGAGCATAACAATCAACTCCATTGGAAATTTCCACTGATGTAAAGTACGCTCTACGTCATTTTCTTGGCAAAATGAGTTGCGCCTTTTTGCTGATAACATTTTAATAAGCTCTTAGATAAGAATTTTAATCAAAATCGTTAGAGAATATTTCAATAAAATCTATTCTTTCTCTTTAGACCTTAGGAAAGCTACCCTTAATTTAAGGTTTTAGACAGGTTGAAATCACAAATCTCTCTGAGTAACCTTATGAAAACCCTAAATACCAATTTTAAACCCAATCGGTAAAATTGTTTTGGCTCTAGGCTGAGTTACAGACAAACAAACAGACAGACGGCATTACGAGAACCACTTTTTCAGGTTCAGTGGGTCATTAAACGTCAGCATTTATCGAAATCTCGAATTTGATTTTTTTTTTACGATAACAATACGAACTCTCCCAGAAGGGTGGCGAGAAAGTAAAACCATGACTTATTGGATGTAATCAGAACCAATTATTAAATAGCAAGCAACTTCTCCCGCTTCCAACCACTGATTTGAGAATGGCCGCCCCCCAGAAAAGCCAAGAAAGAAAAAAAAGATCACTTCACTGACTTGGTCCAGGGAAACCGAGCATGAATTCCAACCCAATTCTCCAGTCGTGGTTTTTTTTTAGCCCTGCGTCTTACTATTATTATTATTATTATTAGCACCGCGTCTTACTACCCGTTCGGGTTATACGCACTTACGCTAATGTGTAATGGTAGGGTGATTGTGAGATGAAATGGAGGACCTACAGTTTAACGTGGAATCCGAACCACGCTGGAGGCCTGGCATTCCTCACATTCACAAGTTGTGATTAATACACGTCTTGTCAGAGGTGAAGGAAGGGTTTGGCAATCAGATAAATCTGTGCCGGGACCAAGGATTGAACCCCGGACCCTCAGCACAGAAGTCTGACACCTTACCCCTAGACCACCAGGTCACCTGCGTCTTACTACCCATTCGGGTAATATGCCTACGCATGTGTACTAACCACACTGAAGTTTAAATGATGCGGAAGGTTTAATTTTAAGGAAGTTTACCTGATTATGTGCGGAGGGAGTGTGGAAAACCACACATAAAAAAAACCCTCAGTGCTCCCAACCAGGATTAGAGCCCTGATCTTCCCGTCATTTGCTGTCTAGTTTATTGCTAAAAGTGACGCCTTAGACCAGAAGTCGGCAACCTTTTAGTAGTGTTGTGCCGAAGTAATATTGCAAAGCCGCTCAGCGAGCCAACCAACTTAAGCCCACTCAAATCGTTTATATTTTTATATTAGTTAACTAATTCAACTATTAAAACGTCGGTGACCTCGTGGTCTAGGGGTAATGTATCAGACTTCTGTGCTGGGGGCCCGAGGTTCAATCCTTGCTCACGGCACAGAGTTATCTGACTGCCAAACCCTTCCTTCACCTCTGACAAGACGTGTATTAATCACAACTTGTCAATGTGTGGAATGCCAGGCCTCCACCGTGGTTCGGATTCCACGTTAAACTGTAGGTCCTCCATTTCATCTCACAATCACCCTACCATTACACATTAGCGTAAGTGCGTACAACCCGAATGGGTAGTAATACGTGGTGATGATGATGATGATGATAATAATAATAATAATAACTATTAAAACAAATTTAAGTTGATCTTGTAAAATGTAAATGCAACAATTTCCCACTAAATTGAATACATTAAATAACTAATGTTTCTTGAATACTTACTATTTTAATTCAAATCAGATAGATCAGAATAAATACAAAAGTTATAAATCTGTGGTACAGCATTTCAGTTCTGAAGACATTATTTTGAAATTTTGAAACGAAACAATTAAATCATTGAAACAAAATATATTCTTATTAGAATTATTTCTTACATCAATGGTTTTAATAAAAAATAAAGGTTTTATATGATTTTTATTCAAATCGCTCAGCGTGCCATATAAATTGTCCCGCGTGCCGTAGGTTGCTGATCCCTGCCTTAAACCATTCGACCACAAAACCAAGTTTCCACAATGTGGATTTTCAAACTATTTTATGTTAGTGTTGGTGTAGTTTCTTGAAATTCACTTGTTTGATACTGTTTCCTTATTTTTTATGGCATATCGTAAACATAAAGCTTACGACTAACATTTCATAAAATAAATCAAAATAGCTAAGATCATTGTTACAGTGGATTTGATTAGAGTTCTATATGGAGCTTGCATATATTTAAGAATATTTAAATAACGTTTTCTATTTTCCTTTATGACAGATGCTCATTTTAAACACAAAAATTAAATCCACACATATATTTAAGGACGAAAGACTAGGCCTAAGTGAAGCTTGTAATATAATTTTAAAATTAATCTAAAGCTAATAAATATTTAGTCTGCATCAGTGGTCGCATGGTATAACTCGTCACTCTCATATTATACTGGATTGCCGTTGACAGGTAGATCCGGTTTCGAATCCTAGTTGGGTGTATTAAGGACGTGTTTTCAGAAATGGTTTTCCACTTTTATTCAACGCAAATGTAAGTACATTTACTCTAAGAGCTTCCTTGCTCATCTCTTAGCGTAATTATTATATGCGTATAGCTCTAACGGGTAATAAGTATCAGGGGAGAAGAAAAAAAAATAGAAATATGTACTAAAATTTCAAATAAGAATTTAGCAAACCAGATAATTCTTTAGCTTGAAAAATAGCGTCTATCTACGAATGTAAACTGTGCTGAGAAAACCTACACTATTGTCTTATTCTATGGTGTCCATTTTATTGAAGATTTACCAAGCCTTATAGATATGAAAGTTAAATTGATATTAAATGTCACCCATATCTCTCTATCTTTATAATATTATTTTTTAAATCAAAAAACCTTCAACATCTTATATATATATATATATATATTATATAATATATATATATATATATATAAATATATATAAGTTATTGAAGGGATATTGATTTAAAAAATATTATTTATGAAACTAGAGAGATATACACACTTACGCTAATGTGTAATGGTAGGGTAACTGTAAGATTAAATAGAGGACCTACAGTTAACGTGGACTCCTAACTACGGTGGAGGCCTGGCACTCCACATATATATATATATAAGATGTTGAAGGGTTATATATATATATATAATATATATATATATATATATATATATATATATATATATATATATATATAAACCACGAAACCTTTTTGGTAAATCTAATTAGTGAAAGAGGCTTGAAAGCCCACGTCACGTGTGCTGTCAGCAAGTCTGCTGTCTAAGGGGGTAAAGCCATTTAGGGTTGAGAAAGGAGATGAGAGCGAGCACTCACCAAAAATTTGGGGGGCGCCTTAGTGTCGTAACGACGGCTGAAGACGATGACGACAGGAGAAGTAGTTGGAGAAGACGTCGACAGCGCGGCAAAGGTCAGTCAAGGTACGACGGCGAGGGCCGGGCCCACAGGATGAATTCATGGTGGGGTCAGGCGAGCGGCAACTCGCGGGCGAAACTTGGTCCTCTCTCACTCACTCTCTCTCCACAAGAGGAGGAATGGACCTAGTTAGGTCGAGTACAACCTACCCTGCCAGTTGGAGTAGCGGGAGTGAAGCTGCCACGATGGCTGAGAGCGGGGAGGCTAAGGGGATCGATAGCACGACGGGCCAGGCTAGCTCGGGCTGAGTTCATATCGCCGGCGTAGTGGGCTGCGCGTCTTTAGCCCGGTAAAAGCAGTTAGCAAACCTGTCAATGCACATCTAAACAGCTCTACAACCGGTTAGCAAACCTTTCAATGCACTTCTAAACAGTTCTACAACCGGTTAGCAAACCTGTCAAAGCACATCTAAACAGCTCTACAACCGGTTAGCAAACTTTTCAATGCACATCTACACAGTTCTACAACCGGTTAGCAAACCTGTCAATGCACTTCCATACAGCTCTACAACCGGTTAGCAAACCTGTCAATGCACTTCTACACAGTTCTACAACCGGTTAGCAAACCTGTCAATGCACTTCCACACAGCTCTAAAACAGGTTTGCAAACTTTTCAATGCACTTCCACACAGCTCTACAACCGGTTAGAAAACCTGTAAATGTACCTCCACACAGCTCTACAACCGGTTAGAAAACCTGTAAATGTACCTCCACACAGCTCTACAACCGGTTAGAAAACCTGTCAATGCTCCTCCACACAGCTCTACAACCGGTTAGAAAACCTGTAAATGTACCTCCACACAGCTCTACAACCGGTTAGAAAACCTGTCAATGCTCCTCCACACAGCTCTACAACCGGTTAGAAAACCTGTCAATGCACTTCCACACAGTTCCAATAACAGTTTCATTTTTTATTCACTGCGTTTAACTACCCGTTTGGACTCTACGTATATTTACTAAGTACACTAATGTGTTAGAGATAAGTACAGTTTCACTTTAGAGAAAATATAACCTCATTTCTCGAGAGAGAGAGAGTGAAAAACCGTTTAAAGAAGGCCACCCTACGCACATCCAACTGGGATTCGAACCCCAATCTACCCGTCAATCACAGTTCAGACTATTACGAGAGTGACACTTTAGATCATTCTCTGACCGAAGCGGGTTGGTTTAATACTGTATTTTAAAATGTGAAAACGAATTATAACGAAACGAATTATAAAACATTCAAAACTTTGATTTAGAGAATAAGTACAAATAAGCGTCCACTCTTTCCTTCTCTGTCACTTAAGGTAGGAGTGTAGGGGAGAGAAGCTAACTGCAATGTTTTTGCAGGTTTTTTTTAGAAAAATATTTTTCTGGCCCAAAGCAAATGAAGAAAAGTCCTAGTTAGAAACATGGAGTTTAATTTTCTTCACATGGTAATATAAACAGTTCTTGAATATCTGTCAAGGATGTCCTGGAATTTCATGAAAACTTTTTCTATTCATTTAAAAAGTGCTTCGTTAAATGTTAATATGTTATTTACAGATATTCAACAACTGCTGATATCAACACGTGAAGAAAATTAAACTCTAAATTCCGACTGGAGAAATATTTTATTTATTTTAGCCAAATTAATGTTTTGTTAAAAAAAACACACATAAAAATACCGCCCTTAGCTTGCGTCCCCTACATCCACACCAAAAGATTATTTTAATATGTCCACATATAATGAGGATATGCACAAAATTTGGTTGAATTTATTGACAAATAGTGAAATAAGTTTGAATTTTGCATTAATATTTGCATTGCAAAGTGAGAGATTGATGGAAAAGGGTACTCTTTATTTACTCTATAAGATAGCAAGCTCACCCTGCATTATTCCACTATGGTATAGCTTATAATTTAGGGTCATAGTGTAATACGTCAAGGTAAGACCTTTCAGGGTAAACGAAGTGTACACTCCACTTACATCAAAGGTAACCGGCCCCGTGATGTAGTGGTAAGTGCATCTGACTACAAGTATAAGGGTCCACCACTTACATGAAAGGTAACCGGCCCCGTGATGTAGTGGTAAGTGCATCTGACTACAAGTATAAGGGTCCAAGGTTCGATTCCCGGCTGATGCATTGGGTATATTTCCTGAAAAGAGAATTAACCCTAACGGTCATCAGGATTTGGTTAGTTAGTCTTAAGTTAGATTTAAGAGTTTCCACTGGTTTCACACCCTCATATTCACTATCACTATCATCTCATTTCATCGTGATTTTTCATTCGGGCATCTCCTGGGCAACGGTACATTAGTACTGGCTAATATTTCCTCAAACTGAGTTACAAGTGAAGTAACCCAGACGCGCAATATTATCATTTTACCTCTGTGCTGGGGGTCCGGGGTTCAATTCTCGGTCCCGGCACAGATTTATCTGATTGCCAAACCCTTCCTTCACCTCTGACAAGACGTGTATTAATCACAACTTGTGAATGTGAGGAATGCCAGTCCTCCACCGTGGTTCGTATCCCACATTAAACTGTAGATCCTCCATTTCATCTCACAATCAACCTACCATTACACATTAGCGTAAGTGCATATAACCCGAACGGTTAGTAAGACACAGTGCTACTACTACTACTACTACTACTACTACTACTACTACTACTATATATAATAATAATAATAATAATAATAATAATAATAATAATAATAATAACATTATATTAAGTTACCTGGAAAGGTAGATGTTTTACCTTGACGGATACACTATTGCCTATCTTGTAGGCTGCATTGTAGTGGAACCAAGCAGGTTAGGTTGGCTACCTTTCAACGTAAATAAAGGTTACATAACCACCGACCTTTTTTCTCATATTTCATAAAGATAATATATGGCTTATAGTGTAACTGAATCTGTTCAAAATGTGTCATTTTTAATAGGAAACTTGTCCATTCTAAAGCTATACCAACAGACACTAGTACAGATTTAATGTATTGTGTTTCTACCAACAATTTTTAATATTTTATTATTATTATTTAGCACCGCGTCTTACTACCCGTTCGGGTTACACGCTTAAGTACTAATTACTTTAATGGGTTAAGAATTGGGAAGGTTGAATATAGAGGAAGTGAACTCACATTTGCGTGGAGGGAGAGTGGAAAATCATTTAGGAAAAACCACCCCCAGTTCACCCGACCGAGATTAGAACCTCGATCTCCCTGTCCTCGGCAGTCGAGCTCAACACGACTAGCGCGTTAGCTAACTACGCCACCTAGGCGGGTAATTTTTAGTATTGATAAAAAAATATAGTATGAATCACTAAATGATACGTTTTTAGTCATTCTCTGTTTATGGTTGTGCATTTATGCAAATCTCTGCCGAGATCAATTTTGGACTCTTTAATTACATTATACCCAGTTTAGTGGTCGAATGGTGCAAGACGTCACTCTTACAATAAACTAGACTACTCTATGACGAGAAAATTTGGGTTCGAATCATGGTTGAGTACATTGAGAGTGGTTTTTCCTAAATGCTTTCTCCACTTTCCCTCCACGAAAATGCGGGTATACTTCCTCTAAATTCAACCATTCTCCTCCTTAACATATTAGAACCGCCTCGGTGGCGTGGTTGGCTAACGCGCCAGTCGTGTTGAGCTCAACCACCGAGGACGGGAAGATCGAGGTTCGAATCTCGGTCGGGTGAACTGAGGGGGGTTTTCCCTAAATGGTTTTCCACTCTCCCTCTACGCAAATGCGGGTTCACTTCCTCTAAATTCCACCTTCCCAATTCATAATCCATTAGCGTAATTAGTACTTAAGCGTATAACCCGAACGGGTAGTAAGACGCGGTGCTAAATATTATTATTATTTTAACATATTAGAGTAATTAGTACATATGGCCATAACCCAAACGAGTAGTAAGACGCTGTGCTGAAAAAAAAAGTTTTTACCTGCATCATTTGGTTCTTGGATTAAGGCATCAAGTGCGTCTGGTTTGGTTCACTGATGATGATGGGTGGTCAAAGTTTGAACCCCAGCTGGATGAACTGAGAGTTCATTTTCATTAACGGCTTTACACTCAACCTGGTCGTAAAAGTGGGTGAATTCCCTAAACCAGGGCTGTCCAACTTGAAGTTTGCTTAGGTCCTAATTTTATATTCCTAGACATTTTGCGGGCTGCACGCGTGGAAATTATGCCAAAATATTATCAATAATATATATTTTTAGTTGACACTCTAAAACAGAAAATCCATGGCTTTTTTACTCAGCAATTTTTGGATAAATTAAACAAACTAATGTTACATGAGAGACCTCTAGACTAATGACTAATATATTTATGGTCGACCCGAGGTAAATTTTGCGCCCGGGCGGGATTGTGTTTTCGCGCCCTCCTATGTAAACGGGGGAAGGTAAGAAAATATGAAAATAATCCCCAAACCTTATATATCCTGGGCGTGATTTTAAAATAGTCCCCAAACCAAACATAAGCTTATCACGCTCAGGTTACTTTAGGTTAAGTTGGTGGTCTGTTGGACAACCCCCCCCCCCCCTCAAGCCAATGCCCTGACAAACCACCCGGCCCACCCGTTCCTTAAACCGCCCCTGAACATATTACATTAAAAGTATTATAATAATTGGTATACAGTACAGTACGGCAAATAATAAATATAATAAATTTTCCATAATATACGTCTGATCATGTTTAAGGAACTCCTGCATGAAGTTATATTTTCTTAAACTTTTTAAATGCGTCGTGGGCCACAAAATATGCTTCCGAGGGCCATATGCGGCCCGCAGGTCCCGATGTGACAGGCCTGCACTAAACAGTTCACCTTCATCATCTTTAGTCCCGTAATGTAATTAAATGTGTATATTTCAGTTAAGTAGTAAGATGCGGTGGAAAAACAACTAAGTAATAACTATATACGCTGTCACAGGCGAGGGTTGAAAGCGACTGAAAATAATTTGACAGATCTGTGAGTGACAGTGATTGATAATATACTTCTTACCTATCAGCTTCAGCGAGAAAACACACAAAACACACACACACACACACACCACTATGTATTTTACAATAGTATACATGGATATTATGTTGAAAAAATTATAGCGACATAATAAGATCAGTGTAGCATCCTGACTTTAATACTTGGCTTAATCCTGACAAAATAATATAATATAATATAATTTAGCACGGTCTACTACCTTCGGTATAGCTAGACTAATTACATTGACTAGGAATTGGAGAGTTGAATTAGAGAGTGACCGCATTTGCGTGAGGGAGAGGAAACCTTTAGAAAAACACCCAGTTCACCGACCGGATTCGACTCGATCTCCGTCTCGGCGGTCGAGTCAACGTGGCGCGTTAGCCAACTACGCCCCGAGGCGTCCTGACAATGCTTTGTAGTTTTTCATTCCATATTCGGGTGAATGTTAGTATATTTATTTAAGCTTCTTTCACCATATTTCCTCATAATATTATCAAGATGACTCCTGCTTTGGTGGTCAAATGGTCTAAGCCATCACTCCTACAATAGAATGGACTTCCGATAATGTGGAGATCAGGTTTTGAATCCCAGTTGGATGTAGGCCTACTGAGGATAGTTTCACTGAATAGTTTTTCAACCTCTTTCTACACAAATGTTAGTAGATTTCTTCTAAATTCAACCGAACACATTATTGTAGTTGATACGTACAGGGGTGCACACAGAAATTCTTCTTAGGGGTGAGGGGTGGTCCAAATTAAAGAAGTTACAATTCAATAGTCAATCTGATCCATTACTCGTTTAAGACTCATACTTTGAACAAATTATAAATTACTTTATGAGACTATATAATACAAACTAGTCAGAGCCGTGCCGTGCTATGATACAAAGAGGCGGCCGCATCAGGCGGTACCGTAAGGGGGCGGCGTAAGCAGCGAAATCAAAGAACCATTCATTAATTAAAAATCTTTACGCAACGCTTTTCTATATTGGTCTATGTTATTCCGATATTGATGTATACGATTTATGATTTATCGCACGCCTCCGCCTAAGTGCTTTCGGTACCCTTTGATTTCGGGTTTCTGGTGCAGGTGCATCGTTGGCGAGCGCTCGCCGAAAGACTTTTGATCTGAAAGCGGGAAGCTATTATTTTTGTTTGTAATATACCGCGCGACCACTCCTAAAAGCTGAGGTGGCAATTATCACAAACAATTGCACATGTTACGTGTTGATAGTTATGCTTTGAGCTTACAATTATTGAAATATTTGGTTTTACTCGAGAAGTGGCAAGTGGCTGTTGTAATGATATGGAATTAACATCCCAATAATTTATTATTCGCATTTGTATTCATAATCACGACATTATAAATGAGAGCGGGTAGTAATATTTATTTGTTTTATGTTGCTAAGTTGCAAGGTATGGCAACATCTTTCTACGTCTCTGTTTAAAAAGACAACGCAGTTTTGTAAACAGAGACGCACCTAGATGACCACACCTTTTTTTTCTAGGAAGCTTCGAAAAGGAAATGTCATTTGATATACCTCTTCAGGGTGCGCATCCACTCACTTTCCTTCCTGACGAGGACCCGTGTAGGTAGAGTCGATGAAAGCTTAATCCTTGTTCTAAATCTCACGTGTCGGGAATTGTCATGTATATGACGTAATAGTAGGGATTTTAAATTAAAATCTACAACGTGTGAAATATCTAGCAAAAAACTATTTATCCACTTAAATTAAAAAAACTATAAAACATCTTAATTTTTAATTTCTAAAATAAGACATAATCTTTTTTTTATATATATATATTAGCAATTGATAATTCATTATTATATAAAATGTCACCCAGTCGTAACTAACCATTATATACGCACTTCTTAAATGTTAACTGGTGTGTTGTAATGAAATGGAGACTACAGCTTAACTGGAATCGAAACTGATGTCTGGCATTCTATTCACTAAGTTTTTTTTAAAAAGTGACAGGTAAGCAAATTGTTTTACCAATTCAGTTATTTATTATCATTAAAAGGAATGTTCACCTAATGGGCGAACATAATTATATATTCAGCTACGCGTCTTAACTACATCGTTCTGGGTTATAGATCAGTAAATCAATATATAATATAGAATCTGGGTAAGTTAATTTTGCAGTAAGTGAATCATTTTGCGTGTAGAAGTGAAAATCATTTAGAAAAACATATGTTACAGCACGAGTTGAACCTATTCCTATCCCGTCGAAACACGACTAGTTATGCACACACAACGGACTCGAACTAAAAAGTAGCATTTGCATGGACTGGGTATATCTCAGGTGTCGAACGTGTGCCTGTTTGTGATAGATAGAGAGTTATTTAGGTAACATTGGGCTAATCTGTCATTTATTTCTATTGAATCTACATTGGCTGCCACTCTAGACCCACGTCACGTGTGCTGTCAGCAAGTCTCTGCTGTCTAAGGGGTAAAGCCATTTAAGGTTGAGAAAGGAGATGAGAGTGAGCACTCACCAAAAATTTGGGGGGCGCCTTAGTGTCGTAACGACGGCTGAAGACGATGACGACAGGAGAAGTAGTTGGAGAAGACGTCGACAGCGCGGCAAATAATAATAATAATAATATTTAGCAACGCGTCTTACTACCCGTTCGGGTTATCCGCTTAAGTACTAATCACGCTAATGGATTAGGAATTGAGAGGGTTGAATTTAGAGGAAGTGAACCCGCATTTGCGTGGAGGGAGAGTGGAAAACCATTTAGGAAAAACCACCCCCAGTTCACCCGACCGAGATTCGAACCTCGATCTCCCCGTCCTCGGCGGTCGAGCTCTACACGACTAGCGCGTTAGCCAACTACGCCACCGAGGCGGGTGACAGCGCGGCGAAGGTCAGTCAAGGTACGACGGCGAGGGCCGGGCCCACAGGATGAATACATCCCTAATTAACGAATTTTCTAAAGTTAATGTTAGAATGATAAAACTGTAGTAGATTGTTGTAGTTGATAGTTGATATCATTATTTTTAAGTAGTTTATATTTTCTAAATAAAAATAGTATTCGTACATTTTGTGCAGTTATTTTTAAATCACAATCGAAGGTTATTTTAAAGAAAAAAAAACATTTAAGGGGCGGCATTTCTAAGACTTGCATTATACTGAGAAAATCTACCACATGGCCCTGTAGATAGTATAACGCAAAGCGTTACATCTAGTTATTTATTGTAATGAGAAATAATATATTTTATTTATCCTTCATGTTCACCAGGAGGGGCTCTGGACCAGCTGTACCTCCTCCCCCCCCCCCCCCACATGTTTGCGCCCCTGGATACGTATGCGCATAATACAAATGGATAGTAAGAAGCGGCCTTAAGAAAAAATACCCATCAATAATAATAATAATAATAATATTTAGCACCGCGTCTTACTACCCGTTCGGGTTATACGCTTAAGTACTAATTACACTAATGGATTAGGAAATGGGAGGGTTGAATTTAAGAGGAAGTGAAAACCGCATTTGCGTGGAGGAAGAGTGGAAAACCATTTAGGAAAAACCACCCCCAGTTCACCCGACCGAGATTCGAACCTCGATCTCCCCGTCCTCGGTGGTCGAGCTCAACACGACTAGCGCGTTTGCCAACTACGCCACCGAGGCGGGTAATACCCATCAAGATGACACCGGCACCTAAAAGTAATAAAAACATCAAATATATGTACGTAGCATAAATAGAAACAGAAGATCCAAATTAACTTGATATTAAAATAATGGGAAAAGTAGAAGAATTGCTGTAATGAATCAACGCATTAGTACTTATTTAAATTTGGTTAAGTACATAACTAACAATTCTACTTATTAAGTCAACAACCCTAAGGTCGGTTTGATGTGATTTACATCCATACAAAGCTGGGTCATGCACTCAGGCTCTTCAGTTGTTTAATGCTGCCCGAACCATCTGGTAGAAAACTGAGTTCAGGAATGGTAGTGGTTCCCCGTTGCCTTCCACACTGAATTTCTATGAATGAGAACGAAAGAGTCCACCAATTTTGCTGGGAAAGGTATTTTCACATACCTTCCAGGGTTATTTTACTTACTACAATCGAAATGAGACCAACAGCTTCACTTCCCCTCCGAAGGAAGTTGTGCTACGGATTGTTATCGCTCCAAGACTAATCCACACTTGTACAAATGTATTAATGTTTAGTACAATTTTACAGAAAAAACTCATTTAAAAAGACAAGTAAACATTTACCATTACGGTTGATCCACTACAGCGTATAATTTAAACAAGTAATAATAAACACAAACATATATCGATTAGTATGGCACAGTAAAATTCCATAGTTACCAGCTAAAAACTGGAATCAAAACATACTATAGCTGGTAATAGTACAAATGGGAACAATTTATATGCATTTGATTCCAACTACTTACTAGATGATCCCAAGGTAAGTTAACCGTACATTATGGATCTCCTACGCGTTAGCAAACTTAAAAGACAATGGTAAAAATACATGTGATCCTTATCATAAAGGTAAACACTTACGTAATTGGTAAAGGGATTGGGAACGAAATGGAGGACCTACAGTTTAACGTGGAATCCGAACCACGGTGGAGGCCTGGCATTCCTCACATTCACAAGTTGTGATTAATACACATCTTGTCAGAGGTGAAGGAAGGGTTTGGCAATCAGATAAATCTGTGCCGGGACCGAGGATTGAACCCCGGACCCTCAGCACAGGAAGAATCCAATACACAAAGGTGACATCTTCTTCCTTTCTCCTTGGTCCCGGCACAGATTTACCTTATTGCCTCTAACAAGACATGTATTAATCACAACTTGTGAATGTGTGGAATGCCAGGCCTCCACCGTGGTTCGGATCCCACGTTAAACTGTAGGTCCTCCATTTCATCTCACAATCACCCTACCATTACACATTAGCGTCAGTACGTACAAACCGAACGGTTGGTGATAGTATAATAATAATAATAATAATAATAATAATAATAATAAAATAATAGTATTTTTATTTTTATTTATCTGCATAATTAGGTCAGCGATCCTGTGATTTGTTTGGTTTTATCGTGGACAAGATTGTTCAAATTATAAAAGGAAATATTATTTCAATCTTTACTCACTTAGTCTTTGTTACTAAGGATACATATTTCTTCTTCATGGATATTCATGGCCTCTTCTATTTTTGTTTATAGTTTAAAGTGGTACGTGTACTTTCTTATTACAACGCTTACATCAACAGACTATTTACAAACACAAACTGCCACAGACCCGTCTTGATTGCCGCATGGTCTAAGGGCGTCACTCTCCCAATATATTTGACTACTAATGACGGGGAGACCGAGGTTCGAATCACGGTCAGGTATACTGATGATGGTTTTCCCAAAATGGTTTTTAGTTCTCCTTCTACGCAAATGCGAGTACACTTCTTATAAATATAACCTTTCTCATCCCTAAAGCCATTAGCGTGATTAGTGTATAAACGTATAAACCAAACGGGTAGTAAAACGCTGTGCAAAAAAAAAAATTCTTCGACACTACACTTAATATTAAGCATCATATCCAAATGGCTTAATGTTTACTAATTGTTTAATAGGACGTACACGTATTTAAGGAAAAAAAAAGTTTATTAAGTAGCCACACGGAATCGAACCTAGATCCTTTAGAACTTCGGTATACTTGCCCATGGAAATACATTGATTTTTGTTCGTATTTTTTCATCAGATATTTTCATTTCTCTCATTATTGACGCTGTTTTGCGGCATTTTCCTTTAGTCTTTTGCTGTGCCTATTTATTCCCCTCTTGAGTGTTAATGATTTTGTGTCAGCTGAGCTAGCGTGCCAAAGACCAAATGACGTCACGACTGTAGCTCCCGGGTGTTTTTGGTGGGTGTTGGGGGATCTAACTTCGCGGGATAGAGAGAGAGAGAGAGAGAGATAGCCAACCCATCGATAAAGACATGGGAGATACCGTATTCAACGTTACAAACTCAGGCACCACTGTGGCGAGATCGATTAGTGGTGCGCTCTATACTTGGAAATTTAATAATTATTGAATCAAGACACCCTTCCTTGAAACTCTAAGTAATATTTTGCTTTGTTTGTCATTTAAATTAGATTTTAATACCAAACATATCACAAAGAAAGGACTTGTAATGATTTAAAAAAGCTATGTGCTGATCTTATAGCAATTTTAAAGCATTATTTTAAAATACTTTCTAGGGTCTACTATATAAATCAAAAATAAATTAAATTAACTATCTACCATAACATTTATTAGTTTCTAAAATTTATTATTGCATTATTTTGTAAAATATTGGTCAAATAATGTTTATCAATTGCTAATCTATTATTTAATTATATTTTTGGCTTTTCATAATGATGATGCCGTATTAATTGCTGAGAATGAAAATGACTTGCAGAATGCATTAAATCGTTTGTATGTGGCGACAGGCAGACTGGATCTTATGCCTCCAAAACTAAGGTGATAGTTTTGATAAGGGTGGGTCAAGGAATGATTGTCAACTTAGTATAAATGGAAAACTCCTAGAACAAGTGAATGCTTTTGTGCATCTGAACAGATATTCTGTAACAATAGAAGGATAGATGGTGAAATTGACAGACAGGTGAATGCATGTTTTAGAGTAGTTGGATGTATGTGGACTATTGCAAAGAATGAAGTAGTATAGAAAGAGACAAAGATGGCAGTATATAAAAGTGTGTTAACACCAACATTGTTGTATGGCTCTGAAGCGTGGGTTTTTCAGGAAAAACTTAAGAGCAAGATGAATGCGGTTGGAGTGAAATAATTAAGAAATGTATTTAGAAAAGCTCGTATGGACTATTCGTATTCGTATTACTATTCGTATTCACTAAATAATGGGTGCTGAAGAAGTGTGGTTTGAAAGGGAATCCAATAGGTAAATGTGAAAGAAGTGTCTTACACTGGTTTAGGCATGTTGAGAGAATGAGTGTGGATCCAGTGACAAAACAAAAATTTGTGAAAGTAAGGTGTATGGATCAAAAGGAAGGGGTAGGCTATGTAAGACGTGACTAAATGCTGTAGACGATTGTGTGCAAAAGAGAAACATGAATAGTTTTTAGAATAAAAGAGCTTGTTTGTCTCGGTGTATGGATGTTGTTGAAGCGAAGGGCGTATGCAATGATAGGGAAGTGTAAAGAAACTTAGTGATGATGGATTAAGTACGGAGGTGTTTTTGAGCTATGTGAACAGTTTCTTGCCTACCCTATAAGGGCACTGGGTGATTAGGTATGTATGTAGTATGGGATAAGAAATATAGAAAAGGCTAGGTGTTGTCACTTTTTATCTGCCACTAAGCAAATGTCTTTAGCTAGATAGCAGATAAAAGCAAAACTCAAGAATCAGTTAACAGTGGTTACATAATAATATTATGTCAATATAAGAGTGCTTTTCATCTGGCATAATTACTATTATTATTATTACTTAGCACCGCGTCTTACTACCCGTTCGGATTATACGCTTAAGTACTAATTACACTAATGGATTAGGAATTGGGAAGGTTGAATTAAGAGGAAGTGAATCCGCATTTGCGTGGAGGGAGAGTGGAAAACCATTTAAGGAAAAACTACCCCCAGTTCACCCGACCGAGATTCGAACCTCGATCTCCCCGTCCTTGGTGGTGTGGCTCAACACGACTGGCGCGTTAGCCAGCTATGCCACCGAGGCGGGTATCTGGCATAATAATTTTCCTATTATTCGTCTGTGTTCATAAAATAACCACCTTTCAATGACTATTGTATAACACATTTTTCATAAACATTACATGTATTACATACATAAATTAAACATTCATACGTCTGGCCAAATGAGCTGAACTTTCTGTGACTTTTGATCTATAGTATCATTAATGATGGAATAGTGCTAGTAATATAGTAGCATTTTATACCTATTGACTGTTAAAAAGAATTTTATAAAATGATTTCCCTAAAGTCTCCTTAGTTTTATTTAATATTTACATAATCTTGTTTAACATTTTAATATGATTAAAGTTGTTAGAACTAGGCCAAATTTTTGTTGTATTTAGAAGTTGTTTTTTCTTAACTTCACTGGCCAGGGTAAAATAATTTTCCTATTTGATTTGTACATATGTTGGATAAACTAGCTCTTCACCACTTAGGTATATGTATAATATAATAAAAACTTAGCATATATATTAAGTTGACCTCAAATAGAATTTTCCCTTTGACATAATTCATAGATTCGCAAAAGACGCACGTCATATTTATTTCAACTTTATTTATAAAACAAAATTAGTAGATCTTAAAGGGGCTTTAATGTTGTTAAATAAGATATCTTATTTTTATTTGATCAAACCTTATTTTAAATAATTTATCAGTTAAAATCCATTATTTAAATATATTCATCCTGAAAATTTGTATTCATTGACCTATATTCCATTTAAAACAAAAATTGCTTAATCAGCTATATTTTATTGGTTCATTGAATTTTATTTAAAATACCACCAAGTATTTTTAAATGTATAATATATCAATTTCCCTTTGAATGCAATATGCTGTGATAGCTTTGTTAATAAAATACAATGTCCATCCCACTCATTGTTAAATAAAAGAACAATGATGTTTTTAAAATTATTATTATTATTAGCACCGCGTCTTACTACCTGTTCGGGTTATACGCACTTACGCTAATGTGTAATGGTAAGGTGATTGTGAGATGAAATGAAGGACCTACAGTTTAACGTGGAATCTGAACCAGGTGGAGGCCTGGCATTCCTCACATTCACAAGTTGTGATTAATTCACGTCTTGCCCAGAGGTGAAGGAAGGGTTTGGCAATCAGATAAATCTGTGTCGGGACCGAGGATTGAACTCCGGACCCTCAGCACAGAAGTCTGACACCTTACCCCTAGACCACCAGGTCACCATGTTTTTAAAAATAACACTTAGTTTTAATACTTTGGTACGGTATTCTATTTCTTTGAATATTTAAAATTATGTCCGGTCTCTGATGAGAGTAAAATAGAAATATTTGTTTTGTTCATTTTGAAGAAACCGTTTAATAAATGGATATACATTTGTATGTTAAAAAAATTACTGTTTGGATATCTGATTCATTTGAAAGAAACTTCTGTTTTTGTCATGCAGGAATTTCCTACACGTAAATCACATCTACCCGTTTCAGTGGTCACGTGGTCTGACGCGCTACTCTCGTGCTAGACTATACTGCCAAAGACGGCGAGATTGGGGTTCGATAACATTCGGGTGCACTGAGAGTGATTTTTCCTAAATGGTTTTCCACTTTTTCTCCACGCAAATGCGTGTGAAATTCCTCTCAATTAAACCTTCCTAATCCCTAACCCATTGGTGTAATTAGTAGGCCTAAATAGGCGTAACACCCGAACAGGTGGTAAGACATGGTGCTAAAAAAATAATCAAATCTACTGCCACCCGCCTCGGTGGCGTAGTTAGCTAACGCACTAGTTTCGTGTTGAGCTAGACTGCCGAGGATGGGTAGATTGAGGTTCGAATCTTTCTCAGATGAACTGGGGGTGGTTTTTCCTAAATCGTTTTCCACTCTCCCTCCACGCTAATGTGGGTTCACTTCCTCTATATTAAACCTTCCCAATTCCTAACCCATTAGTGTTATTAGTACTTAAGCGTATAAACCGAATGGGTAGTAAGATGCGGCGCTAAGTATTATAAAGTACGGTAAACATCTACTGCAGCAGTTTCTAAAAGTTCAAACTGCCCTCACTAGATATCAGTGCTTTCCAGTTTTAAATACAAGTGGTTTCGCGGCTAGATCAGTTACGGTGGTTCACTGAACTATTTTTTTTCTTAGCTCCTATTCAGTTTATACGCATAAGTACTAATTACGCTAATGAGTTAGGGATGAGGGAGATTAAACTTTAGAGGAAGTGTAGCCTCATTTGCGTGGAAGAATAGTGTAAAACAATTTTGGAAAAACCACCCTCAGTACACCCGACCAGAATTCAAACCCTTGATCGACCTGTCATCAGCAGTCCAGTCCAACACGAGTGTGATGCCTTAGACCATCCGTCCGCCGAAGCTGGCTTGAACTATTTAATTGTATGTATTATTCCTCGCTAGCGGGTACTACCTACAACAGAAAAGATAAATGCCAAGGATTTTTTAAAAAAAATGTCTAGTAAAGAAAGCTTGATTATTACTGACCCTAATTAATCGAACGTTTAAGATCTTATCAGCAACACATACAAATAAAAATGGAAAAAAAATTATCGTCATAGTGGCAATGCACTTAGTCAAGTGATTTCCAACCTGGGGGTCGCGGCGTTAATCTGGAGGGGTGGTGCAAGGTTTGTGATGACTATAATCTTTTACTGTATTTACTCATTTACGAGATTTTGATGATAATAATAAAGTTCAAAATTCAAATAGAAACATAATAGGTTAAAATAGCTCAAATCTATTTACGTTATCTTACTCCAACTGCATGTCCGTCACAGTTAACTGCAGCAGCCTCATATTTGTGTGAGTAGCACTGTAAGCTCTCGTTTTGTTCACAAACAGAATACCCGCCAAGTTCGTCATCTTTCTTCTGTGATATCTCGTTCGCTTTCGAATAGAAACTGATTGTTCTCCCTTGCGGTCTATTTCCTACATACTTCATGTCCATTAATCTTCTTGGAACCCTCTCCCCTTCCATCCTTATTAAATGTCCATACCATTTTAACCCTGCTTCCTCAACTATCTCATGTACCCCCTGTACCCCAACGCTTAACCGTATATCTTCATTCCTAATCCTATCTCTTCTGGTGAAAGCTAGCATGCTCCTAAAAAAAAACACTTCATTCCCATGGCCACCACTTTCCTCATTTCTCTTTTATCCAAAATCCAAGTTTCTACTGCATACGTAACTATGGGAATGAAGTAAGCTCTATACCAGGGCTTCTCAACCTAGGGGTGGCGACCCTTCTGGGAGTCGCGTAAATAGTATTGGGGGTCGTAGGACATTTGAAAAGAAAAATCATGAATAATATGTAGCTAATCTTATTCTTCATTTTTTACCACAGTGGTGACATTGCTTGTTGGACATCGCTTGCTGTGACTTTAGGCCACACTGTTGTCTCAACATGACAGTAATACTAATAACCTACCAATTTTAAGATGGATAGCAGACAACAGCTCTTTTGTACAGGCTTGGCGACAGGGAAGGGATTGTCTTGTCTTGTGGGAAGGGTGGGGGGCTTTTTGTTGGCCAGGGAGATTTACAAAAGGTTTGAAAGTACTTTCTGTCGTGATTCATTCTTATCGTCTTGTACCTTGCAAGTGAGACAGAGATAGATAAAAATACTTGCAGGTAGATTTCAAACCTCATCATCGATACTAACCAGTTGAGTTCCACAACAGTTCACCAACTCGTGTCACCAAATTGTTTCACCTGGTGTGGAAGGCCTTATTAGCAGTTTATGATCCATCGTGTTCGGAGCTCTTGCTAGTTGTTCACTGTTCAGTGTTAGTTGCACAGTGTTCAGATGTTCAGTGTTAATTTCACATTGTTCAGTTGTTAAGTTTTTCAATGTTGCCTGTACAGTGTTAAGTTGTTTAGTTGTTCTTCTAGTAGGCCTATCACTGGCGTACAAAGACGTACTGGATGAGCAAATAATTAACTGTTACCAGTTATTGGCTGCCATAATTTCAAAGACAAATTGCAATAAAATCGAAATTATACTACCCATGGATAAATGGTTAAATTTTTCAAAGACTAAGACAGCAGATAATACTGAAGTTATAGATCCTGCAGAACCGGGATCATCCAGCACTAACAAGAATGTACGGATATATAAAACTGAAGATATTTCTCATTCGCGTGCAAAAAAGAGGAGATACAATGAAAAACTTTTGCAATATGGATTTACCTTTATTCCACAAATATTGAAGATAAACCTATCTGCTTGATTTGTAATGAATGCTTGGCGAGTGAACGTCTCAAACCTGCAAAATTAAAAATACATCTACACAAAAAGCATGCTTCCTTTTCCAATAAGCCTGTACAGTTTTTCGAAAGGTTTTTAAAATTATCGGAAAAACAAAAAATTCTCTTGAAACGCATGTACTGGTTGATAAAAAGTACTTAAGAGCATCTTAGTAAGCCTCTTACATAATTGCAAATGCTAGGAAACCATACACCATTGCCGAAGATCTTGTGTTGACAGTGGCAATTAGAATGAATGAAATTATTCACGGAAAAAAATATGCAGACGAATTAAAAAAAATCCACTGCCAAATAATACTGTGGGTAGACGAATTTTATAAATTAGCAATGATCTGTGTGAGCAGCTTATTGAAAGAATTAAAGAAAGCTCGAAATTTGCAATTCAGCTGGATGAATCGACTAACATTAAAAACTTCGCACAGCTATTGGCATATGTCAGGTATTGTTACGGTAACAGTTTCCACGAAGATTTACTATTTTGTTGGTTGATAGATGGACGTACAACCGGTGAGGCCATTTTTCAAAAAGGGAATGAATTTTTCAAGGAAGTGGGGATAGAATGGAATAAAGGTGTTGGAGTATGTACCGACAGCGCAGCGGCAATGACAGGAAGAATAACTGGATTTCGGGTAAAAGTTAAATCTGCAAGCGATAGGCCTACTACTTTCACTCATTTCATGATTCATCGAGTGGCCAAAAAAATTTCTTCAGATCTGAATGCTGTACTACAAGACTCAGCCAAGGTTATCAATTTTATTAAAAGTCGTGCCCTTGATAGTCACCTTTTTGCAAATTTATGTGATGAAATGGAATCCAATTTCAGAACACTTTTATTGCATACAAAAGTGCGATGGCTGGCAAAGGGACGAGCATTGAGATGGCTATTAGTGTTAAAAAATGAAATAAAACTATTTCTGTCTGAAAATAACTCTGAATATGTCAATTTCTTTCACAATGAAAATTGGCTGTGCAAATTAAGCTATCTGTCAGATTTATTTGAGACTCAACGAACTTAATATATCTCTCCAAGGGGAGAATACAGATTTTTTACACTGAAAGATAAAATTCAGGCTTTCATGAAAAAATTAAACATTTGGAAGAATTAAGTAGAAAATTATTCATTTAAATGTTTTCATACACAGAGGTTTATATTGTTGATAAAATGTTTAGTTATGACTTGACTAATCAGATAATAATAATTTGATAATTTGGTATGCTTGGAAAACAATTTTCAGAAATATTTTCTATCGGAATTAAACAATAATCAATTAGATTGGATTCAAAACCCTTTTAACGTGGAGATGGAAAATGTGAAGCATCTCTCGTTGAAAGCCCATGAAGAATTTGTTGAGCTTCCATGTGATTCAAACCTCAAACTTGAATTTTCAAGGAAAAACTTGAACACTTTTTGGCATGGTGATAAAGCAGAATTTCCAATATTGTCGGAATTAGCGATGCCATTTGCTACCACCTATTTGTGCGAATCGGCATTTGCGACAATTACGGCAATTAAAACCAAATACCGTTCTAGTCTTAAGAACATCGAGATCGCTATGAGACCAGCCTGCAGTGACAAATATTAAGCCACGATTTGAGTTATTGTGTCAGAATAAGCAATCACAGCCATCCTATTAAAGGTAAACGTATTCTTATCTTTTGTCAGCCTTCAGTAAATTTTTTTGGTATAGTCAAATTTGATATTATAAATTAATTGATATTATTTTTTTATTTTGCATTTTCTTACTTATATTTTGCATGTCAATATACTATATACACCAATTTTTAATATAATAAATTATTTGAAGACATTCTCATTTTTGATATTTTCATACACTATTTTTTTAGTCAACATGATTCTTTAATGATATAGCTATACTTATATTTAAGATACTTTCGCTCAAACAGGGTTCCATTAAAAGGGGTTCACGCAAAAAAGTACGCGCACAAACCAGTAAATCGACTATATACAGTGTTACTAGCAATTGTATTTATGACATGGAGTGAAGGGTCGTGAAAAAATATGTTTGGTCCAAAGGGGTCTCAAATGAAAATAGGTTGAGAAATCCTGCTATATACAACACTTCTTTGCACTTCAGGGGTAACTTTCTCATCCATAGTAAGTCTCTTACACACATGTAGAAAACCTCTTCCTGATGCCCTTGTCTCATTGTATCTTCTCTGCTGCCCCCTTTTGCCTCAATCACACTACCAAGATACTTTGCACGCTTTGTTTTTTTCAAATCTACTCCATCCAGTTTTATCACCTTACTTGGCTTTGTCCTCTGCCTTGTCATCACCACCACTTCACTTTTCATCATACTAAATTTCATTCAACACTCTTTCACTTCCTCATTCCATTCCTGCAACTGTTCCTGTGCTTCTTCCTTTTCCTCACATACCATCAAGTCATCTGCAAACATCAATTGCTTTCATTTTCTCCTCCTCCAGTCTCCCTGCCACTCTATTCATGATCATTTCAATCACCAATAAAAATAGTAAAACATGCTTTACTCTATTTTTTAATGGGAACCACTCCGACTAACCTCTCTCCTTCTTTCACAACTCACATTATTATCATAAATATTACTTACTCTCCTATCCCCTCCTCTTTCTACTCCAGCTTCCTCCATAGTTTTACAGACTTTCTTCCTATCCACACTATCATATACTTTTTCTACATCCATGAATGCCATTGCCAGATACTTTCCAAACTAATTTTTCTTTTCGATCGACTGTCTAATTCCAAATATTAAATATATGGTTGACCTCTTTTCTCTGAACCCATATTGCTCCTCTCTCTATCCTCCCCTTACGATTTTCCTCATTATCCTTTCCAGAATAATTTCGTACATTTTCGCGCATTGACACATCAGTGTTATGCCTTTGTAATTCTTGCACATCTTCCTATCCCTTTTTAAAAATATTGGTAATATAATACCTTTCTTCCAAACCTCTAACAATTTCTTCTCCCTCCACACTGCACTTACTACTCAATGCCACTACTGTAGACCCATTTATACTATTGTTGTTGTTGTTGTTGTCATTTCCACCATGAGCTCGTTCAATTCTGGTGCCTTTCCCTTCCTCATCCTTTTCAAGGCCCCTTCTATCTCCTTCCAGGCTACGTCTGCTAACTCCTTCTCCTCCATCTCTTCATCCATTTCCTCTTCTTCTTCTTTCTCCCGTACCAATCATTCCCCCTCTGGATTCCACAATTTCTTAAACTATGATTTCCACAACTTCTTTACCTGCCTACCCCTCTCCATTATCCTATTTTTTTCTTCCATAATTTGAAATGCTTACCTATTTTACATCCTCCTTTGGCTCACTTGACTGTACACTACTTTTTTGATCCCTTCCAAATCAGTCTCTAGCACTTTTGTTCATCCTTCCATCTATGTTTTTTCCCCTTCTCTTACTATCTTCTTTGCATTTCTCTTTTTCTCCCTATACTTATCCTCAATCTCTCTTGTTCCTATTGTGAACCGTTCTCTAAATGATCTGTTTTTAGCATCTTATTTCCTTTACCTTTTCGTTCCACCGTGGAGTTAAGAGGAAATAGTCAATTAGGGATTTTTGCTCACCATTCCAGCTGTAGCGCGCTATATATGCATATCCCTGGTCTTCTTAAGCCAACTTTTACAAGCTTCAATCCATTTCATGTGAACAATTATCTTTCCTTTTTTGTTTCTTTCTCCCCAACCATCAGCTCCTAGTACCTCTTCAAAACCGATTCCTTCTTTCATAATTTTGGCATTTAAGTCACCCATCATCACTTGCCTTTCCATAGTCAGGCGTCTTTCCAGTTCTTCTTAAAATTTTTCTTTCTCCTCCAAATTGTTCAATTTAATTGTAATTTGTTTTCTAACGGAGCTTATCAACAACAAAAAAAATTCAATTTTCTATAAAAAAAGAGTGTCACAAGACCAACCATTTTACTTTTTAACACTAAAATCAAAATAGTTTTACAGTTGTTTTATATCTATTTGGAAAAATATTGTGTGAGCAGTTAAGGCATCAAACCAGTAGTTACACATGTTTCCAATAATGGTGAATTTTGTCTACATTCTTACTTCAATACATTGATCTCTATAATATAACTGGATGGACATACACATACTCATCGCTAAGGACAAAAGAGTGACTTTCAAGTTTATCATCTGCTATACTGTGAGGGGACCAATTTAATGGTTTCTTTCAATGTTCTTATGCCAAAACCTTTCTCTGATGAATAAAAGTGTTATTGTTTGAAAATAGTATATTATTATATCACACTTTCCTGAAGAAACATTTACATTAAGGAACATACAATTGAGTTTTACAGGCAATACTGTAGAAATATGAATAAAATCTTTAACATATTTAAATATGTAGTTATCATCAATATTGTTTACAGTCTGCCAAGACCACACTTATTTTAAAGTTGGTTACTAGCTTGTATATTGGTTTCAGAAACCATAGGCTAATCTATTTAAAGTTCAATCAATTTAATGAATAAGGTATCTTAAAACTTGATTACGTTTGTTTGAATGGCAAACTTTGTGTAGTTGCCATACATTCAATTTTAGGCTTGTAGAAAGTATTATTATATTACCTTTATTTAAAAAAAATGTTGACTCATATCTTGGATATTGCTTTTAGAAACCATATTATGTTGAAAGTTCTATAACAATAATGAAACAAGTTAGCTAAAAACTGTGTTACATTTGTTTGAATGACATAATTTGTGTAGAAGTCTTACGTTCAAATGATAATTTAGTTATAGGCTTATAGGAAGTACGGTACCTACTAAACCCTGAATTTAGTAAGAATACCATTCTGTAAGGCTTTATTTCGTACCAGAATATTATCATATATATTTTAGTAGGATAAACGTCCATTTAGAACGTAAGTAAACATTTCTTTTTGGAAGTTCTTTGATCTTAACTAAACACAAATATAGGGTAGGATTCTGGTACGAAATAAAGCCTTAAAACCAACTTACTTCAAAAATCATCGTATAATATATTAGTCTACATCAACTTATTCAAAGTTAACTAATCACACATTGATATATCTCATATATTCAATCAAATTAATGAACGATGTCAAAATCCCACATTGCCTTGTATGGGTGTAGGAGAAAAAGAAATACCTGAAAGTTTCTCTTTCTCTTACACAATGGTATGCAGACGACAGCCCGAAAATTTCAGCCACAGATGTCCATCCAGTTATATTATATAGAGAGATCAATGTTTCAACAGCACCAATAGCACTCTTTATCTTTCTTTCTAATACGTAGTTTACAATTCTCTGCTAGATGTTTCGCTAAATTAGTATTCATCCCAACTACTAGTAGCGGGCCCATTTTGTGGAAGTCCAATTAACAAGAAGTCAAGTGTTACCAATCGCTTTATTATCTCTGCTCTTGTCTATGTTTTTAAAGGAGTTACCCAACCAAATAACCTATAACCAGTTGACACATCATCATTCATTGATGTATTATAAGCACTATTAGTGCTTACTATTAAGAGTTATTATTCGTGTACAATCACTTTAACACGGGGACTATGTTCACCGTCTTGCAAATATGTTCTTTCACACTTTTCACCTTTTTATTACTGTAGCATATTTAGGAACTTTAACTGAAGAAGCACTAAATATATTTAAAAAACCTTTAGATAGCTTAGAACTAAAGTATGGCTTTTTTCCTGAAAAGCTTAGAATACAAATGTTGGAAGAGGCGAAAAAAATGTTTTATTTTGGTTATGACAGTTACATGGAACACGCATTTCCACTAGATGAACTGAATCCCATCAAGTGTTCAGGTCGTGGACCAGACTATAATAATCCGTAAGTGATGTTTACTCTAACACCATCTTAGATCGAAGATGTTTGCTGTCCATTAGTTGTTAAATATTAGAGACTATTCACTTGCAATATTTTGATGTGTAATGAATATTTAGACTCTCAATTTGTATGTTCTTATTTTTAAAAAAAATAGAAATGCCTAGTGCCATGTTGTTATATTCAAATAATGCACTAAATTATTCAGCCTAAAGCCAAGTTACTTCCGCATCACCACATCCATACTGTCCCAAATAAAGATCAATCATATCCTAGATCAAATTATGTCAACCAAAGGAAACCTGTTTTTAAAATTTAAGGTACGGTACCTATCTAAACAAATATGTTCAGTCACTTTTGGGGAAAAACTTTTTTTTTTTTACAATCCAAACATTTTCAAACAGTGTTATAATAGGCATATGCTCCATGACAAGCATAATATATAGATTATTACATTATTTCGATCGTCTAGTTCAGAAGTGCGATAACTCTGAAAATATTGTTTTTTGAGTTATTTATAACACCATTTGATTGCTAATTTCAAACTCTTAGGGCCAGTTTCATAGTCAGATTTAGTACGCCTCAAGTGCGGCACTATACTAAATACAAGACGTCACCTACCTGAAATTGAATGGAATGGGCCAGTTTCATATGCGAAACTGGCCCATTCCATTTTGGTCTAGGTAGGTGTCATCCTGTATTTAGTATCAACTCGCACTTTAGGCGTACTAAATCTGACTATGAAACTGGCCCTTAAGTCTTATATCTTAGGCTTAGCCTGATTTTGGTTGGAAGAACAGTTTAGAAAATTAAAACCTATTTCTCTGCTGTCAACATTGATAACATTTTACTAGGTCTAACTTAATATATTATTTGTGTTATTTTATGGCAGTGGCGGTTGGTGGGCTCTGGAGCTGGGCAAGCAGCCTTGAATAATTTTTTTTGCATTGAATTCTTTTGAGCGTAATTTAAGTCAAAATAAACTATAAATCGTGAACTAATTTTAAGATGACCTAGAGCAAAAAAAAAAAAAAAATTCATAAAAATAAATTAACTTAAATCTATGGATTAAGTCTTACTATAAAAAAATACTGAAAGTAAGTCGCGGGAGATCAGGTGTTGGTCTCCCAGTTTTAACAATCTCACTTTAAAAGCAAAAACTTGAAAACAATTTCACTAATAGTTTACTAACTACATATTCCTCGTTACCCACACACATATTGAAAATATACATTTATATTAAATTAAAATAAATAATATGATAAACAAAGTAAAATATACAAACCTAACACTTTAATAAAACAAATTATGACCCGAACGAGACCCGCAAGTAAACACAACTAACGTATAACTGACATTGTGCATGCTCCAAAATTGACAATGAGCACAACTAGGTGGATATTTACAGTAATTCTTTCATTCCACCATAGCAAGAGGCAGTTTAAACTTTGCTTTTACTCTACCTCTACTGATTGTATAGGAGAGCTATAAGACGTGCACGCGCCTTAGCCTCTTACCATCCCTTTCAACCCTCATGCCATTTGAAGGCCATAGAGGAACGTTTGAGATTGCTTTTAGTAAGCTATCCCGCTATCGTGGGCTTCGTGGAGAGGACAACCCCACAGAAACACTTGAAAAATAAAAAAAGCTTAAATAAAGATGCTGTTAAAATATATTATGTTTGGAATTTTAAATATAGGCCTATTTAAGTTATTTTAGTTTATTTAATAGAATAAAAATTATTTCGCTGAAAGTAGGCAAGCAGTGCTTTCAATGCTTACATGGACCGACCACCACTGTATTATAAGTATTGATAATATCTAGCAATTGTGACAGCTGCAGATATCATAACTTGATGTATGGATATATTTTAAAAAATTAGTAAATTTAGTGAATACCAAATACTGTTTTACCAAATCCAGAGTGAATGTGAGATAATTTACTTTAGAATTAGGGCCTACAGTAATTCTTGGTTATTTGAACTCTAGTAGTCTGAAATTACGGATAATCCAAACAGACCAAAAATAAAAAAAATAAAATAAAAGAAGGATGTATTTATTTTTGAATAAACTTTTTTTATTCATTTTTATCTATTTAATGTGCACTTTCTAAACTGACTGATTATGTTAGCAATTTTGTCAGGAAAGGTATTTTCACATACCTTCCAGGGTTCTTTTACATGCCATAATCAACATGGGACTGACGCCTTTACCTCCCCTCCAAAGGAAGCTGCGCTATGGATTTTTATCGCTCAAGAAAAATTTTCCGACTCCATTTGGGTTTGAACCCACAAATATCGGGTCCCGAGTCGAACATTTACCCCAAGACCACTGATGTCAACTTTGAATTAAATTTAATGTACAGTAAAGAATCTACATTTTATATTTTGTTGTCACTATGTTTTCCAAATTACAGAAGGTTCTTTTCATTTCATACTCCATCAGTGTCTTATGACAAAGATCGGATTGACGTGACAAGGCCACATCATCTTGTGAGTGTTTCATGAAAATAACATCAGTTGGTGTAGCCTTGCTGTGCTGCTTAATGTAGAGAAGTCCCCTTACCAAAGCCATCACTTCTTTCGCATGTAAGATAACATCAGCTTCTGGTGCATCTATATTACCTTCGACTGAATCATTTTCACCCTCTTTTTGGAGCTTTGCACAAAAACCACAAGTTGCTCTTGGTGTAGTTTTGGTGCCCAAACTCGTTGTTATCAGCTGTTAGCCACTCCGGATCATCTGCTTGAGCTTATTAACAATCAAGAATCTTTTTAATCATCTGAAGAATCTTGTCGATCTCTTCAGCAATTGGTTAGTCTTTGTTTCCATAATAATCTGCCACAGTTTTTTCCATGTCTTTTTAATGAGATCACTCTTATTACTCTCCAAGATTCTTCCACACAATAAATCACTTCCTTGATTGTAATTGTTTTAATTTCCCTGTGACCATGACTTATTATTTATCATCCTCAATCTCTAAGAAAACACAAAAGCTTATTTCTGTAAATGCATTTTAAGTTTTCTAGCACTCCCTGATCCATGGGCTGAAACAGAGCTGTAACATTTGGATGGAGAAAGACAGCTTTTATATAAAGGCTGTGTTATAAATGAGCAACAACACTTTCAAAGGCAAGCCATGATCCTCGGATTGTTTCAGAACAGCTTGTATGAACTGCTGGTGAAACCATTCCTTGAGCAGCTTGCTGTTCATCCAAGCCTTATTCTGATTCCTATAATAAAACATGATGGCCACAGACATAAAAAAAAACCCAGGGAAAACCTGTAAAAGTCAGGGATTTTTTTTATATCAGTGAAAACAGGGAAATGTCATGAAATTTAATTGAAATTAAGGCAAAGTCAGGGAATTTAAATATTTAGCACCTTAAAAATGTAAACAAACGTGAGAGATTTTATTTCTCGGCTTAACAAAATACACTGTCTAGAATTAGCATTACACTAGCATAAGATTATTCTACAAAGCTTATTTCATAACAAAGTAACAGTGCCACAAATAATACCTACAATATTAAATACTGAATGTGATCAATATGATAAACATAAAACATTACATTCACCAAATTCGCTTTGATGGCCAGGTGGTCTAAAGCGCTCTCTCATGTTAGACTAGACTGCCAAAGATGGGGAGATCGGGGTTTTATTCTGGTGGGGTGCACTGAGGGTGGTTTTCCCTAAATAGATTTACAATCTCCCTCCATGCAAATGCAGGTGCACTTACTTTAAATTAAGCCTTCCTAATCACATTAGTGTAATCAGCACATGGGCATATAACCCGAATGGGTAATAATATGTGATGCTAAAAAAATACATTCAGCAAATACAACTGTAAAAAGGTTAAGTAGGGAATTTTTTTAGTTTTTGTCTGGAAAATGTGGAAAGTAAGTGAAATTTATAATAAAAGTTTTGTAACGATCCTGTAAACAGGAAGTAAGTTTATTTTGACATGTTTGAAATCTCTTTGTTTCGCTTATTTTCAAATAACATTTAGCAGAAACTTGAGTGTACCAGTCATATTGCTACAAGCTAACATAGTCAGTCCTTGCATACTTTAAAACTAGAAGCACATTGTTCTTGGTCAGGATGTCAAGCTTTAGATGGAAGCATTCTGTAGTTAAAACCTGTCATCACAGTTATAAACCTCTTCTGGAGAGCGGCATAAAGAATTAACCAATTCAGTAAATTATAGTTGATAATAATTTGCGGCTGTATGATCTGAAGATAAACTTTAACTCCATATTGCTAGCTGTTGGGACTCCATGCCTTCTTATCCAACGATCCAACCAACCATTACTGCTAGTTAAGTTAGTATCACCTATAAGAAGCACATTTAATATAAGAGCCTTCCATTGAACAAGAGGTTCCTATTATTGGCATTCCTTTTTCTCTTTCATGAATAAACCACGGAAAAACTGCCTCATCATGCTTGGCAAATGATGACTCATTTGATGTTCGATTGTCCAGAGATTCAATCAATCTAGAAGAACTAATCTGTTCAATTGTAGAATGATTTTTCCTCCAATTACTAACTGTGGCTTTCCCAACTTCAAATTCCTTGGATAGCTTATTCACACTTTCACCACTATAGAGACATTTCATAAATTCTTGTTTTTCCCAAAGTGTACACAAACTGTGTTTGCACTTACAGATCATGTACCAGTACTGTACTATTGGAGGATATAATACTGACCACTTGAAAAACAAACACATAAACTACACACAACACACCCACTATAAAATCTACTCACAACTGTGGAACCATACACACACATAGTATATTTAAAATGGGGGAAACTTTAAAATCACCTTGAAAATCTGAACATTTCGCTAATCTGAACAGGCCTCGCTCTCAATTAGTTCGGAATACTAGGGTTTTACTGTACTGTATTAATAATTTCTGGTTTATTCAATTCATTACTATTAACTTTGGTGGATGCATGGTCTAAGGCGCTACTCTTGCAGTAACTGTACTACAGATGACTGAGAGATCAAGATTTTAATCTCACTCGGGTGTGCTGAGCTTTTTTTTCCAAATTGTTTTTTCCACTTTTCCTCTACACAAATGTGGTTACACTTCCTCTAAATATAATCTTCCTAGTCCCTAAAACAATCGGCTTAATTCTTACTTAAGTGTATAACCCGAGCGAGTAGTAAGACATGGTGCTGAAAAAATCAATAATCGTTCATTTCAAAAGGATATTAATACTGAACTGGAACATGCTGCTATCACAACAGTTCAATACCATGCCATTTTGAGATATAGCGGTTGTGAACTGTTAATGAAACATTATAGAACTAAAACACAATGCTTCCTACTTTGGGACATCTTGAAATGGTTCAGTATAGTGCATAAAATCATATGGGAAAATATACATCATAGGGCACCATTCTTAAACATATTAAACACAAGTTATTTTTATTTAAGTGTTGAGTAATAAACTATTTAGTGTTTAATATCACCCTTTAAAAAGAGCCTGTGTTTTAATTTTACGATGATTAATCATTATTAGACTCGAAATGTAATTTTTTAATACCTGTCAGAGCTAAACACATTTGGTTGTAAACAATATTATGAGAAGAAAGATAGACTGTAGAATTGAGAAGAAATATGCATTCGTTTGGAAAGAAAATGAGAATATATATCATGTAAATATACAACTACAGTACACCTAGCCAGGATTCAGGACCCAACCTCCATGTCACCAGAAAACTAGATTAGATGATTTAGAATTTAAGTATGTGTGGCCATTAAGGTGAATAACTATTTCTTTAATAAAATTCCTATCAAAATTGTTAGTTACAAGCAATTTAAAAGTTTTTTTATCCAAGATTCATAGAGATGTGATATCGAAAGAAAAGTATCTATACTGTACTCATTAAAAGTATGGGAAGAAAAATATTTATACCATACTAGTAAGGAAAGAAAAGTATTGATAACAGTAAGTATATGTATCAAAATTTTAATCTGGAAAAATATTTTTTTTTATCTAGTAATAATTTCAACTCTATCATCATAATTATTGTATTTTCATATTTATATTAAACACTGAAAACTATGATGGTATTTAATATTTTAAAACAAATTTTAAAGATGCTTTTTTGCTATCTAACTTCTTAAAAAAGTCCATAATTCACTTTTGGGAGATGCTATTTTTAACTTCATTTATCGTTTATATACTCGAGCAAGATAGATTATTAACTATTGACAAACACCAGAAGAAAGGACACTCTGTCCTGCTTCATCTGCTTAAACAATGCACATAAACTTTTCTGCTTCGTTTGCTTTGGGCACCCTTAAATTGTGTGAGTTCATTGAGCTCTACAAAGGCTTATTTTGTTGAGTTTGTAATGACCGTGCTCATTGATAAAGTAAGTTGTAATAGAAGACTGGTCGCCACTCGCCTCGTTGCTCGGTCAGGCATCAGGCTGTATTGATAAATAAAGATGAAAGATGAGCTAAAAGAGATTTCTAGAGTTTCTTTTTGCTTATCATGTAGAAAATTAGTGAGTTGAGAAATAGTGTAATTTGTTCTTTCTCCACGGTCCACCCTAGTAAACAGTAAATCCTAGCATGAGTGAAGATGAGAAAAAAGTTGTTACTTTCAATACTGGTCCGATACCAGAGTGTGAGTACTAATATCAGTAAAAATATTGGAATAAAGGTATCTAGTAAAAAAATACTAATATCGAAGGGAAAATATCGATATTAATAAAATATCAATACTTTTTTCGCATCCCTAGTCGGGTGTACTGGGGGTGGTTTTCCCTAAAGGGTTTCCCGCTCATTCTCCACACATATGTCGGTACACTTCCTCTAAATTCAACCTTACTCATCCCTAACCCATTAGCTTAATTAGTACAAAGGTGTATAACCTGAATGGGTACTAAGATGTGGTGCTAATTTTTTAAATTATTTATGGTGTTATTTTAAAGCTTTGAGTATAATTATTTTTATACCAATAGCGAAGTTATAATTCTATAAAATATTTTGCCACATATTTATGCCTTAAATTTACTGTTATTTTTGTCTCTATGGTTTGGCATGCATTTTTTTACTGAACTACCGTGCTTTTTTCAAATCAATTCAATTCCATTGTATTTTGAGCCATAATGTTGACACATTATTTATTAAAACTATAATATCTGCATTCACAGTTTTAAATGTCTATGTATCATTTGTGCTATATTGTTGGTTTTTATATAATAATAGTTTTGGCTATTTGATTCTTAAATATGCAATCCCTTACAATTATAATAATTGTACAAGTGGCAGCAATAAGCTAACTACCAAGTCGAAGGTTGCTGCGTTATCTGATAGCTTGTGATCTTAATAAAATTACACATTTGTAGCCGACAATTTCCGCACGTCCATCATAGACTCTGCCTTATGATATGAGTGAAGAATGACCTTGGGTATGGGATGATTCCTGGATAGCTCAGTGGTTAAGAGCATTGGCGTACTAAGCCAAAGGTCGCGGGTTCAATTACCATGTCCAGGTGTCATTTTTCAATTTTCAGAAGGCAAATAAATGTTAAAAACCTGGAAAGAAGTAGGGTAAAGAAAAATAATTGCTCAACTTCACTTCATTATTTTTGGAATTACTACTTTATTAATTCTTTAAAACCTTCATCACATTACTACTTTAAAAACTTTACCATATTTCATTGTATTTTATTAAATTAGAATTTTTTATGGTGCTAACAATTTATGGTTTTACTCTTTTTTTTTAGTTCCAATATCAACATCAATGACATTCTCGGAGATTATTGTCTTACTCTTGTGGACTCTTTAACCACTCTTGCAGTCATTGGGAATGTATCAGAGTTTCAACATGCAGTTGCACAGGTCATCCAGCACGTCAACTTCGATAAGGACAATATTGTTCAAGTGTTTGAAGTCAACATAAGGTTACTGTGCAGATATTTATTATATGTTCATATTTTGCTAATATACTATTTAAATTATATCCTTTAAACAATCATTAGTTAAAATATAAATTATAGCTCTAACCAGTCATAAAGGAAGAGAAGCTTTTGTGATTATTAGATAGCTTACAAATATTTATTGTGGTGAATGTATTTTTTAAATTTAATCATTATTTCACCTAAGCCAGAATTTTATTTTTCTCTATAGTAGGTGAAACAATTTTACAGTTTAAAAGTGATATATGTAATTTTGCTGAATCTACAAATTTACATGAATAGAACAAATGATGGTCTATTGACAATGAAACCAATAAATCTAAAACTAAATATGTAGCTTTCACCAAGAAAACAACCTATTTTATTTTTAGTTATAAAGTTAAAAGTGATCTAGAATAATGTCTCTATATTAAAGATATTTGTGTATCAGAATAGTTTTTCATTATCTGAAATTCTTTGGCTTTATTAAGTATATCATCACCTAATTTTCTAAAGTTTGCTGTAGTTAAAGTTTGTACTTTGTTTTTGTCAGGTCTAAGCTCAAAGTTTTAAAATTTTTATTTCTTTGTTTTAGGGTTTTGGGCGCATTAATTTCAACACATTTACTCATGACTGATCCTGAACAGCCTTTTGGAAATTTGACACCACCTTGGTATGATGGAGAACTACTGCATTTAGCTCATGACTTAGCCTCAAGATTGTTGCCAGCATTTGAAGGGAGCTCTACAGGGATCCCATACCCTCGGGTAGGATTATTTACTTAGTGAGTTTCCTTAAATATAAGAATAACATAAATAATTCACCATTAACATTCACGAAAAAAGGATTGGCTGATTAATTGGGCTTTTTTTTTAAAGAATTCCTGTTTATTAGTGACCAATTCATCAGTAGTAATACTTTCATATTAAGAATAATTATTTTTAATTTTTTTTTAAATATGTGCACACATAAACTGTCATGCTGAACATTATCTCTTTGTTTATTTGGTTAATTTACATTCACTTAATGGTTGGTTGACTGTTGTTTTGAGGTCTAGAAACGTTCTAGTCTTAAAACTTAAATAATCTGCCACTAAATGCGAAATACTCATATTGCACTTAAACAATTTGAGCAAAAACCCAAAACTCTTTTTCTTGACCATTAAAACACCAAGTTGAAACAAATAATCAATTTACAACCATGCATTTTTTTTATTTTCTTCCAAAATCAAAGCTGACGACATTAAGTAAAATTTGCCACCTCTGATATCAAAACGAAAACATTTAATCAAGCTCACCATGATAAACCAATGTAAAATTGTTAGCGACGATTACTAATACTACTACGGCTACTGATGCTGATTCTGCTGCTGCCGCCACCACCACCACCACCGCCGCCACCGCCACCACCACCACCACCACCACCACCACCACCACCACCACCACCACCCGAAGATTTGTGTACAGTCATGTAAAACATTGCTAAATGCTTAGAACTGCCATATGAAAAAAAATTATATAGAATTAATACATCTACCTCATAAGAGCCAAAATATACCACAACCCGTGATTATCCAATTTTCATCTAAAACTGTAAGAAATACATGGATATAAAAAAGGCATCAAATAGTTACCAATAAAATGGTAATTGAAAAGGGACAGAGAGGCGGATCTACATCAACGCGAACCTGACCCCATTTAACAAAAATCTACTGTGGCAAGTTAAAAACAAATGCAGGGAAAATGACTATAAATATGTATGGATAAAAAATGGTAAGATTTACGTGCGCAAGAGTGATGGTTGAAATCGGCTTTAAGATGGTGACCGAATTAAAAAATAAAATAAAGTGTGCCCCTTTAGTTTGAATTAGCATGTTCTTTGTTTGGTCTTTTTGTTTTGTAATATATTATTAATATGATCAAGCATATTAAAAGTGACATTAGTGTTGTCAACCAAAACAGAATACAACTATATAAACAAACAACCAACACAGAGTAAAATGAAGAAAATGAAGATATAAAAACTATTGAAGACGATATTAGGACTATACACTGTCAAAAATATGACGATCCCAATGAATGGTCCAAACTATTAGCACGCAAGGTACAGAATATGAATGTTATTTATATTATTCACCTTAATATAAGATCCATAAACAAACATTTTGTTGAACTTATTACTTTACTGGGAAATGCTTTTGGTAATAATGGTATGTGAAGCTTCGAAAAGTCGAAGTCGAAGGTCAAATATCCTTCGGCTTCGACTTCAACATCTACAATAACCTTCGCATATTCAAAAAATTTCGAAGGAAGGATAAAACTTTGATAAATTATCACACGATTTAATTTTATCTTACTAAATATTATGTTTTTCAATATTTGATAATTTTAAAACTGTTACTAAACAGAATTTTAACACTGACTAGTAATTTAACCAACACATAATAAGCATGGATCAAAAACGAGTAAGTAAATGTTAATATATTATATTCACATTCGCCAACATAATTTTGTAAAAAATAAAAATACCTGTAAAGAAATAACACCATGGTCACTGGTATGAAGCAGAGAAAGCGCTTTAGTTGTGCTATCATCACAGCTCGCTTTTAATGTTTGGTCCATAATAGTCTATCTCTTTGGAATTATCTGTGACAAATTTACAATTGCATTTTGACACATATGTTTTTCATAGCTTCTTTGCATTTTCTTTATTATTCAAAATGGTTGATACGGAAAGTAGGAAACGAAAACAGAATTTAATTTATAATTAATATTAGAGAAATTGCAGTTAAAAAGACATGCATATGTAAAGTTTGCAAAATAATATTATAAACGCGACGATGTAAGTAAAAATTAAAACTTAATTGATAAGCTACTAAGCTAATCAGTAAGCTTGTGTACATTAATTATTAATATAGTCCTTAGGTAACAAATAAGGAAATTTTCCTGGCCCTTGTTACTGACAAGATCTAGAAAAATAATTAATTTAAAAATTAAAAGTAGCATTAAGTGACAACAACAAAAATCCCCTTGGTAGTGTCAACTTCGACTTTTCTTCTCAAGTTTCAAGATTCGCTTCACATTTAAAAAGTGGCCTTCACACACCCCTAATTGGTAAAATATACTTTATAGTGCTTACAGAAATCAACCCAAATGATATGCAGGCTATTAAATATAATATTGATGGTTTTTATAAATGCTGGGACAATAGACCCAATAGCTATAGGGAAGGTGTAATTATGTACTATAGAAATAGCCTTGAGACAACCTTATTAGAAAATAAAAAAATACTCTGTGAATATAAATTAATTAAAATTAAGCTAAGTGATAGCTCCAAAATTACCATACTAGGTATCTACAGATCACCAAAGTGGGATTAGTACACTTTTATTCAGAATATTAGTGACATAATTAAACTAGTTCCATTAAATGAACAAATAGTTTTGGTAGGTGATATAAATATAAACATATTAGATGCAAATTATATCACAATAGAAAGTTAAAACAATATGCTTGGTTCTCATGGCTTAGAATGTACAATTAATAAAGTTACAAGGGAAGAAATATTGGAAAGTAAGGTGGTTAAATCATGCCTGGATCACATATATGTACAAACAACCATACAAATAACAAGCAGTATAATAAAGACTAAAATTACTGATCATTATATAGTAGCATTAGGGATTGAATCTAACCAAAATAATGATTTTTATAGTTAAACTAATAATAGCTCTATTTTAATTGGATAAACTTGATGAGAATTTAGTTGAAATTAAACTTGAAAACGTCAATTGAGATGAGCTACAAAATCAAGAAAATGTTGAATATTATATGCAAACATTGCTGAGATATTTAATGGCATTTATTATAGCTCCAAATATAAATATAACCCTGTTGGAAAACACATACAAAAGAAATGGATAACAACAGATTTGGCCAGAGAAATGCACAACAGAGATAAATTATTTAGGAAGTGGAAAAGTTGCCCATCTGCAAATGCCTATAATATAGAGTACCAAAGAAAAAGATACTTTGTCAATAAATTAATTTTTAGTAAAAAACAATTATATTATCAAACTGAATTAAAAAAATTTAGTAGTAATATTAAGAAAACATGGTACAAAATAAATGAAATTATGTATAGAAAAAGTAAAATGACAATTGATGAAGTAATAAATACACATTTAGGCAAAATTGAGAAAATTGAAAATATTGCCAATAATATTTGTGAGATATTCAAAAACCAAGTCACAAAACTACAACATACTTGCAACATGCAACTAGACAAAACGAATATTCAAAACGATTACCAAATTCAAAGTATGTTTATACCTAATGCTACATGTTCCAAAATAAAAGACATTATTCATAAATTAGATATAAATAAAAGTCAGGGAATATATAAAATCAGAATTAAAGACTTGAAAACTATCAACAGCCAAATTACCCTGTTGATAACAAAACTAATTAATTTATGTATACAACGTGTAATTCCGCAAAAACTTAAAATCTCAATTATTAGACCAATTTATAAAAAGGAAAGTACTTAAGATTATGGAAATTACAGACCTATAGCAATTCTACCAGTTTTAGACAAAATAATGGAAAGATACGTTGCCAACTACTTGATGAAGTATTTAGATAAATATAAAATAATTGACCAAAAATAATACGGATTCCAAAAAAACAAAGGTACGGAAATACTCTTGCACACATCAAACTGTATACAGAACTGCGGTATATTTATGTATGCTGATGACATAAGGCTGTATGCGGTGCACAAAAATTTAGAGTTAAACAAATGTTGCAGGAAGACTTTAATAGGATACAAAACTGGACTCACGATAGTAAATTAACAATTAACATTAACAAAACGCAAACAATGCATACCAGACTACCACATGTTATAAAGTATAAATTAGATTTATTATTATTATTATTATCATTATTATTATTATCATCATTATTATTATCATTATTATTATCATTATCAATATCAATATCATTATCGTTGTCGTCGTCGTCAAATCCAATCAATCAATCATCATTATTACCGCGTCTTACTACCCGTTGAGGTTATACGCACTTATGCTAATGTGTAATGGTAGGGTGATTGTGAGATGAAAAGGAGGACCTACAGCTTAACGTGGAATCTGAACCACGATGGAGGCCTGGCATTCCACACATTCACAAGTTGTGATTAATACACGTCTTGTCAGTAGTGAAGGAAGGGTTTGGCAATCAGATAAATCTGTGCCGGGACCGAGGATTGAACCCCAGACCCCTGCACAGAAGTCTGACACCTTACCCCTAGACCGCCAGGTCACCCAATTAGATATAAATAAAAGGTTATTGCTTGGATTGTTTACATAATATAAGACCGTGTAATTGTTTAACATTCACGCAAGTTGAAACATATAATTACCTTGGGCTATTGATTGATTCTCATATGAAATGTAATACTCACAGAGACATAATGAGTAGGGAGCTAAGAGCAGGAATGGTTAATATATGTATACTAAAACAATATGTTACATTTGATATTCTAAAAATAGTTTATCATGCGCTAATCGAATCATATCTAGGCTATGGTACTACTTCCTGGGGAAATACAAGTGATCTATATTTAAATCAATCAAGAAATATTCAAATTTAAAGTTCTTAAAATAATGAGTGAAAACAACAATAGTACCAAAGTCATGAATAAGGAGTGGAAACCATTGACAGTAAAATACATGTATAACTATAAAATAATAATTTATTACTATTCAGAAACATATAAAGTAAGACAGGCTCATAGTCACATCAGAAAATGACAATACAAAATACCATTATACATAAATAAATACAGAAAACAACACATGAAAATAATAATACCAACACTTTTTAACATGATACCGGATACTCTTTTGGGAATAGATAAAATATCAAACGTTAAAAGAGAAATAAAAAAATGGTTAACTGGCTCACAGATACTAGATTGACTAATATGACAAATAAGCTATGAAATGGACTCGAGACTGGTTTTTGAATATCATATAAAATATAAAATGTAATAGATTTAAGGAACTAAATTATGTGTTAGAATTATGTTAGTTGTAAGAATAGACTTAAAGAAAGAATTATTTTAGTTTTAAGAATAGACTTAAAGGAATGAAATGTATTTATTATATATTTACACTATTACATGTGTGTATGACATATATGATGAGGCACCAGCTGACAAGCTTATTGTGCTTAGCTGGACCATGTTTAATGATTAAAAATATGTACTCCAGATAAAAAAAAACTTAGTTTTACTGCTACTACTGCTGCAGTAGCGGTGATGGTGATGGTGATGACGATGTTTCAGAACAACAGAAAACCATTTGATTTCACCAACGTTTTTAAAAAAAACTTTTTATTTGGCAAGATTAATAATCTTTAGTGAATACATTTTTGATCTTAACATATTTAAATATTTTATCCTTTTGATTCTCCTTCTTAGCTCTTTTGTAACTACCATTTTTATATATTTACCTTAAAAAACAAATAAATTAACACATCTAAATTATCAAAAAGGATTTCAATGTTTCAAATCAATAACCTGATTTGAAACAATACATAATATGGCTGGCCTCTTTTGAGGCACAATCTAATTTAATACATTTTTGATGTGGCTCACCCATGCAAAAATTAAGTGACTTTTCTAGTATAGAATAAAAGTGAAATTAAAACACTTTTAAAATAAAACTGTACTAATATTAAATGTTATTAGATGTAAAGAAAACAAGCATTAATAAAGACAATAATCAAATTACAGAATGAGCCAATATAAGACGAATTAATAGAAGTAAATACTAACAGAACTAATTGGCAGTACAGCATTTCATAATGCTTGACCACTTCCCATAGGACTTTATCTCATGACGTTTAAGCTAATTTTCATAAATTTAGCATGTATTCTATTTGGTGAAAATCCAGCTATAATTTCAAATGTTTAAAGGAGGACACATTTGTATGTCTACATATACTTCCAATAATATTTATCTTTACTTTCTCTGTAATATAAAAAAAAAATTAATGACTTCCATGCATGCTGAATGTGTTTTTCCAGGTCAACCTTCGGCAAGGGCTGCCCCCTTATTCTGCTTCAGAAACATGTACAGCTGGTGCGGGCTCTCTTGTTGTTGAGTTTGGTGTACTTAGTCGTCTCCTGGGAGATCCTGTATATGAGGGCTATGCAAGAAGAGCAAATAAAGCTTTGTGGAATCTGAGGGACAACACCACTGGCCTTCTTGGTTTGTTATGTTCTCTTTTGTCTTGAGTTGTATTTTTTTAGGATTACTGTTTCTTTGAAAGCTACTTGTACATCATATTGTTGAAGGTTCAACTTGTAACCTTAAAAAATATATTTTAATGATTGTAGACATTCACTTCACAATAGAAATATAATTTAAATGCTTTTAAGGACATTCACTGGTCATCTTAGAATTAAGAATATAAGGTTTAATCTTTTATCCACTTCTCTTGTTTAGACCCATAGACAAGTATATAGGAAGTGAAATATTTGCATTCATAGGCATATATAAGTGCTAAGATCTATTAGATTTGACATAATCTCTATTCATAATTCAGTGTAAAGTTGTAATCAGATTTGTTCAGTTTGTGTAGTGATCTACTGAACCCAATTTGGACTAGGTTTAGTTTGAAATATGATACAGTAAATGAGAGTTTTAACTCAGAACATGCTATGTATAAAATGTCAAAGCCCCTTCCAATACCTATGTACATGTGAATTAAAGGACAAAAATCACAAAGAAAAAATTGATTTGCTTCAGTCATGGTCTCCAGTTACAAGTTACAATGCAATGTGGGGATTTAAGAATCATTATTAGCATTTATACTGTCAATTGTAATGGCTGTAGAACAAGAAATTTGATATTTGGGTATATAATTTCTCTAGTAACTTTTGTAAATATAATCATTGGGCCATTACACTATAGTTTGCTTAGCATAGTTTTTGTTTCACGGAACAAGCAATATAATGTGAGTTTTTAAGTGTGGTATAAGGTTAGATAATATTTAACTTAGCAAAATTAGCTTTACAAACATTTGTATCAGAAACAATGATATCGTATTTCTTCCTCAATAAGTACTTCCAAAACCTTTTGCCATTCATCATGCAAATATTCTTTATATTAATAATTATTTATCTTGTAAAAAACTTATACTACAGAAATAAACCCTAAAATATGGTATTTAAGTTTATTATTATTATTATTATTATTATTATTATTATTATTATTATTATATTATTATTATTATATTATTATTATTATATTATTATATTATTATTGCTATTTTTATTGTGCAAAGCAGGCAACAGCGGCATGTAAAGGTCTTAGGCCACATTATGTTTTTGTATCATTTTGTGATCAAATAGTTTTATGAAAAACTTGGTCATTCAAAAATAAACATTGTGTTTTCATATAAGTTTGTGTGGTTTACAGATATTAGCATAAATATTTAATAATTTATTTTAGAAATAAGTGTGTGTAAAAGTTTCAGGCCAAAGTCTTTGCATGAATATAAAGTTGATATTTCTTACAGCTGTCTCCGAACTAGTAACTAGTATGTTTGTTTAAAGTCAAGTTCTACCATTCACTGATAAAACAATGCTCAAGTTGCTTGAAGCTGTACTATACCTTTCCAGGCAAGGAAAGGCATATCCGGAAACTTGCCAATTTAATATCTATTATTGTTTAAACTATTGTTAGTGCTAAATTTAAATCTTCATAAAGTGTAGCAGACTTCTCAATAAGTGGCTGGCTGGAAAAATTATGTGTCTCGATAAAATAACTAAAAGAAAATCTATGATTGATGTTAATAATACTGCTACTGAGATTTCCCAAGAACTACATGATGCAAACCTTGCCAATGTGAGTCACATCACAGTATTTCAACGTATGAATACAGTATACTAGTTTAGGTGTGTGGGCATTAAATAACCTTATGATAAGTAAAGAGAACCAAAAGGCTAAAGTACAGTTTACTAAAAAAATCAAATTGGCAAAGTCTTTATTGCAATGTATTTTTTTTAAATGAATTAAAGTGTAGACATTTGGAATTGTTTGTAATAATGATCAAGAAGTTGGTCCATTGGATAGATTATTAATATAATGGATTACTTTATGTATTGAGATATTTAAGCGAAAACATGCTATCTTATGCCAAGAAGAAAATATTTCATAATTGGATTTTTCAGTACAATAATGATCCCAAACACTTGTCATAATTGGTAGAGGATTTTTTTACCTGAAAAAAAAGTAGCAGACCTAGACTGGTCAGCACAATCTCCCAACCTAAATACAATTGAGACATGGAGAATGAACTGAGACATTACTTATGAAATAAAAAAGAAATATGCCGACAAAGCAGAATTGTGGCATAAACTGACGAAAGAATTTACCAAAATTTCCTAAGAACTGCATTATCTTATTAATAAATTAACTGCTTGGTTGTTATGCTGCAGTAATTTCCACTAAGGGAAAGGCTTCAAAGCATTAGGTCTAATGCTACAAAATATTATATTTTATTTACCAAAATAAACTGTTTTTGGTTTGATTACAGCAGTGAAAGTATGTAGCCTGTTACTTTTGCATATATGCTTATAAAATAACAATTATTTATTTATTCTTCCAAATTGTACAATTTTATAAATAAATTCAATACCTCAAATTTTTGTATGAAAAACATTTTCGTCTAAACCCTTGTTAAAATAATAACGTACAAATACTTATGACCTGAATCTTTTGCATGCCACTATACCTCCATAGTTAAACTATGAGAATAGGAAGAAGTAAGGTTCTTACTACAGAACAGTTAAAGAGTATTCATGCATTTCTCTGCTCTGTGGGGGCATTGTCTCAAACAGTCCATTCAGCTTCCAGATGCTCCCAGGGGTCTCTTTGGTTGTAACCAGGTAAGCACGTAAACTAATGTGGAAAAGTTAACCTCTTATACTTAATTAATATCTTTTCTACTACTCGGATTCAAGATGTGTGGGTAAAACGAAGATTTGAATTCGAGAAAAGGATATATGACCCATCTTGAATAAAATGTATTTATTCTTTTCAGGTAACACCATAGATGCTTCATCTGGTAAATGGCTGGGTCGTCTCAGTGGCCTAGGTGCTGGTCTTGATTCATTTTATGAATATCTTCTAAAATCTTACATTTTATTTGGCGAACATGAGGATTATGAAATGTTTTCTGAAGCATACAGTAAAATTAAACAATACATGCGTAAAGGGTATGCAATTTAAATTAATACATTCTATCTTTTTTTGTTTGCTTGTTATTATATTTAAAAAACCCACAGACAACTTTAATTTTTAGTTTTTTTTTTCAGACGACCACTTTGCAATCATGGTTCAGGTGATCATCCTTTATATATAAATGTAGACATGCTAAATGGTTACACACATACTACGTGGATTGATTCCCTGCAAGCTTCATTTTCAGGGACACAGGTATTGCATTAAATGTTTTAAGTGTTTGGGGGAATGGGTTTAGAAATCCTAAATTATTTTTTCAAAAAACTTATTCAGAATAAGATAGTTCCAATAATACACCTTGCTGTCAAGTTCCTTAATTTTATAGACATAAGATATCTTGTATAAGATCACAGGTTGGGGTGAGTAAATCTAAATGAATTGCACAAATATTTTATTAGAGAGGGAATGGTAAACCACATTATGGAAATAACACCCTAGTTCAGCTGGAGAAATGATCATATATTGGCTTCCCCACTCAAGGTTAAGCACTTTAGCAGATATATATATATATATATATATAATATATATATATATATTATCTTGTATACCTGTATTTAAATCTACTTAAAATGAAACTACAGTAGACTTGATTAAGTATTTATATACTTATAACCTTCAATAAATATAAGCCATCTGATACAAAAATATAAAGGACCAGAAACTTTATATTCTAAAGTTATTACCGTTTTGATTGTTTGTAACTAATATGCAGTCTGACTCCTTGGCTCAGTCTGTATAATGTCGGTCTACAGAGCTAATAGTCTTGAGTTTGATTCCTGGTATGTCCTAAAAATTATCATTGATGGAATGTTGTTTTCCCCTTTCACAGAGATTAATTAATGGCTAGAGGCAGAATCTTGTGTCTGTTCTAGATTTAAGTATGTTTATAAGTAATGTGCTGATACAATTATTTGGTTCAGAAAGTGCACGTTAAATACCCCATAAAAAACTAATTGGTACAATTGGAGAAATATCATGTGCATTTTCACTTGGTGGTGGCAAAAATTATCTCTAATATATATTCTGTTTACAAGCAAAAAATGATATTGATCTCTCCTTCCCCTTCCTTCCCTTGATCTTTCTTTCCTTCCCCTTCCTTCCCCTAATCTTTCCTTCCTCTTCCTTCCCCTAATCTTTCCCCTAATCTTTCCTTCCTCTTCCTTCCTCTTCCTTCCCCTTTTCTTTCCAACTTTCCCCTGCTCTTTTTCTCTTCTCTTTCCTTCCTTCCCCTGCTCTTTTTCTCTTTCAATCTTCTTTCCCCTTCTCTTTCCATCTCCTTTTTCCTTCTTTCCCCTTCTCGTTCCTTATTTTTTCTTCTTTCTTCACTTTCCCTGCTGTTCAGTCTTGTGCAAAAGTCCTTAGGCCCTCTGTTGACAACCTTAGCAACAAACATGGCTTTCCTTGAACAATATTGGATATCATTTCACTTGAGCTCTGTCATGAAAGTGTGCTGGTTGCCCTACTTTGAGAAAAGATCGGTTGCATTCATGAGGTTTCCGGACATAAAATATGGTACTTTCCTGCATCCACTTACTGCGATGATCTCATTTGCTGGCGATGCTTCGAGCGAAGGTTTTCATGTCTAACGTTGTGTAGGGATCCCTGTAGGTAGAATTAACATGGCCTTATGTGGTAGAACGAACTTGGATCACCGAGGGTCTACGATCTAAGCATTGTGCAGGTTGTCCCCAACCGACACGGCCAAATCTGTTGTCTAAGCTAACACCTTACTGTCTGTTCACACCATTCTTCCAAACCCTGCTGTCAACTTATTGCTCAGGCCTTCACAGGGTTGATGTTAGCAGAAGTAGAGACAAAGACTTTCTGGTAAATTTTGAATCGGTTAAATTTTCTGCAGTGGTGACTTTAGATGAAGAGGTTAAATTGTAGAGGTGGCACCTAGAGCCTATAATACTTTAAAATATAGTGTGTTAAGAGACGAGTGGGTTATTAGAAGGGGGGAACAGGTACACGGATGAAGTAGATACAAATCACCGAGGATAGGGGGAGAGACAAATGTCGGGCAACCATAAAATTATTTTAATTTACTTATTGATGATAAAATTTTAATTTTCTTATGCACTTCAGAACACGGAAAGATGACTAATTTATATATAAATATAATAATTTTAAGCTTGCTTTTTCGCCAACTCTATTAAATGTTAATTTCTCCATGAGTTGAAACCTTCGTCACTCCAAACGAGATAGCTTGCAAACCGCAGTGCGGGGGCAGTCAGTGTGCAAACTGTTAAGAACTATGATGAGTTGAGTTCCATGATTCTTGAGGCTGTAGGAACTAAAATGTTTGCTTGGCATACAATTCTAAGGGGGCCATTTGAATATTGTATTTCTAGCTGTCAAAAGACAACTGATTTTATGTTATTTTTATTTCTCCTGATATTTATTTTTTTATTTATGGACGTCTTTTATTTTTTTTAAGTCCTTACCTTTTAGTGATCTTAGGATTTCTGAAATGTGAAATTTTTCCTTAGAATGTCAGGTATATATTTTTTTGGAACATAACTCAAATATCAGGAGACGTAAATGATCTGATTTTGTTAGGCACTAGACCTTGTGCCTTCCATATATAGCGTAGCGTCCTTCAGGATGATCTATAACTCCACTGAAAGGAATTGGAAAATTCGCTTATCTACTTAAAAATGTGTGTTGCTCTTAGAAAAACCCAGAAAAATGAATGTGGAAAAATCCCAACATCACTTTTAATTGTATTAATTGTTCAAGTCTCTTGCCAAAACTTATCCTAATTACATCTACAAGAGTTTTTAACCATCAGTGACATCAAAAGATGTCATTAATAGCTACATGATCTATATTTTCTCACTCAAATATTATGAAATTTACTTTATTCTCCGAAAATAATTTAATAATATGATAAATTCCACAATCAAAATTTACTGTTATTTTAATCATTGTGGGAACTTGAAATTTCATATCTATGACTTAAAAAGAATGATAAGTATCAAACTCATAAATAATCCTTCACATTATAAGAAGAGTTATAAAAAAATTGTTCTAACTATAAGAACTTTTAATTATTTTTTTTAAAATTGTGACCTTATTTTATTGTATTAAAGTTTGGAATTTGCAATCCAAACTTCATTCAAAATATTTTCAATTTTATTAAAAGGAAACTGTTTGTGATAAAAAAAATACTCCAACATAATAATTTAACAATTATACTTTATAAAAACATATTTTTCTATTTATATATATATATTGATATATAAAAATATTTGTCTATATATATAGTTGACCATAGAATTCTTGCTTTAAGTTAATATACTTTTACTCTACATTGTGTCAGATTAAACAAATTAGCTTTAGGGAAAGATTATGCTATGCCTACTAACAGTATTAAAAGATGGCATTCTTATTTGTAAGTGTGACACATTTTGTACGACAAGTAAAGTCAGGTCAAATAAAACTTAAAAGAGTACACAATAAGTATCAGAAATAAGTATTTTTGTTTAATTTATTTATTTGAGGTATTAAACCTACACTTTCTAAACTGACTGCTGACTGATTATATCAGTGAGAACGAAAGGGTCTAACAATTTTGCCGGGAAAGGTATTTTAACATACCTTCCAGGGCAGTGGCGTAGCTAGGTCTGAAGCGCCCTGGAGTGGTTTAACTTGGGCTTCCCCCCTCCCCCCCCATTGTTTCCATACAAAAATTAACTGAACCATAACATCATATAAATTTAAGTAAACCTAACAGATTAAACTGACTTTAAAAGTAGCCTATGTTGGTGGTTTCTTATTATTCTTGTTCCATAAAGAAAAGAAATTAAAAATTTATTTTCTTTTTGTGCATGGATTTACATTTACTGAAATGTATGTTATATTGAAATGCAAATCTGCTTAGTTTTTTACTTTTACACAATATAACTAAATTTTTGGAGTTTGGAACTAATAAAACAGAGTATTTTAATATAGATAACATTTGTCATTTATTGTTGATCACATAGATAAAAAAATATAACTAAACTAACGTAACATTTATTCATAAACGACATAGTATTTTTAAAGAAAAGTTTATCATTTAAACCCACCTCGGTGGCGTAGTTGGCTAACGCGCTAGTCGTGTTGAGCTCGACCGCCGAGGACGGGGAGATTGAGGTTCGAATCTCGGTCGGGTGAACTGGGGGGGGGGGGGGGTGGTTCCTAAATGGTTTTCCACGCAAATGCGGGTTCACTTCCTCTAAATTCAACCCTCCCAATTCCTAATCCATTTGCGTAATTAGTACTTAAGCGTATAACCCGAACGGGTAGTAAGACGCGGTGTTAAATTAAAAAAAATTTATCATTTAAGTTTTTTGGTCTTTACTTTTTTGTCAATAGGACATTAATTTGGGAAATACATCACAAATTAAAAGTGAAATTGTTTAACAAATGGGCTACCAACACAAAAGCCTTCTAAAAAATAAAAATACAATTTTGAAAAGACAAAATTTTGTAGTGAAAATCTTCACAAATTGTTGGAGGAACTCAAAATTGCATATTAAATTTTCTTTCGTGATTTGGCACTTGCAAATTGTGAGATGGTGTCTTCTAAGTCTATATTTCTTGCTCTTGCTCGCTCGATGGAGATCGTTGCTAGAGAACTCAGACGCTCCTGCGACATGGTGCTACGAAGATAGCTTTTGATAATTTTCAGTTTTGAAAAGGATCTCTCGGCACTTGCGGATGTAACGGGCATTGTCAAAAAGATGAGGCACGCACTCACAACATCCGGGAAGCTGGCTCCAACTTGAGCCTGAAAATATACATTTTCCACTTCAAGTTCGTTCCGCCCCCCTTTGCCCGTCTGAGCCATGTCGCCCTGGAGCGACTGCTCCAGTCGCTCCTCTGTAGCTACGCCACTGTTCCAGGGATCTCTTACATGCCACAATAAACATGGGACTGATGGCTTTACTTTCCCTCCAAACGAAGCTACACTACTGATTTTCATTGCTCAAGAAAATCCCAAATCCCTTGACCCTATCCGAGTTTGAACCCACAGACATCAGGTCTTGAGGTGAGCACTTTACTTCCAAACCACTGAGGTCAACAAGAAAAAAGTAGAGTGTGTGCCAAATTAGATTCATACTCATGCCAATATTATATTATTTATACTACTCTAGGTTATTTTGGCACACAAATGCCATTTATTTTTCAGAATTCCAAGGAATGTTGCTTACCGTCCTATGTTCCATCCCCTTATCGGAGTTTCTTATGAAACCAAATGGCAGAGTATTAGTCTGGTATTGATTCATATCGGTTTACGGAATGTTTGGGCTAGTCCTCCCAAAGGCTATCATTACATCTCCAGGTAAAGTTTCTTCCTCGAAGATATGCCTAAACCTCAAGGCCAGCTTTATCTTTCCAAGTTCCCAAGAGCGACAACACCCCATATTACATAAGAGAGGGCTTTTAGTAAGCTTCTCTCTACTTGCTTTCAAGGTTTTAGTCACATCTACACGGACTGCTTGAAGTCTTGGGTTCTCCGTGGATATGCTTATGTTGTGGAAGGTTTTGAATTAAAGTTAGGTTTACCAAGTGAAGCCACTGTTTTTTGAATCTAAACTTTATGCCATTTTTAAATTGTTGTGCTTTGTAGGCATTGACCACATTGTATTCATAGAATAATCTAGGGCATATTATCCACGAACATATTTTTAATGTGGAATGTTTAATCACCCAGCTCGTTTTCTGCTCCTGCTTGTGTCTCAGGTAATGAACTGGCGGACCAGCTAGCCAAGGAGGCAGTTCATCTCCCTCCTTAGGCGAGTTTGGGTCTTATGTTTTTAGACCTAAAGGGTTATGTTTAACGTGGAGTCTTATATAACTGGCACGATCAGTGAATTTTTACCTCTGCTCAGTACAAGCTGCAGTACATAAGGGATGGTGTGCAAAAATGGACCCTTTACATACAAAAGTCATTGGGTCAAAACTCTGCGTTTGGGACACAGTTCACTCACCATGGGTTTTGATTGAAAGGGGATCCACTTCCTGTGTATGAGATTTGTGATGCTTCTCCTAGTGTGTACCACATTGTCTGGCTCTAGATTTTTATGGTGGCCTTCGTTTTTTTGCCACGCAACAGTGTGAATGGAGTTATTTTTTTACTCAGTTTTATACGCCAAGTGAATCTTTTAAATTCATTTTGAGTCTCACTCTTATAGAGTAGCTTACTTGGTTATTATCTCCTATTGAGATTAGTTTTTTTAACAATTTTATTATATTTTAATATGTTTGTATTGTCTCTTTAAGTTAATGTTCTCATCTCTTGTTTATAGCAGGTGTATTATAATTATTAATATTCCCTAATAGGGACTTTACTGTGTTTTTAATCATTTGATCATAAGGTGCAAAGTGTCTATTTGTGTCGATGAGATTATAAATACCAAATAAAAATAAATGCACAGCTCATTATGGTTGTGTTTATTGAAGGTGATTTTTCCTGAAGGGTTGTTGGCTTTACTTACACAAATGCGAGCACATTTCCTATACATTCAATCCTCCTAATCTGTAACTCAAACATGAAGTAAAATGCGATGCCATAAGAAACGATACCAAAATAAATAGTTACACAGTTAATTGTGTCTTCAAATATTTTTCTATCCAATTTTGTGTTAGATTGTAAAATAGTTTATGTGTTATTTAATTGTAATGTATATTCTATAAGATAGTAGACAGAGATGGTCATAGCTGGAAAATAACAAAAGGAAGTCTGTGATAGAAGGTTGATCAAATAAAAATTATATCATTGCTCTAAACATGTTAATTTTTTTATTAGTAATAACTATAAAAAATGTACTGAAGATAAGTAGAATTCATAAAACTATTTAACAGTGTCTTAACTAGTTGTGTACTATTTAGTTCTTTGAAGCGAGTAAGAGTAGAGAGTAAAATTCCCGCTTAGGTGGCTGTTTAGTCTATGGCACCAGCTTTTCTCACAATACACTGGTTTGTTGGTGCCAAAGAGTTAGTAGTTCTAATCTTGGCTAGTTATATAGAGTTTTTTTTTTCCCTGAATGGCTTCCCACTCTCACTCTATGCAAATATACACACATTTCCTCCAAACTAGATCTTACTAACTCCTAACCTGTTAACATATATAAAAATGGTTAGCCTAAAGGAGTATTAACCTTTGTTGGAGTAACTGACTAAGCTACACGATCTAACCACTGCACCAATCACGAAAGGCGCTGCAGTAGCGCGAGTATCAAGAGTTAACCAATCACGCACTTTCACTTTCACAGTTGTTTTTCTCCTTCAAACCAGACCGCGTCTTTCTGTGCTCACGCTAACCTTATTTGTGTTAATTAGCCCATTAAGTGTATTTGTAGATAGTGTTTTTGTCTCGGACGTTGACTCTTGTGTACCCGACTTTAACCTTTGCTAACAGGTTATGGGCCCAGGCTCGTCGCGATAATTTTCGTGTGACTAATCGAAGATCGCGAAGTACATAACTTTAACGGACATTGCGCCATATTGAGTCTCGAAAACTCGTTAGTACGCCGCGAAGATGAACGCGACCGGCGTAAAGTTCGAAGTTTTAAATAAAGAGAACTATGAAACATGGAAGATACAAATGCGTGCAGTTCTCATAAAGAATGATGCATGGGGCTATGTGAGTGGAACAATCGTGAAACCAGAAGCGGTTACAGCCGAGCCGGCGACGATTGAAGCCGAACGACGGTGGATAGAAGCCGACCTGAAGGCACAATCTGACATAGTGCTCGCCATGAACCCGTCGGAAATTAAACAGACTAAGGGCTGCGTGACCTCACGGGAAATTTGGGAAAAAATTAGAGGGAATATACCAGTCCAAAGGGCCGGCGCGGAAGGCTGCTTTGTTGAATAATTTGATGTCCTTGAAGTTACAAGATGGCGGCGACATGCATGAACACTCTCGATGTTTTTTCGACATGGTGGATAGGTTAGCAGAACTTGAGGTTGACATTAATCAAGAGCTGTTGGCAGTCATGTTTTTGCGCAGTCTACCGGAGAGCTACGAAAACTTTCGTTGCGCCATGTCGTCACGTGACTCATTACCGCCTCTGGAGATGCTTCGAATCAAAGTTGCGGAGGAATTCGATGCGCGCAAGGAAACGAGCCGGAATTCAGCACAAAACGCGATGTACGCGGGAAAGTCGGCCGGAAATAATAAACGGGAAAAACACAGATGGGAGAAATTGGACAAAGACTATGGTGCGAAAAAGTACTCGAAAATGAAATGTTTTAAGTGCAATGCGATCGGACACCGGGCGAAAAACTGTCATAAGACAAGGAAGTCGAACGAACAATCCGTGAAAAACGTCGAAAGCGTGTGCCTAGCCGCGACAGACACGTCCAACAATGGTGCATTTCGAATCGGAAATAATGCGGATCGCGTTAGCTGGTGTTTCGACAGCGGGTGCACGTCTCACATGTGTGGGAATATCGAGTCGTTTGCACAGATCAGTCGGAACTTTGATCACGGAAAGCTAAATCTCGCGAACGGAACATGTACAGACATCAAAGGAATCGGTACCGTGTCAATCGGGACGAGCGCGAGCGGTAATAAAAAGGTGATCGAATTCAAAGACACATTGTTTTTACCGGACCTACGCGCCAACCTCGTTTCGGTCGGGAAGGTTACCGACAAGGGATACAAAGTGATTTTTAGTGAGACAAAGGCTGAGGTCATCGATCAGGATGACAACGTTCTGCTTATCGCGAAACGGGAAAACGGACTATATTATTTCCCAGAATTGACAGACCAGGAATGCAGGAAAATCTCAGGCCCAGATAACGCCGCACTTACTCCAAGGAAGAATTCCATTGAGGATTGGCATGCTCGCATGGGACATCTTAATGTCAAATCACTTCGCGAGGCCATCAAGGCTGGATCAATTCAAGGAATCAATGTCGAGGGCATCAACAATGATTTTCAATGCAGTGTTTGTCTCCAAGGGAAGATGTGTCGCACTCCATTTCCAAAGGTTTCGGAGAGAGTGTCAGTACTGGGTGAGCTCATACATTCTGACATCTGTGGTCCAATGCGAGTAGCCTCACATGGAAAGAAGCTCTACTTTGCTACTTTCATAGATGATTCTTCGGGATGGTGTGAGGTGAGATTCATCGAGCAAAAGAACCAAGTGATGGACGAATTCGATAGTTTCAGGGCACTTGTGAGCACCCAACAGGGAAAGGCGGTTAAGTGCTTACAGTCAGATAACGGACGCGAATATGTCAACAAACAGTTTGACGAGCTGCTCCAAAGGCATGGCATCTTGAGGCGTTTGACCGTACCTCACAACCCGCAGCAAAATGGAGTTGCTGAGAGGAGAAACAGGACACTGATGGAGATGGCACGCTGCCTTCTAATTCAGTCCGGACTGCCGCCGACTTTTTGGGCGGAGGCCGTCAACACCGCAAACTTCATACGCAATAGGTCACCAACAAGTAAACTAAAGGGAAGAACCCCATATGAGGTTTGGTTCGGGAAGCCACCAGACGTGTCCAGCTTTAGGATCTTTGGGAGCGAAGTCTTCGTCATGGACAGAACGCCGGGCAAGGGGAAGCTGGAAGTACGATCGAAGAAAGGCATCTTCGTGGGGTATAGCTCAGAGTCAAAGGCGTACAGGGTATGGCTACCGAGCAGAGGAAGATCGAGGTATCCAGAGACGCGATCTTCATGGACAGGACTCCGATCCAGTCAACGAAGAGGTGGGAGGACTTCCTACCGCAGGACGACAAGCCCCCAAATTTGTCAAGTTCATCAGTTGACGTTAACGCAACAGAGAATGAAGATCAACACGTCATGATCAACCTTTCTAACGGTCAAGAATCGCATCATCCGATCGAGGAGCCATTACCAGAGGCACGTCCTGACGAGTACGAAGACGCCGAGGGCTTTCAAGGTTTTCCCCCAGATGAACCATTGAATGCTGTAAGAAGAGGTCCAGGAAGGCCAAGGGTATTGCGGACCGGACGTCCCGGAAGACCCCCCAGAATCTATGCAATGGCGAATCATGTAGTCAAGGATGACTTCGCTTTTCTGAGTGAAGTTCCAGTTGCTCGAGCATTGACAAGTAAGGACTCAACCGAATGGATTATGGCTATGGCTAATGAAGTGGAGTCAATTCTTGCAAAAGACACGTGGGATCTGGTGGACAGGTCAAAAGCGTCAAGGGTGATCGGCAGTCGTTTTGTGCTACGAAATAAGTATGGCACAAACGGCGTTCTGGAGAAGCGCAAAGCCAGGATAGTGGCGAAGGGATATGCTCAACAGTACGGCAGGGACTTCCATGAGACGTATGCGCCAGTTGCACGCCTAGATTCAATACGGTTGGTCATTTCATTTGCAGCCCAGAACAATATGCACATACGACAGTATGATGTGGAAACAGCGTATTTGAACGGGACACTGGATGAGGAGGTATACATGGAGGTACCAGATCGATTTGAAGAAGTCCTTGAGCACATAGTGAGCAAGAAAGGATACATGGATCAGACTGTCAGCAGGGCGAGGGCCACACTCAACAAGTTAGCAGCAGGTAACATGGTCTGCTACGTAAAGAAGGCTCTGTACGGCCTAAAACAAGCTGGTCGTGCCTGGAACAGACGTCTAGATGAAGAGTTACGTGCCATGGGTGCGGAACCCACCAATGGGGACCCGTGTGTTTACATAAGACGTTGGAATGAAGAGATCATGATCATCATCATCTACGTCGACGACATTCTGATAATATGTCGTGACCCCGAAGAAACCACCCGTTTTGGAGACAGACTTGGAAAGATGTTTGAGATGAAGGATCTGGGCGATCTAAAGCGCTGTTTGGGGATGGATTTCTCCAGAAACGGCGACGGGATATTTGTAAGTCAAAAGACATACATAAAAGACATCCTTCAACGCTTCGGTATGTCAGATTGCAAGCCTGTTTCAACCCCACTAGACGTTGGAACGAAGTTGGCAAAGGGTGGGGCATGGTCAACTTCGGATGGTGAAAAACCCCCATACCGAGAATTAGTTGGTTGCTTACTGTATTTGTCAGTGGCTACACGTCCGGACATAGCTCATGCAACAAGTGTGTTAAGTCAATTTAATGACTGTTTCAACAGTACTCATTGGGGCGCAGCAAAGAGGGTACTTCGGTACCTCAAGGGGACTGCTAACCAGGGAATCTCATACAAGTGTGGGGAAAGCTCGTTAACGGGCTACGTAGATGCCGACTGGGGAGGATCACTTGACGACCGGCGTTCCTTTACAGGATATGTTTTCGTCATGAATGGCGGTGCGATTGCCTGGGATTCGAGGAAGCAACAGACTGTTGCATTATCTACCACGGAGGCTGAATACATGGCCCTGAGTGAAGCAGCCAAGGAAGCCGTGCACCTTCAGCGTTTCCTGCTCGAGCTTGGAAAGGAGGAATTTGGACCGCTTAAACTGCTCAATGACAATGTTGGGGCACAGAGACTGGCGACCAATCCTGTCTTCCATGCACGAACAAAACACATTGACATTCGTCACCATTTTGTACGGGAGACTGTTGAGTCGGGTCAAATAGTACTGGGACACGTGGCATCGGAGGAGATGCCAGCCGATGTATTAACCAAGGCTTTGACGAAATCAAAGCATGGGCACTGTGTCGAACTCTTGGGACTGATCGGGGCACCCGATAAGCTTCCAGTTGTTATCTCGAGGGGAAGTGTTGGAGTAACTGACTAAGCTACACGATCTAACCACTGCACCAATCACGAAAGGCGCTGCAGTAGCGCGAGTATCAAGAGTTAACCAATCACGCACTTTCACTTTCACAGTTGTTTTTCTCCTTCAAACCAGACCGCGTCTTTCTGTGCTCACGCTAACCTTATTTGTGTTAATCAGCCCATTAAGTGTATTTGTAGATAGTGTTTTTGTCTCGGACGTTGACTCTTGTGTACCCGACTTTAACCTTTGCTAACAACCTTACTCACCCAAAAGTGAAGATTTAATGTCCTTAAACAAAGACATTTGGCCAATTTATTTAACATTTAATAAATTCCCTCATTTTTTTTTTCAAAGTTTAAAATTTATATACAATTTAAATCAAAATTTATTAAATTTATCAAATTTATTAAATTTATTAAATTAATTATTAAATTTATTAAATCAAATTTATTAAATTTATCAATCAAGTGTATTTATTGAGTTATTATTTCCAATGAATATACCATATCTAATTTTAGTACTCATTTATACCTACATGCACGTGGAATAAAAGAATAGCATTAAAACAAACAAATCCTCTTTATGGTCCTAACTTTTTATTTGTCTACATTACTGAAAAATAGAATTTAAAATGCTTTATAAATATAATAGTTTGGTGACAATTCTCTCAATCAAAAATATTTAAAAACCTTGTATTATTTTCTCTAAACATAGGTATTGTATGGAGATATTGAAGAAGCTATCTGTTCACATGCTTTATATTATTCTCTCTGGAAACATTTTGGTGTTCTTCCTGAGCGCTGGAACTGGCAAAGTTTATTTGCTGATGTTGCTTTCTATCCTCTTCGACCAGAACTAGTAGAATCAACATATCTGCTCTATCAGGTATGTTTTGAAACTTAAATATCAAATGTCGCCCCTAACAATTACTATTTTTAGTCCATGATAATATAAAATAGGCAACATGCAGAGTAGGTTGTTCACACACATTTCCATTTCTCGGACTCCTCCCAATTCCATTTCTATTTCTCAACAATTATTTCATTTCTTAAACAATTTTTGCTAAAATTTTCAGCTTTTTGAGAATGTCACTTCTTTTCTGTAAACACTTTAGCTTGCCACTAAAATGTTCTCGGATAAGAGAGAGCAGGTAACAGGAGAAAAAAGTAGGCGCCTCAACACTGACCACTGACTTTTTAAACTAAAATTTCCCTCCCCCCCCCTTTTTTTTGTAAAAATTACAAAGATGGTCCAAAAAAGCAAATAAAAAAAATTGTAATGGTAGCATGGAATATGGTCTACGGTAGTTCTCTGGCGATAGACTAGACTCCCAATAACAAGATCTTGATTTGATCCCCGGTCAGGTGTACTGAGGAGGGTTTTACTTAAATCTCTTTCCACTTTTCCTCTACGCAAATGCAGGAACACTTCCTTAGTACATAGGTGTATAAACTAGAATAGATAGTAAACCGCTTTGCAAAAAATATGTATATTTGTTATACGTTACTATTTGTGCAACGTTACTATTTGTGCAACGAAGCTATTTTTAAATTTTCCTACACATTAATCTATTTTTGAAAAACATTTGAATTACTTAGTAAGGAACGTTTAAGAATTTTTAGTAAAAAATAAAATTCAATTTTAAGTGAATTTAAGTTGGACAAGTTGAATTAGATGGACATGAAAAAACAATAAATATGTACTGTAAACATAACATATATGCACAATAGTTAAAAGATATTTGTAAAAGATTAGGTAATATTAATTACAAGTTATGTTATGATTTAATTAAGAATATGTTAGAAGTTATAACAACCATCTAAAAATGAGGAACTTTTAAAATAATAGACATTTGAGTCATAATTACACTTAAAACTAGGTTGTAAAATCAAAAAATGATCTGACCATGCATAAATTAAATATTAATATATTATTCTTGAGAATTGATGGAAATATGTTATTAAATTTGAAAAATAAAAATTGAATTTATTTCTTAGCTGTAGTTTCCTGTTCCTTTATTCCTGGCTGCAAATGCAGCACAGTTATTTTGACGACATGACAGACTCAAATACCTATTATTTTAAGATGTACCTAATTTTTAGATGGCTGTTATAACTTCTAATACATTTTTTGTTAAATCGTAACATAACTTGTAATAAATATCACTAAATCTTTTACAAAGATCTTTGAACTATTGTGCATATATATTATGTTTACAGTACATATTTATTGTTTTTTAATGTCAAACTAATACAACCTGTCCAACTTAAATTAACTTAAAATGGAATCTTATTTTTCTAAATACAATAATCAATGTTAAATTAAGTGATATTATAAAACTATCTGCAGTAACTATTGTTTTCTTAACATAATTTTATGTTTATTTTATGTTTATTTTACATAGGCAACAAAAAATCCTTTCTACCTCCATGTGGGAATGGATATATTACAAAGTTTGAATAACTTCACTAAAGTAAAATGTGGGTATGCAACCGTTCATAGTGTTTTGGACAAAAGCTTAGAAGATAGAATGGAGAGTTTCTTCTTGAGTGAAACTTGCAAGTATTTGTACTTAGTAAGTATTTTGAACATTCTCATCTTTACACTCCATTAAAAACTGTAATGAAAACTGATGGTAATATATGAATGTGATAGTTAACCACAGTAATCTAGGCTAATATTATTTATATTTATTTGAAGTCGTGGACAAAGCTTATTTATCGTTTTATTCCACTTAAAAAAATTATTATTCGCAGCACTTTCACAAAATCTCTAATAAATACAGCTGCAAAATGGTGACTGATGAACTTAAACCATGTGATTGATCATGACGCAAACAAGTTCTTTACAATGGTGCACCCACGTAGTTGATAAAAATATTTTATTCAGTTAAATATTTTGAAATATGACAAAATAATAATATAATTTATTATATATAAAATAACAAGTATTTTCTCTTTTCAAAGTAAACATAATGCCTTTATTAAAAAGTATTAATGTATGCACTATATTATATATAATCAATAACATTTCAAAATTAATAATAAGTACTTTTAATCATGTTTAAAATGTTGTTTTGGGTAGGATAAAAAGAAATTATTAAAAGTAATTAAATAATGTGAGAAAAGTTTACTTTATTTTAAATATAAAATATAACACGTAATTAAAAAATCTTAGCATTTATAGCAAAACAGTGATTTTTCTACAAGTGTTGGCAACCCAAAACCTTCACATATGATTTTTCAACTGTCATTCAGGTAAAAAGCTATGGTAAACAGGCTCTACTAACACATTTATGAGTTTACTTTTTTGATCCAGCATTGTTGATGCTATGAATAAATTAATGGTTCTTGAATTTATTATTCAGTCCACTATACTAATTTTCCTTTAAAAGCATAGGTGTATTTAGAAGTACTGTACAAGCTATTAATTTTTCTATCTTATGTAATAATTTTATCAAATGTTTATACTTTTCAGAAAAATAAATCAATTAAAAATATAAACTATGCTCATCAATAGAAAAAAAGCATCAATAATTATATAACTAAAAGGCAGTACTTTTTTTTTTGCTACACTGTTATTGAAGCATTAAATACCTTTAAGGTTTCAAATAAAACCTGAAGCAGGACGAAACTTGATACTAGCCCCAAGTTGTGGCGGTAACTAGTGGGAATAAACTGGCGTCGTATATGTAAATTCCCTTTTGTAGAAACAAAGGCTTTCATTAATCATTTTAGTTATTCTATTGATGTTCTTAGATGAAGTTGGTGATCAGGTACATGTTATGATGTCCCATGATATGATGACATTTTGATGCTTTTGTAGTGTACAAGGAAAATGAATGAATTACTCAGATAGTACCTTTTTGACTTATTTATCTATTATAGAGCATAAAAAAACCCTTATTTTACATTTTGGTGTGACTTGCCACCATGATACATGAGTTACCTTCACATGTCTAATTAGAGGCAATAATTTTATACTGTTTAATGTGTGAAAATGTTTGGCATTGTTTTGGCCTCTTCACAAAGTGGATAAGGAGTGGAAGAAAAGAGACACTATCCACTTCCTTTGTGCCTCACTCTTCCCCATCCATACCTTACTTTTTGTGTAGCGCTATACTCATTCAACTAATCATACATGCTTGCCTAGTAGAATATTTCCATCATAGTGTGACGTTAACTGTTTTCACGTGAATCAAAAGTTTTTGGAACTGGGGGTGGGGGGAAAGGAAGATGCCTGGCACATATTGATTGTCCCGCTAACAAAGCAATATATCAGTCAAAGACAGATCTGAGTTAATTTCTTAAATGTTACTTTTAAACAAAATTGGATTAAATTAAATAAGAATATTATTAAAATATGCATCAATTTTGATTAAATAAGAGTTGTAAAATTTAGTGAAATTACAAACAAAAATTTTGGAACTATAACTTAATAATTTATAAAAAATTACATTTCATTACAAACTTAAAATAATATAAATAACTAAAATAAAGTTTACCAAGTTTTTTTAATTTGTTCTCTTAGAAAAATTTGGGGTTATATAAAACTTATGTGTAAAAAAAAAATAATTCAGCTAAGCTAAATTTAAATGGTTTCACTTGGAATAATTTTGTCAAAATCACTTACATAATAGATGCTTACCAGTGGTGAATTCTAACCTCAAAATCCAGGGGGGACTAATAAAGTGGAGGTCTGGGTGTCCCCCCTCACCCCCACCCCTTTAAATTTTTAAAGTAGCCACTTCATAATCACAGGAATAGGAGGTTGGAAAACGCTTGGAATATGGAGACTTCACTCTCTCTAACACAATGCATAACACAACTCTCTCTCATTAGGCATATCTCACTCTTCTAAATTAATTAACTCTATACCACTATAAATTTTAGTTACAAATGGTTGGATGAAAAAATCAATTTAAAAACTTAGAGCATATACACTATATGAAAATATTAACTAAAATCATTATGGTAAAATAATAGGCATAGAAAAAACTAAAAATATACTATACAACTTGGGCACATGTTTTAAGTTCTGATTCTCTCAGCTATACAGTTCATTTATATACTAAATCGGCATTAAATAGCACATATTGTTAAATAAAATCCTACTAAAACAAAGGAAATGAAATGCATGCCAGACTTGTAAAATAACTGTAAGCACGGCTTTGTTGGCTGGCGGCTATATGTGGCGTTTTCTAGTCCGCATGTAAGGCCAGCTGTAAGAATAGCCTGGGGAGGGAAGGGGAGGAAGGAATGCCTGCACAATATCGCCCCTCTAGGCTAGAGCCTGGTAGCTTATAAACTGCGGCATGCATCACTTCGGGTAACATACAGAGTCAGGGGCGATGCTACCGAATGCTTTCAAGTGCGCTTGAGGTAAACATGCCCATCAAAGCAATAATATTACTAGGATTGTAAAAAATACTTTTTACTGTCATGTTTTTAAGCATGCATGGAGGATTCACCCCTGATACATACACATTTCAACTAAATTTAAAGTTTTACAGTATTAATTTTAATTTCTCAAACCAAAATATAGTTTTAAAATTTAAAAAAATTCACATATCTTGAACATTAATTACATTCATCTGGTCATTTAAATAATGAATAAATAAATAGAAATCCTATTATTATACTCTAATTTATTCTTGATATTTTCTTTCACTATGTATTGGTATCACCTCTTCCTCTTGCTGCCCACCACCACTAATATTTAGTTATTACTCTGTAATGATTTTGAAATATGCATTTTTCTAGACATGATACAATTGATATATTAATCTTATAAAAATGTTTCTGGAGATCCAACAAACTCTAATAATATTTACATCCTTTTACATCCACTACTGTTTCCAGCCTGTGGCCTTGGTCAGTTTTTTATTCAAGCCATTTATTTTTCCACTACCAACTTGCTAGGCCTGTCGTAAATTCATATGCCTTATGATACACAGACATCTACCAACTGAGCTAAGGTGTCAGATTAAAATAATATGTGTTGGTTCAAAATTCAAATTAATATCAGAATTCACTCAAATATACCTTATTATAGCAATAGATTACAATAATATATGCAGTATTTAAATCAAGTATGTTTCATTAATATTATTACTTATAATTATTTTTAAATGTTTAGTATTCAAAATATATATTTTAATTCAACATTATTTATATTACAGCTTTTTGACAAGGACAACTATGTTAATAAACACTTTGGCAAGTTTTTATTCACAACAGAGGGACATATATTACCAATTGATTCTCGTTTCCGCTCAAAACTTTGGGAAATAAAGGAAGGATCATTGGATATAAAGCCAACTAAACAAAATACCACTTTATTCACAGACTATGTAAGTGTATACTAATTTTACTTACTAATATTTAGCATATATATATATATATATATTGTTTGTTTGTATATATATATAATATATATATATACAAACAAACAAAAGTCTTATTACTCAAGTCAACCTCATTGGTATTGGGGTAAGGTTCCCGCCTCAGGACCCGATGTTTGTGGGTTCAAACTAAGCTGGGGCTGATGTATTTTTCTTGAGCGATATAAATCCATTGCACACCTTCAAGGGGAAGTAAAGCTCTTGGTTTCATGTCAATTGAGGCATGTAAAAGAACCGAAGCGGATTCCGATCACAATTGAGTAGCTCCCTGGGCGAGAGACCTTACTCATCTTCCTCACTCTTTGTCTTTCTTTCTCTCACTTTCTCATTTTACTTTCTCGCTACCTTACCTCACCTTATTGTGATCGTCAAAAAAAAACAAAAAAAACCTCAAGATTTTGATGAATTTCAATGTTTCATGACTCCCCGAATCCGAAAAAGGGATTATTGAATGTCAATTTATCTGTACCTTGGAGTATATTTTACTGATCTGACTAAAACTTGATATCTAGGGTTTTCTTAGAATAACCCTGAGGGGTTTTTGAAATTGGAAATCTAACCCTAAAATTAAGGATAGTTTACTGAAGGTCTAAAAAAGAGAAAGTCAATTTTATCAAGAACGACTCATACGATTTTGATTAAATTTAATTTTTAATGTTTGATCAATATTCCAAACAAAATGGCTACCCTCAATTTTTTTGGGAAAAATGACTTTAAGGGTTCCGGTCTGATGCGTAAATTCTAATTTTTTATCATATCTCCGTAACCCTTTGAGATATGAAATTACTAATCATTACAAATATGTAGGTCTATTTATAATAAAACATTTTTATTTGAAATATATTTTTATAAAACTAATATTTTTCAAGCCATACGCAAATATATATATTTTTAACTTTTTGAACACTAAAGGTAAAGTATCGCGACCGTAAAAAAAAAAAACTAACCCAAGATGTTGATGGATGTCGACCTTTCATGACTCCCTGAAGCCTAAAAAGTTGTTTTTGCTGTGACCGTCTGTATGTGTGTCTGTTTAACTCTAAAATTAAGAGTAGTTTAGTAAAGGACGAAAAGACAAAAGATTGTTTTTTTCAAAATTGGCTTTATCGATTTTGATTAAAATTTGTATCTAGGTGTTGATTAAGATTATAAATAAAATGACAATTTTTATTTTCCCATGAAAATCACTTTTAACATACTTTACAGAACCAGAAATTTCCTAATCTCCACAACTATTTGAGATACCAAATAACTCACCATTGCAAAGTTGTAGTGCTATTAAAAATTAAAAAAAATATATTTGAAATATATCTTTATAAAACTAATAGTTTTTGAGATATTGGCAAATATATTAATACAATTTTGTTAGCTTAAGTTGTACAGAGATACTACTTAAGCTTTAACGCAATAATTCTCTAATGCCATGGCGTAAGTAAATAAGTTAAAAAAGTTTGTTCTTTTCCCTTTAACCTCTTAGGGGAAACGTTTGTACAGCAATCATCTATCTCAATCATTTTAGGCTCATTAGTCAATATTTACAATTTTTATTGGGTAAAATATATAAATGAGGAATTTAAAAGCAATGTGATGACCTGTCATGTTAGTTTATGTGTATCTTGCCCTAACTCACCACTAAGGATTCACTCACACACACTGATTTTATTTCTTGTTCTAATGACCACATACTTATTCCAACAGGAAAATCTCACCAATAATTCTACACTAGTTCTTAAACTACACTAGGCCTTTTTCTGTATAACATTACTTAATATTTTTATATAAAGTTCACATATTTTTAGATATAATGTTGCACAATTTAACTTTGCTGATTTTGGTATTAAAATTTTGTAATGATTTGATTTGTGTGTATACATTTTTTTATGTTAATATTTTCACATAATCTGTAAAAAACAAACACAAGTAAACCTTTATATCATTAGCGTAATGATTGTTAACAAATTAGCACGTGAGGCTATTTGTGTCCAAGACTATACTTCAGGGAGCTATTAATTATATCTGCTTTATTTTACTATATTTTATTTTGCATCACATGAAGACTAAATATTCAAACTCACTCTCATTCAATTTAAAATTGTGTTTTTAATATTGCATGTTGTATTAGTATGTCACTTTAACAAGAGTAACTTATTGTGTTTGTATACTTTTATTTTCTAAGCACCCACCCTAAGGAAAATATAATTGAATATAGGAACAAAAAGGTATGTATTAATAATTTACAAAGAAGCACTATGTGCGCACCAAGTTTTATTGAATTATCTTATTATATTTTGTGTGGCAAACTTGGACACATTTTCCACTTAATTCATATATTGTTTTAACTTAACTCTTTTTTATTTTAAAGTGTGGTGCAAATGATAGGTATATCTATCATTAACAAATACAGCTGAAGACTTTAAACACTAAACATTACTAAGAACTTTGTTTATATTGAAACTTGGGAACACATAGCAACACAAAATTGAACTCAAATTAACATAACAAATATAAACCTCCCTTACTAGGTTTTGGTGCCTCATTGCAGGACAAATATGGATCAAATCATGCACAAGCTTAAAAGATTATCAACCCCACACATAGAAATATAAAATTTTCATTGGATATAAATTTGATTTAAGTTTGAATATATTTTTTATGATGCAATAAAATCAGTTCTAGGTATATCTGTCCTTCACATAAACTATTATTTTTCCTAGGAAATGTAAAAGTTCCACTATGATAAAATGTTCTTTCATTAATGGTGTTTAACATTCCTTAAATAAAGTGTAATAAGATGGACTGGATATAATTATCTAAAGATAGGGATAGGTGGTGGTGTACTTTAGTAAGTGCAGCAATGAACTTTAGAGTTGCTAATGCATTAGAGTAGGTAACATTCCTTTCTACTAATAGCCTGTTTGGTGACCTGGTGGTCTAGGGGTGAGGTGTCAGAATTCTGTGCTTGGGGTCCGGGGTTCAATCCTTGGTCCTGGCACAGATTTATCTGATTGCCAAACCCTTCCTTCACCTCTGGCAAGACGTGAATTAATCACAACTTGTGAATGTGAGGAATGCCAGGCCTCCACCGTGGTTCAGATTCCACGTTAAACTGTAGGTCCTCCATTTCATCTCACAATCACCCTACCATTACACATTAGCGTAAGTGCGTATAACCCGAACGGGTAGTAAGACGCGGTGCTAATAATAATAATAATAATAATAATAGCCTGTATATTTTACATAGACTCTTTATTTGTTTTTAGTGTGATGCAGTAGATGAAGAAAGACAATATTTCCTACCATTGAAGAGTCCTTACTTGATTCAAGTTGACAAAATTTTTACTCGTGAAAACTATTAAAAATTACATTTAAAGCTTATGTTTGGACTAAAGCTATATTCCAAAGTGTCTGACAAATATTTGGTGCCTTTATATATCATAGGATCAAAAGAATCCTACGGTACTAATTTTTGTTTAATAATGAATATAAGAGATTTAGTGAATGTTTCACTAGTTACCTATTATAAATTATATATTTCGTTATTTTATAGATACTATATTTTTAACTATTGATAAAAGAGGATTGCCATCTTCTTCACAGCAGTAAAATATTTTTTTATATTCATATGGTAGTATAAAATGTGCCCTTGAATTAATAAAACTGATGTTCTACATTCATAAACAGAGCCTACATTTTCTGGTCTATAAAATACCATATTTCCCCTCATATTTGTTGTACTATAAATGCATGGTGATCTATGTATTAAAACTAACTTTTATCTTACTATTCATTTTAAATAACTAAAGAAACAAGGGACAGTTTTTAAAACATCTTGTTTATCTTTTCTTGGTCCAGAATTTTGTTTAAAAATGTTTAGTGTTCATGGTATATATTGTCAAACTATGAGAGAAATAATTAAATGCTAAATTCATTGAGTGTTAATGAAAATGTTGAGAGTGCATAGCAAAAAATGTATTTTAAATGTTAAATGTACAGTGTATATTTATATTTTTGTACTTATGATAAATAAAACCCAAATAATTCAATTAGATTATTACATATTTTATATTATATCCTTTATGTTAATAATTCTTTATATTTTTATGTGTGTGCTGCTATATTCTGGTTCCTTTCTATCCTCGTCTTCTTTTGCTTTTAACTAACAATCTTTCCACATTCAATGTTAAAATAGAGTAGTAGTTATAAATAGATAGCCACTGTCAAAGATATATATATATATATGTATGTGTTTTTATATATGTGTATATATGTATGTGCATGGGTATGTAGCAAAAAATTATAAACTTATGAGCAACAACCAAAAGAACAAGTGCAAAACTCCATAAATACTTCATAATATAAAACAAAAACACTGTCTGGCTACTACAGTTAAATTAGCCCCTCATTCCCCACCCTCCCTTACTCACCCGTGTATACTCTAAAATGGTGGTAAATGTGCCCAGTATACATAAACATAATCAAATATGTATTTAATTAGTGCGTAGTTTAAAGCTTGTTATTTATATGATTATTTCACATATATTATTTGCTTTTATTTTATTTTACTTGAGCTATACTAGCATAGTTAATAATCATTGTGATCTTGATTCTTGATTATTTGTTCAACACTTGGCACACTTTTGTTTGCGATAAGTATTCAGCAGGCCCTGGGTTGTAAATATCCTAGTTCATAGGCCAATGTTTGTTGGCGAGGGGCAAGGGGAAGTGTTGCAATCCCATATACATTGGTCAAGGTCATTAGAAGAACTTCTCTAGCTTTGCCTGCTGTTTTCAAGCTGCAGGTCCTGAGCTTCATAAGCTGGGTAGGTAGAAGACCCTTTTGGAAGAATAATTACTTAAAACACAATATTCTTGAATTACAAACAAATATTAGTTTACAAATTAATAATATATAGATACATGTATATTTATTCACAATTTAAACATTACTATCTACACAGTTTGTACAAACAACATTGAATTTAGAAATTAGTCCATATAATCATGGGTAAATGGTGCAGGACTAGCATACTCAGAGAATACGCCACTGCTGGTATGAATCAAATAAAGAAATGGAGAGATTGGTTCTCGATTTATGGTTAGGTGTACAGCGATTGCTCTTTATTAGATGGTTTTCACCTCTCCCTTTACTCAAAAGCAGTTACATTTTCTCTAAATTCTAACTTACTCACCCTAATATATTGGCATAATTCATGTGTGTAGCAGAATGGCCAGCGAGTTTTGAAGGAAAAAAGTATCTCTAAATTTGTCCCTAGTGGGTAAATTGATTTAAAAATTAAATATTAAATAAAGGTATGTTAAAAATGATACACAACCATTTATTCAAATTAAATCCCTCAGAATAAATTAACTTCATCAATAAATATTGTAGGGGGTGCAAGAAATATTCAGTAAAACTTGTGAAGTTTGTATACTACGATAAGAATTACTTTATGTAGCCAAGCGACTAGACCTGCCACCATCAACCCAAAATATGATTATTGCGAAGAATATGGAGATGAGAGCGCAGTCTGATTGTGGTACATCAGCAAAGAAGAGAAGACAGGCAAAGTGTCGGCCTACAGTGAACTGAAAAATATCCTCTTTATTTGGTAGCATCAGGCGACACTATTTGTACACATATTTTGATTTAATGAATAGATATAGGCAAAGCAGATCATTTTTATTAATTTTATATAGGCTCTTGCATTTAACATTTTCCTGTATCCATTGAATTTTTTAAGATCCATGATGGAAACAGGATTCACTGTAGTTGTATTCAAAAAATAAACTTAACTCTCCATTGCCATGTTTATATCAGCGTTACTCAAATACGAAACTAATCTTATAATTTGACCCTTTATTTATTATATTGGATGTCTTGCATTCCCTAAAAATTGCCTGTGAATATAAATTTAAACTGAAAAAACTTGAATTCAATGATTTTTACTGTATAGTAAAATACAAATAACATAAATTAATAATGTATATAAGCTAATGATTAATTATTGTGTAATAGCTTGGTTTATGTAGACTGTTCTCATATAACTTTTATAAACAAGTACGGTATTATATTATTTAGCTTGAAATTTAATACCATTAAACACTTTCTTACTAATTATAGTGACAAATAATATGGCAAATGATACAATTTTTTCTTTATAAACAAATAACCAAAGTATATATATTTAGAAACGGTTTATTATATATTTCTTAGAAATTTGCAACTGTGTTTACTAAATAATTTTTAATTATAGATGGATTTTTTATTATTGATATTTATTAATAATATCTGAATTAATATTTCCCCACCTGCTTCGGTGGCTATGTGGTCTAATGTGCTATTATCGTGTTGTACTAGATTGCAGAAGATGGGGAGATCGGGTTTCGAGGTGCACTGAGGGTGGTTTTCCGCTCTCCTTCCATGTGAATGTGGGTGCACTTCCTCTCAATGAAACCTTCCTAAGCCCTTAACCATTAGTGTAATTAGTACATAGGGGTATGACCTGAACGGCTAGTAAGATGCAGTGCTAAAATAAATATATTTCCCCAATAAATGTGTGGAAATACAAAACTTTTTTGTTTTTTTAAACAACCCTCAGTACACTTAACCTAGATATGAACCACGATCTCCTCATCATAGGCAGTCTAGTATATTGAGAGAGAGAGAGAGAGAGAGAGAGCACCTTAGACCATGCAGCTACCGAAGCTGGTTACTAAACTGTTGTTTAGTGTTAAAATCTTGTTTTGTTTTAACAACACTACGATAATTTTGTTAAACTGTACAATTTTCTTGATACTATCACAAACCTGAAGTATGAAACTGATGCCATTGCGATTCTGAAAATAATTTCAGAGAGACTGCTGGAAGTCACAGAAGAGGTCTACATTGGTTTGATAGACTGGCAAAAGGTGTTTGTTAGGGTGAAGTGGAAGAAACTGATGGAAATACTAGAGAAGATCGGCATCATCTGGAGGGACAGAAGGCTAATTGTAAACCTGTACTGGAGACAGTGAATGAAGCTGATGCTGAATAATAGAAAGACCAACAGCATAGAGATAGGAATAAGAGTGAGACAGGGATGCTGTTTGTCAGTCAATCTGTTCAACTTGAATGGAGAGTGACTGGTCAGAGAAAGCCTGGAGGGATGTGGCAATTTCAGGATAGGATGTGGTGTCATCAACACAATAAAATACTCAAACCATTTAGCATAACTAGCCAAAAATAAAAAAAAGTTGCAGGAAACGATGGACCGATTGGTGGAGATAGGGAGAAAATATGGCATGGAGAACAACATTGGAAATTCATAAGTGATGGTGATTAAAAAAAACCCCACTGAAAATCAAAATTTAAAACCAGGGCTTGGAAAACATAAAACAGTTCAAGTACCTGGGAAGTCTGGTGACAAAGGATGCCTACTGCAAAACGAAAACTAGGTCGAGGATCACTATGTCCAAGGAAGCTTTCAACAAGAAGAAACTACTGCTGACCAGTAAGTTGAGCTTGGAACTGAGGAAGAAACTGATGAAACGCTTGCTACATTTGAAGCAGTATGGGGCAGAAACTTGAACTATTAGGAAGATGAAAAAGAAATAGTTGGAGAGCTCTGAAATGTGGTGCTGGAGAAGACTTGAGAAGATCAAATGGACAGACAGGGTGACAAATGAATATGTCCTTAGAAGAGTGGGTGAGAAGGGAACCATTTTGGATGTGCTTCTTCGTTACAAAGCAAACTGTATTGAACACATCCTCAAGAGGAACTGTCTTTTATGTGACGTCATAAAAGGAAATGTTGAGTGAAAGAAAAGCTTAGGAAGGAGGAGAACTCAAATTTTAGACGACTTGAAGGAAATAAGAAAATTCCGGGAGCTCAAGGAGGCAGAGGACAGTTTAAGTTTACTGACAAAAGGAATGGACCTGTCATAAGACAGAACACCTAATAATAATAATAATAATAATAATAATAATAATAATCTTAATTCATGTTCAGATAATACACAAGGTTATAATTATATTGGAATTAAAATTGATTTTTGTGTTTGAGCAAATTTAAAGGAACAATGGAAGACTAAGATAAATTTAAAATGTATTATTATATTTATCAGCTGCAACAAGAAAATAATCTCCTCTGATATCGTATTAGCAATGTATTTGCATGTTTGACTATGTTTCTATCTACAATTATTGTAATACTGCAAATCCTAGGAAACTGCACATTTGTTTGTGTCATGAATCAAGTTTAATAACAGAAATGTTAAAATATTCATCATTATCATCATCACGAACTGTTTCTAGACTGTGGCCTGGTCAGGTTAGTAAAATGCATCTATCTTCCTCTGTTCTTCCAAAGTGATGTTTGTCTTAAGGAAATTTCAATCCTGGAATTTGCTTTCAAAACTTGGTTAACTCTCGAATGGTCACTCTGTTATACAAAGTACAAAACTTAAAGCTTTTCTGTTTGTTTTTTACCTGAAGGATTACTGGGGTCCGAAGTCCTTATATATTCCTCTATTCATTCCCTCTTCATGCCCTTCCACTTTCCAGAACCTTTTAATTTTAGTTTGCGAGTTGAAGTGCATCCAGTTGTATTTTATGCAAATTGCTACTACTTCTGTTACAATATTCACTTTAGAGGAATGGATGAATTTACAAAATGCAACGTAAGTACTATATTTTATTTTGCTACCTATGGATTTAAAAGCGTTTGTGCTCAATTTCAAAAAACTACAGAGAAAACCATTGGAAAGCACCTCTGCAACTTGATGGCTCTGATGCCATCCCCCAAAAAAACTTTATGAAACATGTTTCACATATGGAAATGTACAAAATGCTTCAACTAGGATGAAATGTGAAACATATGGACAATTTTCAAAAAATCTATAATTTATTTTATGAAGCTCAAGTTTTATAAAACATATAAATAATAATGTTATATGATCATCAAATAGTGTGTTGTATTTATTTCAACAAATAATTTTGTTTTGGGCTAATCTTTCTACTGTTGGGGGACAGTTTTATGTGTATATTGAATTTACTACTTCATTTAAAAAAATAAAAGTATCAGTGTAAATACAAAAGGACTAGTGTGGCTTATAAATGAAAAACTAATTAACAATATATTAAAAAGCTAATAAATTCTGCCATTATTATAGATAATGTAATAAATTAAGGTGTAAGTAGCTAGATTTAATAACTATCACCCACTTAACTTGCCAAATGATCTAAGGAATCACTCATGTTAGACAGGCCTGCTTATGACGGGAAGATTGGTGTTTTAATCATGGTGGGATCTACTGAGGGTGGTTTTCCTAGATGGTTTCCCACACTCCTTCCACGCAAATGAGGAATTCCTAAAATGCTTCCTTCCGCACTCTGCTCCCATTAGATTAATTATCATATATGCGTTTTTGGACAGTTGTAAGGGTGATGGACAATTTAAAGTAGGTTTTGGGATGATGTCAGACACTTATTTTTTCACACTAGCTTACAATTAAAGCTATAATAAAAGTTTGGAACAACCATGTATACTTTATAAGATAAGAGGTAATTGTTAACTTTTTAAATAAAGAGCTGGAAGGTGTATATTGTCTAGATCATGGCCAGTGGTGAGCTGTGTCAGGCTCGTGTATGCCCATTGCTAAATTTTCCTAAAATTTGAAGATGGACTATATTTTTCATAATGTTGTTTGTAATAATTAATGAACAAAATCTTTTGCACTGCCGGCATCACAGGATCTAAGGCATAAAAACACTGACATCTATGCAAGCAGCAGAGAAGGAATGGACAAACTGGAAACGGTCAGACTTTTACACTGTGGAGATGAGACCTGTGTGTTTAAATTGGCCAATTTAGTTGGTGTATTCAGATGCCACACGTGTCACATGTTCTGTGTAGGTGTATAATTTTGTAGATAATTAAAGTTTTGCAATAATTTGTGCTGTGTTTTCTATGCTAAAGTTTTCTTATTTTGTGTGACAATGTGAGGTTATAAAATTGTGCATGTATCGTCCAGGGATGGAATAAATTAGTAAACAGTACATAAAGCTATATATATATATATACTAGCGGACCCGACAGACGTTGTCCTGCCTGAACGTTGGCTTTTCGTTTGGGTGGAATAATTGATTTCGATAATAAAACAAATACTATGTGATCATCACAATTACAAATTCACAATGAACTCCAATTAGTGAGTTACACAAATATTACAAATTCAGTGTTTTTCAAGACAACATACAACATAAAAAAACTTTTCATTTATTCTCAGAAGATCAATTATTCATGAACTTTTCAGAAGGTTTTAACGGTCAATTATTAATATTATATTCATTATTATAAATATTGTGGGGTGGTGGTTGGGGGGTGTGAAATTTTGAGGTTACATGTTCTGATATATAAAAATCTAAAAAAAAAATCCCCCTCAAAAATCCCCCCCCTCCCAAATTCCTAGAACCCGATTGCAGCACCACCTACCGGGTCCAATTGTGAATCTAAACCATCCACGGACCCACTCAAACACACACAAAAAATTTCATCAAAATCGGTCCAGCCGTTTAGGAGGAGTTCAGTGACATACACACGTACAGAAGAATTATATATATTAAGATATAACAATGTATATATCTATATATTATTTATTATTCTGTTTAACATATATTATCATATTCTGAAAATTGAAAAATGACACCTGGACACAGGAATCTAACCTGGGTCCTTTGGCTTAGTACGCCAATGCTCTTACCACTGAGCTATCCAGGAATCGTCCCGTGCCCAGGGTCATTCTTCACTCATATTTTAAGGCAGAGCCTATGATGGACGTGCGGAAATCGTCGGCTATAAGTATGTGATTATATTAATATCACGAGCTATCAGATAACGCAGCCATCTTTGACTCGGTAGTTGGCTTATTGCTGCCATTTGTACAATTATTATAATTCTACGGGATTGCATACTAAGAATTAAATAGCCTAAGCTATTATTTATGCTTTTAGTGAGGATTACTCCATCTAGATATCATATTCTGAAAATTGAAAAATGACACCTGGACATATTATATCATATTATATTAAAAAAAACTTAGATTAAAAAACTGTGAGCTCAATGTTAAAATTTTCACAGCTCACTACTGGTCATGGCCTCAAAAGGGGTAAGTGACTGGCCAGATGGCGCCCTCTCCCTCCCCGAGTTCATTGACACTAGATGACCTCACCAGAATGTTGCAATCCTCCCTTCCTTGGCGATGACATCATTAGAATGGAACAATCCTGCCCATTTTATATTCTGACCCATTTTATTTTGGTTAAATGTCAATACAAGATCTGTCCTCATAGGCATGAAACACCTACATTAAGTACAATGAAGATAATTAGCATATATATATATATCCCTGAAGTCAAGAAACTTTTACTTTTTATATGTAATAAAATTTATACTTTAATAAAAAAAATTGCTAGAGAGTCTGTTATTAATATAATTATTTTTTGCCATAAATGTAGCTCTTAAGAATCTTACAGAATTAAACTAAACAAAACAATGTTTATAAAACATTAAGAATCCCACAATAAATTATAAACTATATGTTTCTAATGCAATAACATTGACAAAAATGACAAATACTATTTACCCTTCAGACCTTAATTGGTATTAAATCTCTCCGGTGCTCAAAATATTTGGCTGAGCCTCTCTCCCTCACCACCCATCACTCCAAACCTCATACATCCTCCATATTCACCATCAATTCTACTCAAACCCTCGTGTACCCTACTTTCCACCAAAGGTTAGGGTTCTAGGTGAAGAAGATCCTGCATTCTACCTTTTGGTGAAGAAACATTTCTATAAAACAATTATAAAGCCAAATTTTTGAATAGTTTTTTATTGTTTAATAATACATTTGAATATATGTTCTTAGAAACACTTTAACATACATAAAATTATATAGTTTTGTTTTTATTTAAGTCTATCATTTTTATTTGCAGTTTAAAGTGCCCAATAAAATTCAGGTGATACATTATTATTAAAAATAAAATGTTTAGTAAAATAACCCTAAAAATTAAATATCTAAATAATGTAACCATATTCTATTTTAATAAAATATTTCCAACACTTGAGAATGAAACTATTTATACAGTTTTATCACTTTAGAGCCTGTACCAACTCCAGAAAATGCTTATCTAAATTGTTAATAAAGCTCGAACCAGGCATCACTTCATAGTGTGGTTTTCTGTAGTCTTCATTAGAAAATAGGGAAATTAAGGTCGGTTTAAACATTCTACCAAATTTTAAAAAACATAAATAAACTGAAAAATGACTTCTGGAAATTGGAATCGAACCCGGGATCTTTGGCTTAGTATGCTAATCTTCTAACCAATGAGCTATCCAGGAGTCGTCCCGTGCCTAGGGTTGTTCTCCACTCATATTTTAAGGCAGAGTTTGTGATGAGCATACATCATTTATCAGCAACAAATGTGTGAACAATTAGAATCATATGGTATCAGACAATGCAGCCACCATTGACTCAATAGTTGGATTTTTGCGGCCAATAGTACAAATACAACTGTACAAATGCGCATATTATGATGGATCAAATAGCAAGCTGTTTTATTTGTTAATTATAGTTATAGCCGACATCTAAATACCATATTTTTTAAAATGAACAAATATAAAGCTTAGTTGAAAATCCATCATAAACCAATAAAGCATTGCTTTATAGTTCATTTAACAATGGAAAATAATGCTTGACCTTCATCATGTTTTGTCAGAGCTTTAAGCAAAAGATCATGCTAAGTCATAACATAGTTTTTTTAAATCCATGCTATATAAAATAATATTTTTTAAATGCATCCAATCAATGCTATCAGATTCCACCATTTATACTTTTGAAACTTAGGTTAATTGTTAAATGGGTTGAGTTAATTTAAGGCAAAAAAAAAATCCACTCGGTGCCATAAACAGTGTCATCTAAACCAGGGATACATTTGCCCTCCCTCTATATTTAACTCAATTCCCTCTGATATTCTCGAATATGAATCTGAATTATGACCTTGCATTAAATTCCAAATAGCTTATAAAGGAATCTAATTTTCAAAAAATGTATATGCAAGGACTACTCCAAATAGCTTCCAGAGGCATCCATATCTCAAAAATTTTATGTTGGAGGATCACTTTAAATAGCTTGTAGAGGAGTCTAATTCCCAAAAAAGCCATTTGAGGACTATTTCAAATGAATTACAATCTATTTGGAATGGTCCTCAACTGGAATTCTAAATTTTCAAATATTTACAGGGGGAGGCTTGGCTTTGGCTTGGGGTTACAAAAAGTCCCTCAAAAACACTTTATCTTCTGTTTGCCTTCACACACAAAGAAGGTGGCACAGGCTGTAACATATTTTTGATCGCTTGTTAGGTATAAACTCATTTTTGAGCACACCATACATCGAAGGTCTACAATGAATTATTTCACAGTCATATTTTATTTTAATCCGCTCTACGTTTAGGTGTCTTCCCCGCTCGTGGTGTGGTTACAGGTGGCGAGTAAAAGATTAAATCGGACATACCGACTAGCCTGGTTCAAGCTCAATTAGAGTCTGAGTCCTTGTTTCCCGCCACGAGCAGAGCCATACCATCGAAGATTGACGACCTCGCACTGCTGTGGATGGCAGAAGCTAGCTCTAGCGGCTGTCCGGAAGCAAACGATCAATGTTCGTCGCCTAGTCCCAACGCAGAGCCACTGCTCACAGCCCTAGTTCTCCGCCGTCTGGGACGCGGACGTCCCTCCCCCCTGGCGCGACCGCGGGGTTGGCCCCTCGCGCGGCCCGTCGCCTGGTCCAGACCCCCGCGAGTCAGCTGGTTGAAATCGATGATAGAGAGACGTGGTGGCTGCGGAGGCGGCGGGGAAGGGCGTGGTGCGCTGCTCGAGGCGGCCGAGCGACAGATGACGCCGCCACCACCGATCTTTCGGCCGGCAAGACTCTTGATACCCGCCGACATGGGGGTGTGAGGGGGCTGGGACTCTGGAGAAGGGACCTGCTGATAGTGGATGGTGGCGGAGCGTCGGCCCTGGACAAATAAAACCATCAGGATGATTCTATTACGCATGGATATACCTGACAGCTAAAAAATAAATTACTACGTCAAGCCATGTAACCTTCAGCTGTAACTTTTGATAGATATTATCAATACCTATAGAATAGCAAAATGTTAACAATGTGTTTTCTTAAAGGTATTCCAAATGTTCATTTGTAGACCACGTGGACTGAGACGTCAGTCACATATTATCTAATTTGCTAGTTATTGGGAGGTCGTGGTACGAAACCCAGCCTTGTGTACTTGGATAAGTTTTCTCATTCTTCCCCCACGAAAATGCTGATATATTTCCTCCAAAATCTATATCAAATAACCCGCTTCGGTGGCCGCATGGTCTAAGGCGCTACTCTCGCAGTAGACTAGACGGCCGGTGGCAGGGATATCAAGGCTCGAATCTTGGTTCGGGTGTATTGTGGGTAGTTTTTCCATAATGGTTTTCCCCTTCCTCTCCACGAGAATTCTGGTACACTTCCTATAAATATAACCTCCCTAATCCCTAAAATCACTAGCGTAGTTAATACATAAGTGTGTATTCCGAACGGGTAGTAAGGTGCAGTGCCTTTCTCTCTCTCTCTCTCTCTCTCTCTCTCTCTATATATATATATATATATATATATATATATATATCTTGACTCGATCAATTATGAACGATCTCAATGAAAAATAATGTGTTTCAACTTCTTACGCACTAGGTGCTATGCACTATTCGCTATCAGGCGTTATGCATGAGTATAAACCCAGCCTATTGCCGGTGACGGTGAGATCGGGGTTTGAATCCTGATCGGATGTACTGGGGGGGGGGGGGGTTCTCCCAAACTATTTCCCGCTCGCCTTACACGCAAATGCGCTACATTTTCTTTCAATTTCCATCTCCATACGTTATTAAAGTAATTAGTATATGCATATAATCCGAACTGGTACTAAGAATCTGGGAAATATGTACTAGTTGACTGCGAAAAAAACGAGTTGGCGTGATTACTTCATTTCCGTACTCGTTGATTGCGAAAAAACGAGCTGGCGTCATTACTTCACTTCCATACTGCTGACTGCGAAAAAATTAGTTGGAGTGATTGCTTCCCTGCACTTGTTGACTGCGAAAAAACGAGTCGGCTTGATTTCTTCACTTCCGTACTGGATGATTGTGAAAAAACTATTGTGCGTGATTACTTCACTTCCGTACTCGTTGACTGCGATAAAACGAGTCGGCGTGATTACTTCTCTTCCGTACTCGTTGATAATGGATAGAAAAAAAATCCATTCGGAGTGATTACTTCACTTCCGTACTGGTTGATTGCGAAAAAACGAGGAGCTGTTGCTTCACCTTCGTACTTGTTGACTGAGAAACAGCGAGTGCTCTTTCTGAGTTGAACCTCGGGGTTGCTTTCCAACTCCGCGGCCCTTAAAGAAGGTACCACCAATCAAACGTTAGCCCAGCACGATTTATTCTTCAAAAAAATAAATCATACCAAGTACAGATTACATTCTCTTTAAAATATAAAGTGGACTCTGCACTGTATCCCGGTGTATGCTGTCAGTCTAAGGTTGGATCTTTCACAAAGATTGGTTGTTTTTTATATCAGGATAGTAAATAATAAACTAAATAAATAGCCTACCTTGTTTCTCTTTCAAGATATCCTGATAGTATAATATGAGAAAATGAGACTGAAATGTAGTATTCTGATGACAAGAGTTGAGATAGTAGTAAATTAAGGAAGACCAGAGAATAAAAAAAATGTCCCTTACTTACATGGAGCATGATTAGAAACCATTTAGTAAAAAACACTTGAGTACATAAGGCCGGAATTTCCAGTCACGGACGAAACAGACCATATGGGAGTCACATCTTAGTCCACGTGCACACCGCTACAGGAGGGGATGTTTCTTGGATTTTCACCAGCAAGGAGTCGAAGCTATACAAGCTATATCTTTTCTAGTTCTTGTTCCGGCTCTCCAAACAAACATTTTAAAAGTTCCGGTTTTGGTTATAGTTCGAGAGAAATAAAAATTACTGTTTTCTTTTGTTCATAAGTCCTTTGGCCCTGTCGATTGTAAGTCTAAAACGTATTTTGTGGGATGGTGGACGGGAGGGTGAAAGGCAGGGCTTGGCTTCACAACCGGCCAAAGTATCCTTCCATGCCAACAAGAACAAATGGATCATGGAAACAGTAGATGGCGCTGGCTACCGGACAGGTCTTGCAGAAAAATCATACGTTTGGAAATATCAGTTTTCTCGAGAACTAGTGAAAGTTTTATGTTAATATTTTCAACACCTCTTCTAAGGTAATGTATCAATGTTTATTAGGTGTTACATTTTCTTATTTTGTTATGCAGCCGGCAGTTTTCTAATGAAAAAGGTCAGAATTATTGATATTTGATCACTGTTAAAATTAAAGAGGAGGTGTGTGTATAAAAAAGTATATTATCAACATGCTTCTATTCTTGAACAAACGGTTTACGAAAAGAAGATTTCAAAACAATGAAAATTTTTGAAGATAACCCTTTGTTCCCATGGCTCTGCATTTTCACAACAAATGAAAAGGGCCAATTGCCTTAACTATCTTCCGATTCTTTAAAATTTATGTCTACACGTAACAAACATTGTAAAAGTTTTAAATAAAAACAAATATTTAAAATTCTTTAACTAGAAAATTTAAGCTATTTATAGAAAAAGTACAAAGGGATATAATTCAGAAACTAGATTGGCCCTAATTGTACAATATATTTTTAATTTAGTGTGTCATTTGAAAAGGTGAGTTTTTGTTTATTATGTTTGTCATAGCTGCCAAGTCACAACATAAGAAAAGAGATAATTTCAATCATATTTATGCATAGTTTATTTTCCTTTTCAAATTAATATGTAAATTAACTTCTTTTCTATCAGTTTTAAAGTTGGAAAACGCCGATATGTTGCCATATCTATTACTAGTTTAATGCATTCCGACCAGCCAATTTCTAGGCGGGAATATAAGAAAATATATTATTTGTCTGTAAAATATGTTTCTGTCTTAAAACATTATTTTAAACCTCACTATAAAAGTGTTTTTCTTAATCACCGCATTTTACTGGCCGTTCGGGTTATACGCTATAAAAAGCTATTAAAATACTCGTAATGATATGGTAGTATTCTGTTTTGCAATTAGCAACTATTTGAATTTAAAATGTCAATACTTTCTAGAAATCCTGAAGGTGGGTATGTAGGGAACAGGAGAAAACGGCCAGTGTTTTTGTGGTTCATATAGAAAAAAAAAATTGTTGGCCAAAATAAATTAAATATTGCTTCAGTAAGGACGTAGAGTTTAATTTTATACACATGGTGATATTATCAGTTGTTGAATATCTGTCATGAGTATAGTGGCATTAGATGGAAAACTTTTTAAAGGAAGAGAAAAAGATGTCATTAAATTCAAGGATAATCTTGACCGATATTCAAGAACTTTTAAAGTCATCATGTGAAGAAAATTAAACTTTTTGTTTGTACTAAAGCAATATTAAATTTATTTTGACAAAAAAAAAATGTTGTTACAAAAACTTCTTTTCTAGCATCACCTACATCCTCACCCTAATTTTTATGAATACCAAAAATGGTATTTAGTTTTTGCACCACGTCTTACAAAACATCATCACACAACTGGGGTTGTGGTGAGGAAGATATAAAATAAAGTACCAAAAATAAAATCCGAACAATAAGACCTGGCGGTCTAAGGGTAAGGTGTCAGACTTCTGTGCTGGGGGTTCGGGGCTCAATCCTCGGTCCCGGCACAGATTTATCTGATTGTCAAACCTTTCCTTCACCTCTGACAAGCCGTGTATTAATCACAACTTGTGACTGTGTGGAATGCCAGGCCTCCACTGTGGTTCGGATCACACGTCAAACCTCCATTTAATCTCACAATCACCCTACCATTAAACATTAGGGTAAGTGCGTATAGCCCGTATGGGTAGTAAGACGCGGTGCTAATAATAATAATAATAATACATGAATCGAATAAATAGGTATAAAAGTTTATATTAACTAAATGCTTTCAAAATATACTATGTATAATTTTGTATTGGTAAAACCCATGAAGTATTTTTGAAACGGTTAATAGCAGCTTATTGTGGACAGTTGTATTTTCATAATAGATTGTGAATTATACGTTTCGTACGATTTGTAATTAGTAATTCACTATACGAGAATACAAATCCAGATATAGGAGGACATATTTTTAAGGTAGGGGTGGAGGGAATGTCAGTTAAGGGCAGTATTTTTGCAGTTTTTATATCGAAACCTTTTTTGTTCAAAAGAAAACAAATATTTCTATAGTAGAAACAGAGAGTTTAATTTTCCACACATGGTCATTTCAAATTAATGAATATTTGTTAAGGTTATCCTGGAATTTATTGACATCTTTTTCTCTTCATTTGAAAGTCTAATGCTGCAATGCTCATGACAGATATTCAACAACTGTTGATATGACCATGTGAAAAAATAGTATCTCTATGTTTTTACTAGATAACTATTTTATTTATTTTGGCAGAAAAAAAGTGTTGCCATAAAAACTGAAAAAAACAACAACACAGTAACAACTGGCCTTGTCTCGCGTTTCCTACACTCCTACCTTAACAAATTGCAACGTTAGAAACAAAGGTGTTTATCAACATAATCTAAGTGGTATGTCGACCTAAGTGGCCTTAGGATAAAGTTCTTGTCTAAGGACTCGATGTTTATGGGTTCAAACACAGCTGAGGTCGACAAATTTTTCTTGAATGATAGTAGTAATCTATTTATTATTTATTTATTATTTAGCAACGCGTCTTACTACCCGTTCGGATTATACGCTTAAGTACTAATTACGCTAATGGATTAGGAATTTGGAGGGTTGAATTTAGAGGAAGTGAACCCGCATTTGCGTGGAGGGAGAGTGGAAAACCATTTAGGAAAAACCAGCCCCAGTTCACCCGACCGAGATTTGAACCTCGATCTCCCCGTCCTCGGCGGTCGAGCTCAACATGACTAGCGCGTTAGCCAACTACGCCACCGAGGCGGGTGATAGTAGTAATCCTTAACACAACTTCGTCCAGAGGGGAAGTAAAGCCATCGGTCCTATATCGATTGTGGCATGTAGAAGAATCCTGAAAAGTATGTGAAAATATTTTTCCCGGCAAAATTGGTAAGTTCTTTCACGATAGCTCAGAGACATTCAGCGTGTAAGACAACAAGGAACAACCACATTTCCTTAACTCCCATAGTACATGGGTTTTCTACCAGATGGTGCCGGCAGCACTAACCAGCCCAAGGCCTGAGTGTATACCCAGATCCGGATAAATAGAAAGCACCTCATCACAAACTTCTGGTTGTTTGAATAATCTAAGGAGTAGGATTGAGGAAATTTATTTAAAATAATTTCGGGATATGAATGCGAGATTTCCAGAGAGTCGGGGTTCCTGCATCGAGACCATTCTTCCCTTTCTTTACGAGTCTGGAGTTTCTGGATCCAGATCGTTGGCTTTCCGCCTTCCCCGATGGGACAAGGAATTAAGGGGAGAAGGTGGTAGAGGGGCTGCTATTTCATCCTCTCCCCTTTCCAACCCAAGCCTGGCACGATATGTTTTAGCTCCGAGGCTCTCCGCTCCCCTATTTCCAGCCATTCTCACCATTGGTAAGCCACGCGTCATTCGTACCCAGTACACTCCTCTCCTCTCCTCTCTCTCTCATTTTCTAGCCTCGTGGTTAGTCACTGCTTCCAACGTTCCCTCTTCCTTCAAGCCTGGCCTGTTCGCCTCACTTACCAATCGTGTCTATCCTTTACTCTTTATTTCCCTCTTGTCTGGAACAAACAGACTCCATCTCACTCGCAATCATTTTGGTTCTTTTTTTTTTCTCCTCCTTACTGCCCTACGTGTTGACCATTTTCCACCCCCACTCCCCACCCCGCTTTCGCATTGCTCGTATTAAGAGTAGAGAATGAACAATATCAAGACCAAGTAAAGTTAATTTTACGGAGCTGCTCAAACTAGGACTCCTTTTATAAGAAAAAAAAGGATGGATGCCCGCAAACAATTTTATTTTTACCACCGTGTCTTACTACCCGTTCGGATTATACGCCTATGTACTAAATACACTGATATGTTAGGGATTAGGAAGGTTATATTTAGAGAGAGTGCATTGCATTTGCGTGGAGGGAGAGTGTAAAACCATTTAGGTAAAACCCCCCTCAGCACACCCGACAGGGGTTAAACCCCGATCTTACAGTCTTCGGCAGTCTAGTGTAACACTAGAGTAGCGCGTTAGACCACGCGGCCACTGAAGTGGGTGCCAAAGTAATAATCTAAGGTATTGCTTCATTATTTATTAGTTATTATTGAAATATATAAGTTGTAATCGCACGTGATGTATGTCAGCAGATATCCCGTGTTCGAATCCTGGCTGGCTTTATGTACGCCTTGCTCGTTCTTGAAACGCGTTTGTTACTTATTCGTGGGCGCTCTATTCTTTTGTCTTATATTCGAGTGCCAGGTAGATAAGTTTCCTCCCGACGTTTATGATGATATTATTACTATACGTGAAATTGACATAAATATTAAATACATTTTACATTTATAAGTTTAGATTAATTGAGATGCGTAATTATTATTAACATATTACGAATAACAATGCCTCTATATCGTTTATTCTAAAAACCGTATTGATGTCCCTGCTAAAGCGATCAAAGGTTCGCTCACATTTAAGCAAATTGAAGAGAAGTATTTGGAATCACACATTTAAGCGAGGAGGAAAGTCAAAATGCAGTGGTTTTGATTATAAAGAACAAACAAAAAGGTTTTGTATGTCTTCACAATTATAACTTTGTTTTTAGCATCACATTTTACTTTATTTTTTTTAGCACCGTGTCTTACTACCCATTCGGGCTATAAGCTTATGTACTAATTACGCTAATGATTTTAGGGATGTGGAAGATTATATTTATAGGAAGTGTTCCCGTATTTGCGTGAAATGAGAGTGGAAAGCCATTGTGGAAAAACCACCCTCAGTACAACCGACCGAGATTTGAGCATCGATCCCCCCGTCATCGGCAATCATTTAACACGAGAGTAGCGCGTTAGACCATGTGGCCACCGAGGCGGGTATCACGTCTTACTACCCATTCGGGCTTTAATATACACAATTATAACTTTATAACATGGCAGATACAATGTAACCTAATAAAATAAATGAGTGCATGAAAACCGTAAGATTCAAATAAATGCAAATAAACTTATGTGTTATGTTTTAATATTTTATTGATTTTCTATCATACTAGAATTGCTACTATAGTTATTGTCAGTTTTATTGAAAACTAGTTAATTACCAGTTCTTAGCACGGAATGTGTTTTATAATATTTACCAAAAATAAATAGTTTGTAGCCGCCATCCTGAAAAAAAATAAAAAAAATAGCTTACCTAAATTTTAATTATCCTTTATGCCAGCTGGACGTCCGAGTTATGCCCATGCGAAGTTTCAGCATAATTGGCATAATTGTTTTTTGGGTTGAAGAGTAACCTACACCCATTCATTTCTATATATCAACAGGATAAATCTGTAACCCTGGACTAAAATAATTAGTTCTATTGCAGCCTCAACAAAACAAACTTGAACAACTGCACGTGAGCTATACCATATTTTCACAGCCTCGCTAGACGATACAAACCACTATTTTCTAACTGATAACCGGCCACGTGGTTTAGTGGCTCAGTGCACCTGGCTACGAGACTAGGGGTCCAGGGTTCTATTCCCAGCAGGTACCTTGGGTATTTTTACCGAAAGGGTAACCACCAAAACGCCCACTAGGGTTTGGTTAGTTAGGTTTAAGTGTTTCCACTGATTCCACACCCTCACACTCACTATCACCATCACCTCAACTCATCGGGACATGGAAAGAGCCTCCACGGAAAGGATGTACGATTAGTACATTCAAGCATCCCCTGGAGAACGGTACATTAGTACTGGATAATCTTGCCACAAACTGAGCTACACATTGATATAGCCCAGACATGCTATTATTATTATTATTATTATTATTATCATCATTATTATCATTATTATTATTATTATCATCATCATCATTATTATCATTATCATTATTATTATTATTATTATTATTATTATTATCATCATTATTATTATCATTATCATTATCATTATTATTATTATTATCATCATCATTATTATCATTATCATTATTATTATTATTATTATTATCATCATCATTATTATTATCATTATTATTATTATCATCATCATCATTATTATCATTATCATTATTATTATTATTATTATTATTATTATATTATTATATTATTATTTATTATTATTATTATTATTAGTGACTAATAAATCTGTAGTAAGGAAAAAAGTTTTGCCCTACTAATTTAAATTCTTGAGCACAACGTCTCACTACACGTGCGAGGACGAATCCTCAGCGAACACAGACAATAAATTATTTCTGGGGAAAAACACCCATTATTGAAATCTTGACCTCCCCGTGAGTTGAAACCAAGAGCAAAGCGAGTCTAAAGATACCTTACAAAGTTGAAAAACCGATGCAGATGGAGGTTGGTGGACCAGTTTTGGTGTTGACACGCTCGCTACACTAGCCAAGTGAAAAAAATCATATTCTATATTCATATTGTAGGTTTATATTTATCATGGGAGAGGCTGCTCTTTAAAAAAATGTTACTATCCGTTGTAGAACGTACTGGCACGAGTGATTGTTTGTTATTTACCAATATTCTCGAGTAGTCTTTAAAGAGATCCAGTAGAAGAATAATGGGATTCACAAATCAAAGATACTAGAGTTGGCAGATTCTACCAAACGTTTTATTGTTACGTCCATTGGGCGTTTTCACATTTACCGGCACGATACCGGCACGATACCGACACCGATTTCGGTGGTCATGAAATCTTAGATTAACTTATGGAATGCCTTCACACTTACCGACATGTCGTCAACGTGTCGCTGTCGGCGCCGACATGTCGGTGGAGTGTCGTCGCCCCACTAGAGCCGGCCGACAGTTTGAAACACAGCTTTATGTTTGCTACGTGTGCGTACACATTTTATTGTTAACTAGGCGTATATTTATTAATAATAAAATGGTATGGCCAATATTAGGTATTATGAGGTAACTTTAATAGAGCTGATATGTGTCCTCTAAATATCTTACTTTTATAACCGGGTGCAGCCAAACCAGTCTTTTATGCGCAAGCCTTCGTCTCTTACGTCTTAAATATAACAAATAAAGCAAATATAATTTGTTAACTGTAGCCATTTTGACTATTATTAAGGACTAGGCACATCATGATAGTGCCAGGAGCGGGCTTAAACAAAACAGGAGAGTCGCATCTTCCCGCCCGTCATTAAAATGTGTCCTCGTGGATTCGGGCCGGTGACGTGTCGGTGACGTGCCGGTGTCGTGTCGGTGTCGGTGTTGGTGTCGGTAAATGTGAAAACGCTCATTCACTGCGTCATCTGACAGGTACAAAACACACGTATCTTGTCTGGTCGGTATCCACCCCAAATATTTCATAGTAGTTTCCTAAAAACAGGTGCAATAAATAGGCCATCACTAGCCACGTCACGTGAAGTGCTTGCTTTGACTGACACGTACGTTTAACAATAAAGTCACTCTCGTGTACAGTTTGATAGATGAGCAAGGGTATATAATACTTCTTACTCTACTGAATATCTTCTATAAGAGAACTACATTGTTATTATTGGGAAACAGCATTATCACTATCTTGTTTTTGTTTGGTAAATACTCCCTTAAATATGATACAGTTTTTGCATCGATGTTGCAAGTAGCTCTTTCTTAACTTCAGTACACCACCTGCGTATAACCCGAACGGGTAGTAAGACGCGGTGCTAATAATAATAATGATAATAATAGTACACCACCTTTCGACATACCCGAAAGTTAGGAGATTTGGCAACAATTGGCCGAGAGAGAAAACCGAAGATAAAGCTTTTCTCCATGATACCTTCATTTCCCTCACAGGTGATATTCAGTGTAGATATCTATCCTATTCATGTTAGTTTTGCTCAATGAACCGATGATATATTGTATTAACCTAAAAAAAAAAATAATAACAATAATACTTAGCACCGCGTCTTACTGCCCGTCCGGGTTATACGCTTAAGTACTAATTACGCTAATAGATTAGGAATTGGGAAGGTTGGATATTGAGGAAGTGAATCTGCATTTGCGGGGAGGGAGAGTGTAAAACCATTTAGGAAAAAACCACCCCCCAGTTCACCAGAGCGAGATTCAAACCTTGATCTCTCCGTCCTCGGCAGTCCAGCTCAACACGAAACTAGCACGTTAGCTAAGTTACCGAGGCGGGTGTTATACTAGTAATATCGAGTATCAACTACTGAGTCGATACTTTGATAGTACTTGATAGCAGCGTTCTATTTCAGGCACTTCGGGATTGTGCTGCTTGCGAACTTACACTACAGCTATCTAGGTCCGAACCAGGCAACTTCCAAGTGTCAGGCTACTTATAAGGAAGATTCCATAAACTGTTCAAAATGCAAATTATTATTATTAAAAACCAAGAAACACTTGTATCTTGTAACAAATTTGTCAACAAATTGTTGCACACGTGGATACAATGCAGACGTGGAGAATTTTGGGGAGGGGGGGGGTAAATGACTCTATACCCCTCCTAGGCATTTTTTGGGTGGGAAAAAATCCCTTCCCCCCTCCTACTCCCCCGAAGTTGGCGCCAATGATTCCTGACACTAAACTGGATATCATCTCTAAGGTAACTGCATGGCTACTGCTGGGAAACAGCGTTGTCATTTTCTTGCTTCAGTGTGGTCAATATTTTCTTAGATATAAGACAAATTTCGCAACGCTGGTCCATCAAGTTTGCCAGTAGCTTCTTTTTAAACATGCACTTAACCTCACAACATAGCTGAAAGCTAGAAGATTTGGCGACAGTTAAGAGAAAGAGAGCGAAGATAAACTGTTTCTCCATAAGATCTGCAGTTCCCTCATGGGTGCTATTGGGGGTAACCAAGGCCATAGTCGGGGGGTTGGGGGTTCAAACCCCTCCCCCCGAAATTTTATGAACAAAATATAATATATGGATTTATTTATGGTTCAAAATATCAAAATTAAGGTACATGTACAATTTAGGGAGCTGTGTTTCCATAAAAACACTTCATATTTATAATTTTTCCTAGCCTTCGGCAGTTAGGGGGTTATGTTGCCATAAAAAACACTTCAGATAGCTTATAGAACTGTTTATCATTTATAATTTTTTCTAGCCTCCGGCTATAACCTGGTAACGCTCGTGCGACATGGCCGCCAATCGTCGTGGTCCCTTTTCCTCAGGAGAACTCTCTCTGGACGTTGAACCTTCAAGATCATTCAAGCTGAGGACGTATGTGGTAGGAGCCTGGCCTTTGGTCGTGTGTGGGCGGGACCTGGGCCGGGATCGACTTGAGGGGCTTCGGCTCGAGTTTGTTCTTGGACGGGGCTCAGGAGACGAGGGTGCAGTGGGCAACCCTGCTGGGACGACACCTACAACTCGGTAGTAGTCTAGATAGGTTCGCACAACGTTGCGACCCAGACGGCAGTCTGTCTGACGCAATCAAATGTCAAAGAGAAAACTAGATATATCTGTGAATGGTAATATATGGACTCAATTTTAACCAAAATACCAAATATACTTTCCCAAATAAAACATTATTGATACATGAACATTAAAACTATGGATACATTTATTATAATTTATCCGAGGTATTTAACACGCACTTTCTGAACCAGGTGATTATATCAGCACATGATTAATAAACTAACTTAAATCTAGAACAGACACAGCACCCAGTCGCCCAGCAGTTAATTCATCATTGTGAAAGGGAAAGGCCTATTTCACTAATTATCAATTTTTCGGCCATCCCGGGAATCGAATCGGGGGCCCTTACCTCAAAAGGCAGACTGACCTAAGGTGTTGAACTAATAGTCTAAAGAAAATACCATGAAATTGACAAGGGGCAGTAGATAGACGAGATGAATCCACTTCATCATACCCGATTCATGGGACTGAGGTTACATTCCAAAACTCGTATTCATGTTAATATCGAAACTCAGATAGAATCTTTAGGATTCCTTTCGGTGACAAATAGATACCCTTCTTTAAACCTAGGTGGGGAGAGTAGTAGGGGCGAGGAAGTGGGGAGTAAACTGAGCGAGAGAAAGGGAGAAATAAAGAGGGAGAGTAAGGGAAAGAGAAGGAGTGAGAGAGATAGAGAGAACAAAGGGAAAGCAAAATAATGTGAGAGCGTAAGAGAATGAAATGGAGCTAGAGAACATGAAAAAGAGAGTGAGAGAGACTTTAAGAGAGCATGAGAGAGAATAATGGAAAGGCCGCAAGAAAGAGAAGAATGTGAGCGGGGAAGAAAGGGAAAGCGGGAGAGAGGAAGAGTGAGGAAGATAGAGAGAGGGAGAGAGGAATAGCGAGAAAGATAGAAAGAGAAAGACATAGAATGAGAGATAAAGAAAGAGCAAGAGAGAAAGAAATAGATTGAGAGAACGAAGAAACGAGAGTATGAGAAACAACGACAGAGCATGAGAAAGGAGAGAGAGACCAAGAGAGAAAGAGAACTAAAGAGAGAAAAGAGAGAAATAAAGATAAATGGAAAGTGAGAGATAATGAGAGAGAGCAAAAGAAAAATAGAGAAAGAAAGAACAGGAAAAAGAGAGAATGAGAGGCATAAGGACTACGAGAAGGTGAGAAAGATAGAGAGAAAAAGAAAAAGAGAGAAAGAGATTGGTTTCACTGGACGCATGGTCTAAGGCGTCCCTCTCGTGTTAGACTAGGTGAAAGGTAGATTGGGGTTGGAATCCCAGTTGGGTGTATTGAGGGTGGTTTTCCAAAAAGGTTTCCCACTCTCCCTCCATGCAAAAGAGATACACTTTCTCTAAATTCAACCTTTCTCATTCTTAACTCATTAGCCTAATTAGTATACTTACATATAACCTGAACAGGTATTAAGACGCAGTGCTAAAAAAAAGAGTAAGAGTAAGAAAGAGAGGAAAAAGAAGAGAAAAGGAGAGAAATGGAGAACAAAAAGAAAGAGAGAGAGAGAGGAACTCACTTTCCCCTATAAAATACGGGTCCTGAGTGAAATTTCTGTGAAAGTAGGTAGGAGTGACAAGGAGAGCGTTTGAGAAAGTGTTCTCAGAACTTTCGTATATTTTTATAGAAGGCCAGATAGATTGGGGGAAAAAAACCCAGAGAGACATAAAGAGGATAGGAATTTCCCTATTCGTTACTATACAGAGTGTTAAAAAAAAGGATTCAGACATTTAGGAAAATGTAGTACAGTAAAACCCCGTTAGATTGAACTCTGGTAGTCCGAAATTCTGGATAATACAAACACACTTTTAGAAAAACGGGGAAAAAAAATTAAGTCAAATGTAATATACTTTACTAGTTAACAAGCTCAAAGTTAAAAGAGAATTGTAAGAAACGGTGATATCTGATAATAAATGCATACTATTTACATGGTGTGGTCAACAAAATGTGTTTTCCTGTAACTAAAAATAATTACAATATATATTACGTGTTATACATCAGTTAAATAAATAAAAATTTGATAAAACTCATACAAATGTAATTTAATATTCGTGAAATACTGTATAAATGTATTATCCCACGTAATCCAAATCTTCGCTAATCCGAACAAGCTTCGGTCCCAATTAGTTCGGATTAACAAGGTTCTAGTGTAGGCCTACTCATTAAATTGAGTAAAAATAGTATTAGTAAACCTAGGTCCACAAACCGTATTGTGCAGGGATACATGCGATTTAATATTTTATTTTTTGTAATTAAATTTAATTAACTTTCATTACAATTATACATGGAAAGCCTAAAATCGTCATGCCTTTCTCGAATCAAGATACAAACAGTGATATTCAATAAATATTTGGCTGGACATTTTAGGATAAGTACTAAGAGGACCACTTGTTTTGCTGTACTGACTAACAAGTGAATGGTACCATAACTTTCTACTGAACGATTTACCAATTTTTTTGAAAGATGTGACCCTTAAGTTGGATTCACACTGCGAGGACTGTGCGCGAGCTGTGTCGTGCTACAGACAGTCTCGAACATGCGATTTCCATATGAGTAATCTTGTAAGACCGTTGTGTGATTCACACTCACCATGGTCCAGCATGGTAGGCGCACAGTCCTGTCAGTGTGAATTGAGATCGGGAGCCCTATGTTAAGACCATTTTTATCGCTTCTGTTAGTTCGGCTTCTTCCGGCAAGTGCGAACCTTCACGAAGGTTCTTATCTACAATCTGACATTGGCTGCAGAATATTCCAACACAATTATCGTGTGCAGTAAGTATGGCAGAAGAAAACTTAATAATGTTGGTACAAATATATAATTTGCAATATAAAGAATACGATAATAATCTCATTAAAGAAAATTTTTGGACGGATATAGCGGAAAAACTCAATATCAAAAGTAACAACGGTGACCAAAACAATCAGAGCGTGGTAGCGACATGACACAGCCGGTGTAGAGTCTCTTCAGTGTGAATCCACCTTTAGAAAAATACAACGAATGTGGCTTATGCTTGACGGGGCTCCACCTCATTTTTAGATAATTGTCAGACAACATCTCAATGATAAATTTAATAGAAGATGGATAGGATACTTTCCAATAAATGATTGATCAGACCTTACAAAAGTGAGTTGAAAACTCTTTTCAAAATATTCGAATGAAGGCAGGGGGTTTTCAAAGAGAACGCAACAGTAAGATTCGAAGATGTGAAATGTTTGTGTGAACGGAAGGACAACATGTAGAACCCATTTTTTTAGAGGCATGTAAACCCAAAGAGCATTGTTTTATGCTAGTTCTATTCATTACCTAAATACAAAATAGCCTGTATGTCTAGGTGAGTTGGTTTGTGGACATCATTTTACAAATAATTTTTTAATAATTTTAATGAGTAGCCATCCTACAACATCCTAAATTTCTGAGCCTTTTTTTAATATCATGTATTTAGGGAGACATTTCCACAAGTGCGACCCTGCGTCGAAATATAACTCCTGTACTCTAAAATGGTCTGCACATAAAAATGAGGAGTGGGAGTGAATGGAAATGATCTCCCTTAGGTATCAAACTTTAATTACATCAGTGAAAGTAAACGACTTTATATATGCACTATATTCTTTCGATATCTATTTAATTACAAACAAGTTTTAATCATTTCGTCGGTAATAGATTAAAATATAATATTTGAAACTATATATAAGTCACTCTTACTATAATGTATAGTGGATATTTGACCTAAAAATGAATTAGGTTACTGGGGAGGGGAAGAGGTAGCATAATGATGAGTTACATACCCTGCATTTAACACAATTCATTGTTAGGATAATTAAGTCTAGCAGATTACGGTGGTCTGGACATGCAGTGTGAATGGAAGATTCTAGAACCTTGATCAGGGTACTGACTGGCAAACCCAATGGGAAGAGACCATTGAGAAGCCCTAGACACAGCTGGGATAGGAGTGTAATGAGGTGGACTGGATAGTACTAGCTCAAGATAGAGATGGGTGTAGTGAGGTGGACTGGATAGAACTAGCTCAAGATAGGGATAGGTGGCGTACTTTTTCAAGTGCGGCAAAGAACTTTCGAGTAGGTGAGTATAGATTTCTGATCTTAAAAGGATACAAGCTTCTTCCGTGTAGTAACACATGTCTGTGGTGTTTGGAGACTGGTATCCATGAAAAGACACTTCTAAGGTGTAGCAGTTGACGCTTTTTTTCAAGGTGTTGCAAAAGTACCTGTAAAAATATCATAAAGTTTTCACTATTCTTAATATATTCGCTGCCGCTGTGTTTCTAATGGATACTAAGGGGGGCTGCCTACCTTTGAGCCAAGATGCTTTGTAGTCGTCTAGAAATAATTCACTGTACAAGAAGTGGTTGGTTATTTGACTTATTTTAATAGAGTGCTCACTCCAAAATGGAGTAAAAAGTTATCAACATGCCTCTAGGGTTAACATTTTTTACATTCTAAATGTTATAATTTAAAAATTAATAGAACGGAACTCCGCACTGACTTTCTCGCTATATTGTTTAATAATGGAGATATTTACTCAAAGCTCGTAATATATGTGAAACGAAATAATATACAATAGCAAACCCAAGCATAAATTGCACTATACTTACGTAAAACATTTTTTAAGTCCCAGTTTGAGATTTTATAATTTTATTTTTAAAGAATGTCCTCATTGATATCTTTGGACCGATGAAAAAGATCAATATTGGGTTTACAAGGGTCAACACTTCTTATTGAAATTTCGACTTCCGGTTAAAATTTTCGACATTTTTTAGGTGTTGCACATCTTTATGTCATCGCATTGCTATTAAATTCCTCATTTATAAATTTTGACCAATAAAAAATGTAAATATTGACTATTGAGTCTAAAATGAGGGAGATAGATCATTATTGTGCAAACATTTCTCCTAAGAGGTTTAAGGAAAAATAACAAAACATTTTGAGAGACTTACTTATATTAATAATTACTCTATAGCATTGGAGAATTATTGCGATAAAACTAAGTAGTTTACAAAGTTGTATTAATATATTTGCTAATACCTCAGAAACTGTTGCTTTTATAAAAATATATTTCATTTAAAAGTTTTTTTTATTTTTAATAGTTCTACAATTTTGCAATGATAAGCTATTTAGTATATCAAATATTTGCGAAGATACGGCAATTTCAGCTTCTGTAAAGTACCCTAAAAGTCATTTTCATCAAAATCGTTAGAGCCGATTTTGAGAAAATCGATTTTTTCTTTTTTCGCCCTTTATTATTATTATTATTATTGGCACCGCGTCTTACTACCCGTTCGGGTTATACGCACTTACGCTAATGTGTAATGGTAGGGTGATTGTGAGATGAAATGGAGGACCTACAGTTTAACGTGGAATCCGAACCACGGCACATTCACAAGTTGTGATAAATACACATCTTGTCAGAGGTGAAGGAAGGGTTTAGCAATCAGATAAATCTGTGCCGGGACCGAGGATTGAACCCAGGACCCTCAGCACAGAAGTCTGACACCTTACCCCTAGACCACCAGCCCTTTATTAAACTACACTTAATTTTAAGTTGAAACAGACACACAGACAGATGGCATTGCAAAGACCACTTTTTAGGGTTTGGGGGGTCATGAGAAGTCGACATCCATCAACATTTCAGGTTAGATTTTTTTTTACGGTCGCAATACTTTACCTTTTGTTTTCCAAAAGTTAAAAAATATAAATATTTGCATATAACTTGAAAGTTATTGGTTTTATAAAAAAATGATTCGTTTAAAATATTTGTATTATAATTAGGTCTACATATTAGTAATGATAAGTAATTTCATATCTCAAATCAGAGATATGATAAAAAATTAATAATTTATGCATCAGACCGGAGCCCTTAAAGTCATTTTGCCGAAATATTGAGAGTAGCCATTTTGTTTGGAATATTTATGAATATTTAGTAATGAAATTAAATCAAAATCGTGATTTTGAGAAAATCGAATTTTTATATTTTCACTCTTCAGTGAACTACCCTTAATTTTAGGGTTAGATAGCCAATTCCAAAAAACCCTCAGGGACAGCTATATTAAAACCATAGATACCAAGTTTCAACGTGATCGGTAAAATAGTTTAGGCTCTAGTTGGAGATACAGACAGACAGGCAGACAGACAGACGGAAATTCAAAAACAACTTTTTCGGATTCGGAGGTCATAAAACGTCGAGATTCATCAAAATCTCGAGTACGATATTTTTGACGATCACAATACTTCTCTACCTCTAAGATAGCGAGAAAGTAAAAATAACAAACAGGTTAGCTCATTTTCAAAGAAGTTTCACCAATAAGGGTTGCAGTTCTGAGATCATAAAGCATAGCTATATCATTCTTCAAACAACTAGAGTGGCCTTTAATAGGATCACGAAAGAAGATAATTGAAAATGGTTTAAGGCCGGTGACAAACTGACGTTTTGGTCGCTGCGACACGAACGCCGCGACAGATTTGAAAACGTCGATGTGAGCGTTTTTTGGCCGTAGCGACCCCTCTCATATGAAACAATGCAATACACTAGAGCGACCAGGTCGCGACGTTTGTGTCGCAGAGACCAAAACGTCAGTTTGTCACAAGCCTTAGAGGTTTTTGATACTTCAGGACCGCCATTTTCATAGGACTTAGCTAAGTGTAAGGATACTTCTCTTCAAGTGGTAAGAGTGTGTAATTAATCGAAGATAGTACACGTCCATCACAGTGAAGAATGGCCCTGAACACGGAACTAATCCTGGATAGCTAAGTGGTAGAGAATTTAAACGAATTCTTTTAGCGGCAGTATAATCGCTATCAATAATTATTCCAACAATTTTTGGTATTAAAATTTTTTTTGAAGAATTTAAAGTACACTTTCTGAACCGAATGAATATTTCATAACATAAGAATTTCTTCAAGCGAGAGCGAAAGGGCCTACTAATTTTGCCGAAAAGGGTATTTTCACTTATCTTCCAGGGTTCTTTTACATGCCACAATTGACATGGGACCGTCGCGTCAGCTTTATTTCCCCTCAGGAAGTAAGACGCAGTAATATATATATTCTTTATATGAATAAATCAAAGTTGATATTTCCTTATCGCAAACCCTCGCATAGAGAAAGTACTGTGATCGTAAAAAAAATCTAATTCGATATTTTGGTGGATATTAAAGTTGCATGACCCAATGAACACCACAAAGTGGTTTTTGCGATGCCCTCTGACTGTCTGTCTCTCTGTATCCCGGCTTAAAGCTGAAACCCATTTTACCTATTTGGCTAATTCTGGTATCTTGGGTTTTCATGCGATTCCCTCAGAGGAGTTTTTAAATAAGATATCAAAGCTTAAAATGAGGGTAGTTTATTTGAGGGCAAGAATAAAAAAGGACTTGATTAAAATCGGCTGTATAGATTTTAATTAAAACTCGTATCCAGGCATTGTATGCTATTTAAAACAAAATGACGACTCTATTTGCTCTTGCAAATGACTTTGAGAGTAACTTATTTTACATAAAAGGAAATTTCTAATTTGGATCATACTTCAGTAACTCTTTTAGATAAGAAATAACTTATCATTGCAAACATGTAGGACTATAAAAATAAAAATCTTTTATTATTATTATTTAGCACCACGTCTTACTACCCGTTCGGGTTATACGCTTAAGTACTAATTACACTAATGGATTAGGAATTGGGAAGGTTGAATTTATTTTAAGTGAACCCGCATTTGCGTGGAGGGAGAGTGGAAAACCATTTAGGAAAAACCCCCCCCAGTTCACCCGACCGAGATTCGAACCTCGATCTCCCCGTCCACGGTGGTCTGGCTCAACACGACTGGTGCGTTAGCCAACTACGTCACCGAGGCGGGTAAAAAAAATCTTTTATTTGAAATATATATTTTATACAAGAAATATTTTACGAGATATAAGCAAATATACTATATATTTTTATAGAATCTTTATAATAGGGAATTGATTGTTATGCTCTTTTGGGGACAGAAATGTCCTTCTTTTCTAAACGTTTCTGTAACAGTGTATATTAGTTCATTTATGCTTTTTGGTAGAATGTGATACTATTTTTTTTCCATTATGTTTCTTCAACGATGTATATTATTTAATTTCATATATCTTACGAGTTTTAAGTAACAGTGGCGTATTCTGAGAAAAATGAATAGGTATGCTGTACTCTAAAAGTTGCAGGGGAGATTTGGGGGCCGAGGACTCTCAAGCACCGTTGTTCAAGAACGTCAAGGGATTATTTCAAGGGAAATATTTAAAGATGTGTGCCTATAGGAATTTCTAGCCCCCTTCCCACTCCTATATTCTCCCTTCTTTTATTTTTTTATTTATCCATAACGATGATTACCATCCACTCAAAATGTAATAAAAGTAACTCCATGTGTCAGCCCGCATTCAGGTTATATCTACCATGTGGCTACCAAACTGTCTGGCGAATTAATGCCAACTCTTGCGGATAGAGGGTGTCATGTGGTCAAGATCAAGAATGTGAAAAGGGGGAAAACACTATTGTAAAGTATTTAGTAAAAGTAATAAATAATACTTTTTATTATTTTTACATTTAACACTAATGTTTTTAATCGCTTCCATCAAAGAATAAAAATGGAGAGGGCAGTTTTGTAAAGATCAGACTCTCACGAACGTGGCAAGAAGATTGGTATTCTACAACCTTGGTATTCAAACCGGGGTCCACGAACACATCTTAGGGAGTACATAAAACTTATAAGAGATATATATATATATATACTCATATTTAGAACTTACTATTTAATACGTTATTTTGGATGTAACTTATTTTATTTATTTTAAATGTACTCTGTGAACTAGGGGTCAGCGTTGCTAGCTACATATTCAGAAGTCCTGGGTTCGATCCCTGGCACTTTCAAAATTTATCTGTGAAGCAGTGGGTCTGGAATGAGGTCAAACTCAGCCTCCTGAGGACAAACGAGGAGTTACTTTGATAAAGACGTAGCAGCTCCTCCTTATAAAACTGAGATTAAGGACCCAAGGACTCATTGTGCTGACCAAATGACACCCTCTCGCCTCAAATGTTGGCAATATCATCACTAATGGTGGCGTCCACTCGGTCGGTATAGCTCTATTGTGGGCTCCCACCATGGAGTTATTTTATGTGTAGATTATATATAATGTGTAACTTGTACTATACACCGACAATTTTGGGGGCTACCAAGTTGAAGATAAACTTTATTTGATGATACGTGGACAAAAAAAAAAGGTTGAATACTATTGAACTACAGTACTAGATTGTGTGTTAAAAACCGTTGACAATCCAACCATCTGGTATTTGAAGGTCAATCCCAAGGGCGTAGAAAGGGGTGGTCTGGGGTTCCAACCTTCCCTCCCCCCTGTAATTTTTCGGGATTGCTGATGTAGGTATAAAAACTTTGATTGGCTAACGATTAATTAACATTTTCTAGCAGAACCTCCTTGAAAAATGATCTTTCTATGCCCCTGTAAATGGAAATCCAGTATGCTTTGATTCCAACACCTTAAGCCACATGAACATCAGTGCAATATTCAAAAATATAAAAAAGTTACATAGCTTGTGTCCACTGAATCAATGATTCTGATATATTTTAAGGAATGCGTTGGTGTATTTACATATTAAATGTGTTTTTATGAAATCATGTTGAAAATGACATTGAAATTTTTACTCTCACCAGAATAATTTGAATTCTGAAAAAGGAAAAAAAAAATCCTCTTAAATTTATTTTTCCATCCACAAAACATTTTCTCATTCCATCAAGGAGTTTCTTCCGAAAGAGAATATTCTATTCTTAACCACTTGAAATAGATTGACTGTCACTCATATTTTACACGCACATATACCATCTAAAGTGTTATGCAAAATTTGATTTGGTGTCAACATTAAGGAGTCCTGGTTTCGATAACCAGTTAGAGCATCCATTTGAGTTCAATAACTTCTATAATATAACCATGATGCATCTTTTTATATATCCTTCGTATTACTTATACTAGAACTAGTAGTTCTCTTACTCTCTCCATGTTCTTATCGTTACTACAGTCTTACTAATTGCTCTGTAAACAGTAGACCTCGCTCCCTCCATGTTATTATCGGTACTACAGTCTTATTAGTAGTTCTGTGAACAGTAGACCTCGCTCCATGTGCTTTTCTTTATTACAGTCTTAAGGTTTCTTTTTGGATTTCAAATTTTAATTTTTCTATAATTTCTCTTTGGTGATCAAGTAGTATAGAAAACAAATAATCCTATATTCAATATTACAATATATTCATAGATACTAACCGTGGCTCAGTCAGTCTTACAATATGTGCCAAATAAAAAAAAAGGCCCCAGTGACTAGATCGATTGCTTATAATTATAAATTCTAATCACTAGAGATGATCTATTTAACGCAAAAACCCTTTGATCAGACGTCATATTTAAATATATAAACAAACCAAAAACCCATGTAAATACTTTATTTGACCTAGTTTCAAAGAATACCACTGCCAAATTTCGTTAAAATTGGCATACGCATTTGACAGTTATCATGGAACCAACACCAGGGCAGACAGACATACAGACGAAATGCAAAACGGTCTAAAATTTCGTTTCACTTGAACAATCATAAATTAAATTGGCCTTTTGTTTTAAATTAAATTAAAACTACGTTCAGACTCTGAATCAATATGGCAAATTTAAATAAACGTTGTATCTTTTAATAACCAATTATTCTAGTCAAAAAGCGTGGCATGCATATTATCTCAACTCTGGGGTCAGATTTTTGCTGCCGTAGTACAATGAAATTGTTATTTTCTTTCTTGTACAATGTGATTATATTCGACATCATAAACCCGAATCTCGATTAAACGAAATTGTACATGAAAGCAAATAACAATAAGTTCACAGTACTAGTCGCGGGTGACTGTAGTATCAATGATATATATATTTTTGCCGATGATTTCCACACGTCCATCGCAAACTCTGGCTTAAAATATGAGTGAAGAATGATCCTGAGTATGGGATGGAATTTGGATAGCTCAGTGGTAGAGCGCATAGGCTTTATCTCAAGAGACACGGGTTCCCGTGCATAAAGGCCATATCCGTAACATAAAGGTAATCTCAATCTTCTAACCTTCACGATTTCTCTTATCACCGTGCCATCCCCCATCTTTCCGTCATCAGCAGGGTAGTCTAACACGAAAGTGACACCTCAGACCATGTAAAAGTTTGTAACTTCGTCTAATATGAAGGGTAGCAGTCTTTCCTTTCATTATTCCACTTCGGTATGGCTTATAGTTTATAAGATAGGGCCATAGTGTAATACTTCAAGGTAAGACTACTACAATATAGGTTAAACGGATATGAATACATTCATAATGAATTAAATGTATGACTTGTGACAGAAGAATACGTGACACTATTTCTAGTAAATATTTTACCTTCTAGTTGTTCCTGCCTTATTCAGGTCCCTGTTGTACATTGTGTTGGAGGCCACGTAGTCCTCAGCATTCTGAGATAGTAGCTTGGGAAACACAATGTGTCGTTCATACCTGTATTAATACAAAATAGATAAAGTAACATAAACAATGTTAAAACAGGTGATTTCTACCTTGTACTCAAATATGGTTTTTAAATAAACCGTGTATAATGTCAAACGCCCAAATAGTCTTCAAGGGGGGGGAAAAAATATATGTGACATTAACTAAACAGTTCTTTTCTTAATTCTGTCCGAAATTTAATAGTTATAATGAGAGTGGAGGAGGTTACATAATAATGAGCTACATAGCCTTTAGGCCCTAATCATCACGTGGTGAGAACAGGCATCTAGGAAAAGTTACCAGATCTAATCTCATGTATCAAAAATGTTGAGATTTTGTCACTTTTGACAGTCATAACAGTCAGAACTTGCATAACAAACAATTTTTTTAATATTATTTCTTTCTTTTAAGCGTTTTTGCATTATTCATATATAAACTTATGAAAACAAACATTTGAATAGTTTTTTTTTTTTTTGGAAGCGGCATCTGTAGTGCACTTCTCTTCAGGTACCGAATTTAAAATAAATGGTACGGCACACCGCACAGACTTTCTCTCTCTTTCTATAAACTTGTAAGATTTCTGAACGGAATAATGTACATTGTATCATCACCACTCCACATAAGAACACGCATAAAATAATATACAATGATATATAATCAATGAGAAAAGAGGCGCATCTTTGTCCACCTTAGAACATTTCAAACAGTTTAATGTCTTCCACAAGAGTCAACACTTCGTATTAAAATTTCAATTTCTGGTTAAAATTTTAACATTTTATAAGGTGTTGCAGATCTTCAAGTCATCGCATTGATATTTAATTATTCATTTATACATTTTGACCAATAAAAAATGTAAATATTGACTATTGAGTCTAAAATGGAGATAGATCATTGCTATGTAAACATTTCTCCTAAGAGATTTAAGGGAAAATAACATACTTTTTTAGATACTTATATTTAATTACTCTATGGAATTGGAGAATTATTGCGTTAAGACTTAAGTAGTATATGTTTACAACTAAAGCTCACAAAATTGTATTAATATATTTGCAAATATCTCAGAAACTGCTGTTTTTATAAAAATATATGTCAAATAAAAGTTTTTTATTTCTAATAGTCCTACAATTTTTCAATGATAAGTTGTTTAGTTTCTCCAATAGTTGTGGAGATACGGAAATTAACGCTTCTGTAATGTACCCTAAAAATCATTTTCATAGGAAAATGAAAATAGCCAGTTTATTTATAATCTTAATCAACGCCTAGATACGAATTTTAAACAAAATCGTTTGAGCAGATTTTGAGAAAACCAATTTTTTCTCTTTTCGTCCTTCAGTAAACTACCCTTAATTTTAAGTTTTTATAGACACACAGACAGACGGCATTGCAAAGACTGTTTTTTAGGGTTTGGGGGGTCATGAGACGTCGACATCCATCAACATTTCAGGTTAGTTTTTTTTTTACGGTCGCAATACTTAAACTTTAATGTCCAAAAAGTTAAAAAATTCATATAATTGCGTATAGATTGAAAGGTATTGATTTTATAAAAATATGTTTCGGATAAAATATCTGTATTATAAAATATATATACATATTTGTAATGCTAAGTAATTTCATATCTCAAATAGTTTCGGAGTTTTTAAAAAAAATGTTAATTTGACGCATCAGACCGGAGCCCTTAAAGTCCATTTTGCCGAAATATTGAGGGTAGCCATTTTGTTTGGAATATTTATTAATGTTCATAAATGAAATTTAATCAAAATCGTTAGAGCCGATTTTGAGAAAATCGACATTTTCTCTTTTTGCCCTTCAGTAAACTACCCTTAATTTTAAGTTTTAATAGACACACAGACAGACGGCATTGCAAAGACTATTTTTTAGGGTTCGGGGGGTCATGAGACGTCGAAATCCATCAACATTTCAGGTTAGTTTTTTTTACGATCGCAATACTTAAGCTTTAATGTCCAAAAAGTTAAAAATATATATATAATTGCGTATAGATTAAAAATTATTGATTTTATAAAAATATGTTTCGAATAAAATATTTGTATTATAAATATATATACATATTTGTAATGCTAAGTAATTTCATATCTCAGATAGTTTCAGAGCTATTATAAATAAATGGTACGGCACACCGCACAGACTTTCTCTCTCTTTCTATAAACTCGTAAGATTTCTGAACGGAATAATGTACATTGTATCATCACCACTCCACATAAGAACACGCATAAAATAATATACAATGATATATAATCAATGAGAAAAGAGGCGCATCTTTGTCCACCTAAGAGCATTTCAAACAGTTTAATGTCTTCCACAAGGGTCAACACTTCGTATTAAAATTTCGATTTCTGGTTAAAATTTTAACATTTTAAAAGGTGTTGCAGATCTTCGAGTCATCGCATTGATATTTAATTATTCATTTATACATTTTGACTAATAAAAAATGTAAATATTGACTATTGAGTCTAAAATGGAGATAGATCATTGCTATGCAAACATTTGTCCTAAGAGATTTAAGGAAAAATAACATACTTTTTTTAGATACTTACTTATATTTAATTACTCTATGGCATTGGAGTATTATTGCGTTAAGACTTAAGTAGTATATGTTTACAACTAAAGCTCACAAAATTGTATTAATATATTTGCAAATATCTCAGAAACTGCTGTTTTTATAAAAATATATGTCAAATAAAAGTTTTTTATTTCTAATAGTCCTACAATTTTGTAATGATAAGTTGTTTAGTTTCTCCAATAGTTGTGGAGATACGGAAATTAACGCTTCTGTAATGTACCCAAAAAATCATTTTCATAGGAAAATGAAAATAGCCAGTTTATTTATAATCTTAATCAACGCCTAGATACGAATTTTAATCAAAATCGTTTAAGCAGATTTTGAGAAAACCAAATTTTTCTCTTTTCGTCCTTCAGTAAACTACCCTTAATTTTAAGTTTTTATAGACACACAGAGAGACGGCATTGCAAAGACTATTTTTTAGGGTTCGGGGGTCATGAGACGTCGACATCCATCAACATTTCAGGTTAGTTTTTTTTTTACGGTCGCAATACTTAAACTTTAATGTCCAAAAAGTTAAAAAAATTCATATAATTACGTATATATTGAAAGTTATTGATTTTATAAAAATATGTTTCGGATAAAATATCTGTATTATACATATATATACATATTTGTAATGCTAAGTAATTTCATATCTCAAATAGTTTCGGAGCTATTTAAAAAAAATTTAATTTACGCATCAGACCGGAGCCCTTAAAGCCATTTTGCCGAAATATTGAGGGTAGCCATTTTGTTTGGAATATTTATTAATGTTTATAAATGAAATTTAATCAAAATCGTTTGAGCCGATTTTGAGAAAATCGACTTTTTCTCTTTTTGCCATTCAGTAAACTACCCTTAATTTTAAGTTTTAATAGACACACAGACAGACGGCATTGCAAAGACTATTTTTAAGGGTTCGGGGGGTCATGAGACGTCGACATCCATCAACATTTCAGGTTAGTTTTTCTTACGGTCGCAATACTTAAGCTTTAAAGCCCAAAAAGTTAAAAATATATATATAATTGCGTATATATTGAAAGTTATTAATTTTATAAAAATATGTTTCGAATAAAATATTTGTATTATAAATATATATACATATTTGTAATGCTAAGTAATTTCATATCTCAAATAGTTTCGGAGCTATTATAAAAAATGTTAATTTACGCATCAGACCGGAGCCCTTAAAACGATTTTGCCGAAATATTGAGAGTAGCCATTTTGTTTGGAATATTTATTTATGTTCATAAATAAAATTTAATCAAAATCGTTAGAGCCGATTTTGAGAAAATCGACTTTTCTCTTTTTGCCCTTCAGTAAACTACCCTTAATTTTAAGTTTTAATAGACACACAGACAGACGGCATTGCAAAGACTATTTTTAAGGGTTCGGGGGTCATGAGACGTCGACATCCATCAACATTTCAGGTTAGTTTTTCTTACGGTCGCAATACTTAAGCTTTAATGCCCAAAAAGTTAAAAATATATATATAATTGCGTATATATTGAAAGTTATTGATTTTATAAAAATATGTTTCGAATAAAATATTTGTATTATAAATATATATACATATTTGTAATGTTAAGTAATTTCATATCTCAAATAGTTTCGGAGCTATTATAAAAAATGTTAATTTACGCATCAGACCGGAGCCCTTAAAACGATTTTGCCGAAATATTGAGAGTAGCCATTTTGTTTGGAATATTTATTTATGTTCATAAATAAAATTTAATCAAAATCGTTAGAGCCGATTTTGAGAAAATCGACTTTTTCTCTTTTTGCCCTTCAGTAAACTACCCTTTATTTTAAGTTTTAATAGACACACAGACAGACGGCATTGCAAAGACTATTTTTAAGGGTTCGGGGGGTCATGAGACGTCGACATCCATCAACATTTCAGGTTAGTTTTTCTTACGGTCGCAATACTTAAGCTTTAATGCCCAAAAAGTTAAAAATATATATATAATTGCGTATATATTGAAAGTTATTGATTTTATAAAAATATGTTTCGAATAAAATATTTGTATTATAAATATATATACATATTTGTAATGTTAAGTAATTTCATATCTCAAATAGTTTCGGAGCTATTATAAAAAATGTTAATTTACGCATCAGACCGGAGCCCTTAAAACGATTTTGCCGAAATATTGAGAGTAGCCATTTTGTTTGGAATATTTATTTATGTTCATAAATGAAATTTAATCAAAATCGTTAGAGCCGATTTTGAGAAAATCGACTTTTTCTCTTTTTTCCCTTCAGTAAACTACCCTTAATTTTAGGGGTAGATATCCAATTCCAAAAACCCCTCGGGACAACCCTATGAAAACCCTAGATATCAAGTTTCAGCTCAATCGGTAATATAGTTTAGGCTCTAGTTGGAGGTACAGACAGACAGACAGACAGACAGACAGACGGAAATTCAAAAACCACTTTTTCGGATTCAGGAAGTCATGAAACGTCAAAATTCATCAAAATCTCGACTTCATTTTTTTGACGATCACCATACTTTCTCTACCTGTAAGATAGAGAGAAAGTAAAAATGTTAATTGACGCATCAGACCGGAGCCCTTAAAGTCATTTTGCCGAAATATTGAGAGTAGCCATTTTGTTTGGAATATTTATTAATGTTCATAAATGAAATTTAATCAAAATCGTTAGAGCCGATTTGAGAAAATCGACATTTTCTCTTTTTGCCCTTCAGTAAACTACCCTTAATTTTAAGTTTTAATAGACACACAGACAGACGGCATTGCAAAGACTATTTTTTAGGGTTCGGGGGGTCATGAGACGTCGAAATCCATCAACATTTCAGGTTAGTTTTTTTTACGATCGCAATACTTAAGCTTTAATGTCCAAAAAGTTAAAAATATATATATAATTGCGTATAGATTAAAAATTATTGATTTTATAAAAATATGTTTCGAATAAAATATTTGTATTATAAATATATATACATATTTGTAATGCTAAGTAATTTCATATCTCAGATAGTTTCGGAGCTATTATAAAAAATGTTAATTTACGCATCAGACCGGAGCCCTTAAAGTCATTTTGCCGAAATATTGAGAGTAGCCATTTTGTTTGGAATTTTTATTAATGTTCATAAATGAAATTTAATCAAAATCGTTAGAGCCGATTTTGAGAAAATCGACTTTTTCTCTTTTTTCCCTTCAGTAAACTACCCTTAATTTTAGGGGTAGATGTCCAATTCCAAAAACCCCTCGGGGCAACCCTATGAAAACCCTAGATATCAAGTTTCAGCTCAATCGGTAAAATAGTTTAGGCTCTAGTTGGAGGTACAGACAGACAGACAGACAGACAGACAGACGGATATTCAAAAACCACTTTTTTGGATTCAGGAAGTCATGAAACGTCAAAATTCATCAAAATCTCGACTTCGATTTTTTTGACGATCACCATACTTTCTCTACCTGTAAGATAGAGAGAAAGTAAAAATGGTGAATCAGATGACATTTCCGTGAATGAAGACGTTATACAAACCGTATTCGATTATGTTCAAAAGCATGTGTTTACAAAAAAAAACTTTTTAGTTTTGAAACTAATATTTTGTATGGCTATTTTACTAATTTATAAAAATAATTTACTTTATAATTTATGGTGGACAGTTATAAGAAGATGGAATTGTAATTTTATATATATATAAAATTACAATTCCATTTATTCCATTATATACATATATAAAATTACAATTCCATCTTCTTATAGCTGTCCACCATAAATTATAAAGTAAATTATTTTTATAAATTAGTAAAATAGCCATACAAAATATTAGTTTCAAAACTAAAAAGTTTTTTTTTAAACACAAGCGTTTGAATATATATATATATATATATATATATATATATATATATAAATATATATAATATATATTATATATATATATATATATATAAAAGCGTGTCTGGGCTACATCACTCGTAGCCCAGTAGTGGAAAGATTATCCAGTACTAATGTACCCATTGCCCAGGGGACCCCTGACTGTACTAATCGTACATTCTTTACTTGGAGTTTTCCTAAATGGTTTTCCACTCTCCCTCCACGCAAATGCGGGTTCACTTCCTCTAAATTCAACCTTCCCAATTCCTAATCCATTAGAGTAATTAGTACTTAAGCGTATAACCCGAACGGGTAGTAAGACGCGGTGCTAAATATAATATATATTTACTTGGAGGCTCTTACCATGTCCCGATGAGATGAGGTGAAGTTGATAATATGAGGGTGTGCAATCAGTAGAAACACTTAAACCTAGCTTGAGCCTAACTAACCAGACTCTGGGGCCTTTGTTATTATTTTCCTTTCGGGAAGATTACCCATGGTACCGCTTGGAATTGAATCCAGGACAGCTAGATTCGTAGCCCAGTGTATGGTGTGATGAGATGTACTGGATAGAACCAGCTCAAGATAGGGTGTAATGAGATGGACTGGATAGAACCAGCTCAAGATAGGGATAGGGTGGAATGAGGTGAACTGGATAGAACTAGCTTAAGACAGGAATAGAGTGTAATGTGGTGGACTGGATAGAACTATCTCAAGATAGGTTTAGGGTTTAATGAGTAGGACTGGTTAGAACTAGCTCAAAATAGGGATAGGTGGCGTACTTTTGTAAGTGCGGCAATTAACTTTGGAGCTCCTAGTGCCATAGAGTAAGTAATTAAAATATAACACCTCAAAATAGTATTTAATAAAGGAAAGTAGCACGATAACGTAGGAGCACAAACTAAATAATGACTTCTAATATTCGTTTAACAAGAGGAAAGTAGTTTTCTTGAGTGCAAATATTAGCCTTTTTTTTCTAAGGATAAAAATTAATCAAAGATATGGTGGTAGTAAAATAGCTGTGTTATAATCCATGACAACAAAAGTGACTTAAAAATAGATCAACCCTTTAATTATTTTAAATTTTTGAATAATGCTCGACAATATTTTAGACGTGCTAAGTTTGTTATTAAAAATGTTAACTAAATAAGTCACATAAATAAGGTTTAGTTTATTCTGTTGCATTATTGATCGCATTAACTATTTTACTCGTTGTTTTCATATTTGTCATGGAATTTCATTGATCATAGGGATGGCAACGACTGACAAGAATCCAATAATGGGAGTGTTAATGGGGCGAACAAGCTGTAATTAATAACATGGCGATGGCTGCTAGTGGCATGTGACAGACCATCATGCCATGCGCTCGAAGAGGCTGTGCTGGAACGAGGGGAAATTTACCGAGGTGAAAGCGAGATATTTGAAGACGTATTCCTGGAATTAACAACGTTGCTTACTTGGGGATTTCAAGGCTATTTTGAAAAGCGGGTTACTTCTTAACTTGACGCACCTAAGCAGTCCAAGCACTACCGAACCTAGACGCCAATACACAAAATTAAGAGAGGGAATAAAATAGACAGTTCACCCAATGAGGCTTCTAATTTACCTGCTGATAACACTTCTACTCTTCCACTGACGAGTATAAACACCCACAATACTATTTGTACCTTGACAACATTGACTAGCATTTCAAAATTAGCCTTTTCTTGCTTCCTATTCTAGATAGGCATTATGCTTCCACGAACTTTTTTATTCAACATACCAGCAGGAAGATACCTACTGGACATGTTCGTGAATAAACATAGTAGCCTGATATATAATATATTTATAAAAAAAATGCGTTCATAAGGAAAAAACTACTTTAAGATTTAAAAAAAATGATTTTGTGGCGATGTAGAATTAGAATTGTTTATGCTTTTTACTTCAATCTTTTTTTAAAGAATGGTATCAACTAGAAATGCGTTCAAGGTATTAACTGGCAAACCTAATTGGAAGAGACCATTGTTAAGACCTATAAACAGATGTGAAGATAACATTAGAATGGACCTGAAAGAGATAGAGTTTAATGAGATGGACTGGATAGAATTAGCTCAAGATAAAGATAGGGTTTAATGAGATGGACTGGATAGAACTAGCTCAAGATAAGGATAGGGTGTAATGAGGTGGACTGAATAGAGCTAGCTTAAGATAGAGATAGATGGCGTACTTTTTTAAGTGCGGCAATAAACTTTCGAGTACCAAATGGGGTAAGCAAGTAATCAACTAATATTAACTGAATATAGTTTAAACATTTAGAGAAGTTACAATAATTCTATTCTATAAAGTGAATTACAATAGTTATACTCTACAAAAGTTGGTAACAATAAATGTAAAATATGTATGAAACATGCAATTTGTTTGTCTGAAAACTATAACTTTTTAAAAGACAATGTCTAAAACCCGTTAAAATAAGTTCACAAAATACTCACCAGCTATATGAAAATTCCTGCCTAAAATACAGCTAAAATATTTAGAAACATGTCTAAAAAATGTTAAACTAATGGTAAAATACGACAATCCCAAATTATGCCTAAAAGATTTTAAAAATAATGTGAAAATGTATTCATTAAGCCACTAAAACATGCAAACAACTGCCCAAATACTTATATATATGACAAAATTCCACTAATCATGCAAAAGATTTGTTTAAGATCCAAATGAAGATTTCCAAAAATGTGCTTAAAAGGGCTGTAAATCCAAAAAAATAAATACATGGAATTAGTCCTCCTTGATAAGTAGACATTTGGTAATAACCAGAACACCCAGTGACGTTAAACATACTCATTTAATACAATTATTGAAGCCTTACACTGGTTTTGTCTTTGAAACTGGATACATTTCCTCCACTACCATTCATATTATGCCATATGATAACGAATCTAAAGTAATTTCATTTTTAGAGGAGACAAATTAAATAATTCGATTATAATATTGTTTCTTGTTACTCGAGTAAATAAAGTGAAATGCTGAAAGACCTGCCATGGAGAAAAGAAGTGTCCTGGAAGTGTAAGTAAGTGCTGTTTATCACAAATTCAGCAGAAACATGGGCATTGAATGTACGAGACATTAGGAAAGTGGAGGTCATTGGAATTAAGTTTGTGAGGCGCATGCTAACTGTAACAAGGAACAACAGGATTAGGAATAATGTTCCGAGACAGAGTGGGAGTACACAAGATAGAAAAGAAAGAAAAAGTGAGATGTTATTGGTCATTTCCTGAGGATGGAAAATGCAAAGGTAATGATGGAGATAATGTGTGTATGAAAAAAAACTGCAAGGGAGACCAATATATAGATGGGAGGAGCAGATAACAGAGAGTGTGCACGTGAGAGGAGAGTATTGGAGGAAGAATTGTGGTAGGATAGAGGAAGATGGAGGCATTTTACTAAACTGACTCAACCACAGGCTGGAAATAGTTTATGATGATGATCATTTCTTTTAACTCTATAAATACAAGAGGAAGTGTATTTCTTCCAGCTTTTTGTTATCTTTGGAAATATTGTATTATTTATTTGCACTTTACAATCATTTTTAAGTAATCAAACTAATTTTAGTAATAAAAAACTAGGTTAAACACGAAACAATACGGTTGAAAAATATTTAATTTATTTATTAGAGTTGACCTGTAAACATCATCGTATGTGTTGCCATACACGAATACTCCTAGAAGGCTAGAATGTGCATGCAGGTCCAGCACAAAGTCGAGCTCCACATCCTGAAAGTAAAATAAAACAAATGTGTAAATTCATCAATATTATTCACAGATATTAAAAATAATAGCAATTAAACAGTCCAGTGCATGGCTCAGCAACGAGTCAGAAAAGAAAACTCCATCATAGTTAACTTTATTTTTGGGCCTTTTAAACTAGAAAATGTATCAAATGCTTTCACACAATTTTAGAGCGTAATAAATATAACCTTGATCTGTCATAATTGGTAATGTTAGTTTGTTTCCGTCTTGATGGCGATGTGTCTAATAAGCAAACGAAGAGAGAGAGAGAAAGAGAGAAAGAGGTGCAAGACATAAATATAAATAGGGTGTTCGGAAACTCATAGCTCAAACTGCACATATAGTTTGTTTGAACCAAAAGTAATACAAAATCCCTATATACTTACATACAACAAACTATGCTAATACCATTAAATTGTGCTCAAAGTTTAAGCTTACAGCGTCGGGAGAACAAAGATGTGCAAGCATGTGTGTACAGCGGGTTGCATAGGAATTAGGCTTATGGCACTGCACATGTAATAATGACAGGCACTTTCTGTTTTGTATGGCCATTAATGATCCTCAGAACGTATTCTCATTTATAGATGGACTGGTGTGTTGTTTACTATTATTGTGGTATGTTCTGCTGCCGTGATCCAAAGATTTCGAAGTGTGCAGTTCTACGCGCCTAATACCTATGAAACCTGTTGTACACTCATGCTCGCATAATGCACATCTTTGCTATCCCGGCACTGTATGCCAAATCTTTGAATACAATTTAAAGGTATTAACATAGTTTGCCGGATGTAGGTGTACAGGGATTTTATATTACTTTTGGTTCAGACAAACTGTATGTGAAGTTCGGGCGTTAAGTTTCCAAACACCCTTTATATGCAAGCTCAGGTTTAGATGCTGTCATAAACAGCAAATATAATCTGGTTTACCAAGCTTACATTTAAAAAATTTAGTACAGGGGAACCTGCCACTTTTCCTAGATAGTCTTTGACTTTTAGTGGAGTGGATGGCTAATACTCTAGTTCCGCATGGGCTGACTAAGAAGTAAAAAACCTTTCACCGATGCTGAGTTCATAAAGGGAGTCTTTAATGAAGCTACTGTAGAACTAATTGCTGAATTCAAAATAAAGGAACCAATTAAACTGCTGTTTCTTCCGTCCAACTATCAACGTGCACTATTTTGGATATCAGTTCTACAATTTTAAAAGAAGCCTCAAGAGCAGTGTCAACTATGGTAATTCTTTTAGCCATTTTACAAGCGGCTTTCTTCTCTATCTCTAATAGACGTGAAAAACAAGACAAACTTTCCTCTGACTCATCAAGGTAATCGGTAGAAAGATGCCTTTTCATCCCGTTAAGTACCACTACTATTGCCTGATCGCCGAGTGCTTCTTCACAACCTACATGGCGAACGTTATCAGAGAAACACTAAAAGACAAAACTTTCTTCCGTTTTTTTTATTTTATGCTAATATTTTTTCTTTATATTTTCTTAATATATTTTTCCTCTTAAAATTGGGTGGCATCCCTAAGTGCCGCGGTACACTGTTTGAAAATCCCTGGTCTAAGGCGTCACTCTCACAAGAGACTGAACTGATGAGGATGGCGATATCAGAGTTCGAGTCCCAGTTGGATGCAATGAGGATGGGTTTCCTTAAATAGTTTTTCACTCTCTCTCCACTTAAATAAAGGTACAGTTTATATAAGTTTTTCCTTTCACATCCCTAACATATTAACGTATTCAATGCATATGCATATAGCCCGGACTGATAGTAAGATGAGGTGCTAAAATAAATATAAGGCCACCGGCACGCTGGCATTAATTATTAACATTGATATTCAAATTACCCGTATAATATTCTCCCACCTTTTGTGTTTTGAGTACCTGATAAACTATTAAAACAAAGTGTAAGATGATTATTTTATTTTAAATCAACGTGTCCTACTACATGTTCAGGCTATAAGCATATATGATAATTACTCTAATGGAGTGGGGATGAGGAAGAATCATTTTGGAGGTAATATACACGCATTTAAGTGGAATAAGAGTGGGAAACCATTTAGGAAAAACACCCTCAATAGACCCAACCAGGATTCGAACCCTGACCTCCCCGTCTTAACTAGACCAGTCTAACACGTGAGTAACGCCTTAAACAATTTTGCCACTGAAATGGGTCATACCAATGTATCGAAATTATTCTTTGGTACGGATTATGAGTGGTTTCAAGACTTTTCAATACACAAATGAGAGAGCGTAAAATATATGGTTATGTTGTTGGGAAGATGTGAGAATCTTCACCGCGTATTAAGATAGTATCGTTACTTGTTTCAGGATGAATGGAAGTGAAGATCTGCTGCAACAGAATTCACGATGAATGACCTAAAGATGATGGATACTTGTCAACCTACCTTTATCTGGTCTAGCTCTGTCAGCATAGTATGGACGGCATGAAGTGTAGGGTGGGCCCAGCGGGAGATTTGGTGCCACGTTCGATTCAAGTCGAAGCCCATCAATGTAGATCTAGGATTAAACCAAATACACATAGGTCTACTAGTAGTAGTTCTGCGAAAAATAGACATCACTCTCTATATTCAAAAAGTGCTAAATACGTATCAATGTATATTACTTCGTTTTACTTACCTTATGATAATTCTTAGACAACTATTGCGTCCGTTTGTGTACTCAGTTTGTGGGTTGGTTAGTGTTAAGTTTTAAAGATTTAATTGATTAATTAATATAATTGGGTTGGGATTTTCTTGATTAGCTTAGTATTGTGCATTGAAAAATGTATTTTTAAAAAGCAGGCTTCAGGTTGTTGACGTCTTTCAAAAGCCTACTTTTCTCATATTGTCAGATAATTTAAGCCAGTCAAGGATTAAAATTTAAAAATAAGGTATGGTTTGATTAAGTTTGTACTTTATTTAGAATATACAACTAACCAAAGCTACTTATAAAATTTACGTCCGAAGAATGGGCACACCAGCTAGTCTTCATTTATGATATCAGTGAACATATATGTGATATAAAAAGGCCAGTGCTAACACCTCAAGAAGAAAATGGTGGCCACAATGTATTGGAGCAAAAACAAAAGGTAGTGGTAGAGACATATTAATAATAAATAAATTAAATCATAAACCAAAGAAAACATATATTGTATAATAATACTAAGAATTATTGTATTATGGTAGTCATTAAAACTCAGTGGCGTATTGTGGAGTCTTGTGACGGTGAGCAGAGTTAGTTTAGACTGTACCTAAAATTATTTTTATCATTTAGTAAGAGACAGGTCGGATATCAGTGGATATACATTCACAATGTAAAGTATGTGTGTATTGCAGATCCTATAAATAAGTGGTAGAATGGGGACCTAGTGGACGATAACATATCACAAGTAGAGTTTAAACTAGCTCTGCTTACCCTGGAAACACTGCACGACAAGGGACTGATATAACTGTCGGTAAGAATTTATAAAGTATTCTCAAAGAATTTCCAAGATACTTTCGGGGTATGTACACAATACTTTAAGTGCTGTTTTAGGCCATATTTGAATTTGAAAGAGGGTGTTATCTAAACTTAAGCTATTTTTGTATGGCTTTGTAATAATCTATTTATGAAAAAAAATTGGAAATGGTAGCATTTAATTCAGTTTCCAGAAGATTTAAAAATGAAAGGTAACTGGGTCTAAAAAATTAGATTCATGTAGATGTTAATTAGAGTGATGTAGTTAAATAATAGACTCATCACTAAAGTCAGGCTATTGTCGAGGGTGGGCCTGGTGTTTGGAACAAGACATACCAAAAGGTGGGTTTGGAGATTCTTAAAAAAGTACAGAGGTCGGCAGAGATAAGAGTTTAGAAAATTAAAGAGAAGTAGACAGGTGGGGGAGGCGGAATTGTAAGAAGGAACGAATGCAGGATAGACCTAAGTAAACGTTCAAGAGTTGGAATGGGCCACTTTATGAAAAATGAGGTAGAGTAAAAGAATTTGTGTCATGCTCGGGGTTGGAAAAGGGAAATGGAATGGGGGGAATAAGAAAGCGGATCAAAATATCAATAGTAAGAGGAGAGAGGATCATGAATGGAGATCAGATAGACTTATGTGGGAAAGTTTTCCTTAATCCACAGAGCAGTGGTGGAATAGAATTTATTAAGATAAGTTGGATAGGGGTATAAAATGAAGTTAAATATAGTTGGAAATTTAAAAGGATCAAGTTGGCACCGAGAGAAGACTCAATTTCAAGTGAGAAACAAATAAAAAAAATGTGAATCACGAAAATGCATAAGATCAATGATTTAAATGCTGTACGTGTGATACAGTTTATCAGATAGGTATCGAAGTAATATTTAAAAACAAATGAAAGCTCTAAGTGAAAATCAATAGCAAACAATTGAAAAATTCAGACGAATGGTTATGACTAAAATATATTATATATTGTATATTAATTGGTGTCAAATATTCTAGGGGTGTATTCCCATCGACCAAACACTAAGAAAAGTTCATATTATTATAAACATGGGTCTAGAAACGCTTAGTTTTATAGTTATTAAAGGTTTTCCTCAAAGATGGATTTGTCGTGGGGCCTCCTATGAATGGCCTATTTACAAGGCCGTAGCCAGCCACTAATTTCAGGGGAGGGGTTTGGTGAGCACTTCCCCAATTGCGGAAGGCTAGAAAAAAAAATATAAATGATAAACAGTTCTAGAAGCTATCCGAATTTTTTTTTATGGCAACATAGCCCCTAACTGCCGAAGGCTAGGGAAAATTCCAAATATATAAATATATAAATATTAAACACCTATAGAAGCTATCTTAAGTGTTTTTATGGCAACATACCACCCTAGTTGCTGGAGGCTAGGAAAAGTTATAAATATTAAACACCTCTAGAAGCTATCTGAATTTTTTTTTATGGCAACATAACACCATTAGTTAAGTGTAAGAAAAGGCGGTAGCCTTAACTTCGCCATTAAAGTCGATTATTATTATTATTATTATTATTATTATTATTATTATTATAGCTGCCGAAGGCGGGAAAAAGTTATAAATATTAAACACCTCTAGAAGATATCTGAAGTGCTTTTTATTTTAACATAGCCCCTTAATTTATATTTGTATCTTAAATGTGATATTGTTTGAATCATAAATAAAGTTACATAAATTTTGTTCATAAAATTTCGGGGGGTTTGAACCCCCCGACTACCACCCTTCCTATTTAATCACCAGATTTGAGCTCAATGGATATTTATCTTTGGGAACATCAACATCCATTGTTTATGCAATTCCTCTGTCTGATGTCGTTTTAAGAGAGCATATCACAACTGGATGTGAGAAAATGCGTAACCCCCAGGTGTACTCAACAGAGCATGACAAAGCATGAATCGAAGGCACAGAGCACCAGGACCAGAAACAGGACACCATTTTGAAATATTTTTGTAATAAAATGTTCGTTCTTGTGATTTTGTTAAACGTTGTCTTGTTTAATTGCTTTACTTCTTCTGTTAGATTTCTTATTAATTGAGCAGTAAAATTCCTCCTAGCTCAGAAACTAAGCGTTTCTAGACCCATGTCTATGGGAACTTTTCATATTGTTTGGTCGATGGGAATACGCCCCAAAAATATTTGACATCAAAATTAATATACCCATAAATGTATCTAATGATAAACATATGTGGTTCAATTAGGTAATTTTAGAGTGGACGCATCTTGCAAAATGTATTATATTGTGAGCTTTTCATGAAAACGCTAAGCAATGATTTATTTTAAAAAATTCTCAGTATATGCCCACAAAGTATTAGCCTACATTGATTTGAGATTACTGGATCTGTTCCAAGCATAATGAAAATTCCTGGATATCTCCGACCCCTAAAATAATCACTCCACTCAAACACTACCTCATAGAAAGAAGCATAAAGTGGTAATCGAGGAAGTAAGTTCAAACAGTCCCCAACTTATGATTCCAACGTTGAACTCGTTAAGGCGTTTGAAAATTACGTTATTAAATTTGAGCTAGTCATTTTATTTACTGACTTTCTCTGAATACTTATGTACGGTGAATCTCTTCGCTCACATCGAATCACCATGTTCACAATTTTCAGTCAATACCTCTGATATCCATGCTATATTTCTTTAGTGAATCCCTCCATTTATGTAAGGATTACAATATTTAGTGCATGTATATGATTTCCTTAAGGCAAAGTTACATGGCTCAATTTGGTGGAATAGTACGGTTGATTCAACAAAATTGAAAGCAAACTGATCAGTGTAAAATACAATTTAACAAAGTGTTCCACCAAATTGAACATTAAAAGAAGTTGACAAGTTTATACTTTTGTTCAATGTGGTTGTTCATTCAGGATGATTCATCAAAATTGAACAAGTCTAAACACGAATCTTTAACATTGAAAGGTTTTATTTCAGTTTCGTAGATGTATTGTTTGTTAAGAGAGCTTGTTGTTTTGTGCTACCAAACTGTTTTTTAAGGACAGTAAGAATATTATTAATTATTCGCACTGCCAAACGATTTTTTAATGGTGTTCCTTGTATTTTATAATGATTTTGTTTGTTGTGTGAAAGCTTCGGAATGTCCCCACTGCTAATTCATTCAATACACCTTCTGATGTACCTTTGTTATTTCGACGCATCACTCATAGAGTAATTTCCTAACGTTAACACCTTCAAACAAAATATTTTGGTTAATTTCATTGAAATGTGTAAACATTCTCGTTTCAATTTGGTTGAATAAAACGCATTGTTCAACCAAAGTGAACCGTATAAATTCACCTTTACCCTTATCCCAAACCTCAACAAGTCCCCTGAATTGTGTTTGGTATCCATGTTCCGACCTTTAAGGGAATATTTAAACTATCGCATTATAATTTTTGGTCCAACCTTTAATAAGCCCTTGATTTGGGCTTGATATTAATGTTTTTTTGCCATCGCACCTTACTACCCGTCTTGAACGTCAACGTTTAATTACACCATTAAAGTAAGAATGAGGGGTATAGAATAAAGAGGAAATGTACCCAATTTAAATGGAGGGAGAGTGATAAGACATTTAGTTTAAAAACACCCTTGACACATCCGGCCAGGATTTGAGTAAAGATAGCCAAGGCCCATGGTAAACATAATTGAGCCTGTCGCTTAATCGGCGAGTCCATCGACGCGGATAATGTTTACGCTAAGAAATGTCAGTGAATATCTTTAATTGTGAAGAACCAGCATTTTCCCTCGTTTTATTGAAACCGGCTCAATGCTATTATTGATTGTTAAATGTAATGTTATATAATTACTATTTATTATTTATGAAATTCTTTAAATTTAAAAATGACACTGGACACAGGAATCAAACCCGGGACCTTTGGCTTAGAACGTCAATGATCTTACTACTGAGCTATCCAGGAGTGGCTCCATGCTTAGAGTAATTCTTTACTTGCATTTTACGGTAGAATCTATAATGGACGTGCGGAAATGGCTACAAATGTACGATTGCCATGTAGGACCCTACTATTTTCAGCATAAAGCTCTCACGAGTTGAAGGTGGCTGCGTTATCTGAAAGCTATCGATCACTCATATGTAGCTGACGATCTCCACACGTCCATCACAGACTCTCCCTTAAGCTGAGAGTGAAGAATGGCCCTGGGCACGGGAGGACTTGTGAATAGATTAGTCGTAAGGACATTGGCGCACTGAGCCAAAAGCCCCGGGTTCGATTCATATGTCCGGGTTTCATTTTTCAATCTTAAAGAATTTGATAGGTAGATTCAGCTATAGCCGTACTGACAACTATAATAGTTTGGTTATTTAATTCATTATTTATTGGTTATATTATGTATAGTGTGTATCATAGTTGACATTAAAAAAGATGTATTTATTTGTAGGAAATTACAACATCTGTCAAAAGAGAAGGTTGACGAAGACACTTCCAGGCACGCTCATAAACGAAATATGATCTAGTAAGTAGTAACTTTAAGAATTATCAGATTTAATTTTTTCCATATTGATCTGATTATAGGCCTAAAGAAACTAACTTAAAATATTTATTAATGTTTGATTAGGTTGATATAAGCTTAACATTTAAAGGCCTGTCAATATACAAGGGTAAGAATAATTTTTTCATGAATTAATGCATACGAATATAGGTCACCTTTAAACAAACAAGGGAAAAATCTTCTAGTTAATTTAAAATATATATATTTTGGATATTATATTTTCATTATTTGCAAGTTGTTTATAAGCGATACTCGTGTGAGTAAATTTTATCTGCGATTATTAGAAATTATTTTAGTTTTATTTATCATACAAAATTATCATAATATAACTTTGCATCTATAAGTAATATAAATTTAAATGATTGCATAGGGGAGCAATTGTTTAGGAAATAGGCCCTTGTTTGTTAACGTTAATTACATTTGTATTTACTTTTTTCTTAAAGCTTATTTATATGTTGATTAGACATAGCGACATTAATCTCCTCTTCTTCTTCCACTCAAGTGTAATCTAGAAGAAAACGTGAAATTTCCCCGAGGGCAAATAAAAATGCTTCCGTTCTTCTTCTCCTAGTTTTCCAGAGTAGAAAAATAGCCTTGGATGCACAGAAGTAACACAAACTTGTTTATTTTCTTGTTTTACGTTATATCAGCGTAATCAAATATAAAAATGAACAAGCCATAATTGTAAATTGTTCATGTTTATATTTACATAATTATTATTTTCCATTGCTACTAATAATTTTTCATAATTTTAGTTCTTAAACTTAAATAAAATTACAGTTCTTAGATTCCCCCACAGTAAATTAAAACATAGATCTCTCGATAGGAAACTAATCGCAGGACGTGGTAGTTTGAGAAATAATAAAGAAAGAATATAGACCACAAAGAGCAGTCGTGCTAAAATTGCAAAGAGGGGCAGAACATATGGCACCCACGAAAGAAAATGGTCATTCCATCCCAGGGCTTCATTACCCATACCAGTCGTACCCTCGGTTGTTAAGGCCACCAAACCCTGTCAGTTGATGACCCAGACATCATTAGTTATCTCCAAGGCCGTAGCCAGCCAATAATTTCAGGGGGGGTCTGGTGGGCACAGCCCCCAATTGCCGGAGGCTGGAAAAATTTCTAAATGATAAACAGTTCTAGAAGCTATCGGAAGTGTTTTTTATGGCAACATAACCCCCTAACTGCCGAAGGCTAGAAAAAATTATAAATATTAAACACTCTAAAAGCTCTCTTAAGTGCGTTTTATGGTAACACAGCCCCATAATTTGTACTTTTACCTTAATTTTGATATCGTTTGAACCATAAATAAAGCCATATATATTTTGTTCATAAAATTTCAGGGGGGGTTTGAACCCCCAAAACCCCCCCTTGACTACGGCCTTGGTTATCTCAGTCAGGGTAAATGGCTGGGAAATACCGGGTCCCCCTCTTCTAAGACTTTAACAAACAACCAAATGAATTTTTTTAATCAAGGAAATCAAGTCTGAAATTCATTCCAGCTTTCACTATTATTTCTATGAATAAAAATTTAACAAATACATTGATTTGATTACTCTCTTCATGTTAACTCGTGAATAATTGTTTCGTAGTTCAGAAAAGACGTGAGCTCATGCTCAATGTAAAATATATCCTTGGCCTGTTCAAGTTCTTTGCCAAGTTTTCAGCTATGGTTTATTCTGCTGACCAACTTTATTCATTGCGGTTAGTTCCTTTGGAGAAAAACTCAGTGAGGGGACTGGATATGCACTAATCCTTAGCATGGATACATATATTTAAATGTATTGCTTATCATAAAAATCTTATTTTATTTCATCTATTAAAACAACAAAATGTGTAAACCTTGATCCCAACCCTGGCTCAGAGAGTCTCGGGCCAAATATCATAGTACCAATAGTTTTCCTTCCCTCCTCCTGATAGGATTGTGTACGTTATTGTACTCGCTTATATGACTGGAGAGTAGAATATTATAGTTAAAATAATATACCGAGGCGTATTGAGTGTCGGTTTGCCACCTTTTTTGGAAGTGTCCAAAGAGATGTGCTCTCGCTTTCTATAAATACTTCTACAGTACCGGTACCCAAGGGAAAAGCTTTTGACATAATGATACAGAACGCGCACGAGTCTGCGATGAGCTACATTAATGTTTTATTAAATATACTTTCCATGAACAGGGTGCAAGCCGTTAAATACTCGTCAACCATTACCAAAACTTCTCCTTCATTGATTAACGTGCAACGTATTCAACGACTTGTGCTTATGAATCCATCAAAATTTGAAATCTAATTATCTTCATAAGACTGAGTTTCTTCCTCGAGGTAAGCTCTTAAATTCCCTTTCTGATACGTATGTCTCGCGAGAATATTACGAGTGTCTGTGTCAAGTATATCGTACGCTATAGTGCAGGGGTCTCCAAACCTTTTGCTATGCGGGTCACATAATATATTTTACACATTTTTGCGGGCCAAAGTAACGTTCACCTGTTCTTCAAGTAGCAATATTTTACCCTGAATGCCTTGACATGCGCAAATATATCATAACTCAAATTTGTTTCAACATGCAAATTTAGATTCAAATCATATGGTCAGTCACGTCTATAAAAAGATACCACTTTCCAAGGCCAGTCAATGTTTGATAAAAGTGATTGACGTTGATTCTTCTCTGTGAGAAATGAATCAATTTATATGTAATAAATTATATTTATAATAATTAGTCAATATAATAACTTGTTTTTAAATTAGGTAACATCTTTCAGAACTTTCCTTTTATAGCCCTCTGCTGGGAGACTTGGAACTACCTAAAAATCGTCACAGTCAAGCCGTTCTGTTGTCGGTATAAGAAATGGCGCCTGCGACTGAAAATGAGGGTTTGCAATTCCAACAGCACTCTGGCTTGGTGTCACGGGGGGAAGCACGCGTGCGGACAGAAATTGGACTTGTCAAATAAACTGTGTGGTTAATAAATAACGAAGAGAAACAATTAATTTGTTTTTTGATAAAATCTTGGAACGGGCCGGATATCATCTTGTGGCGGGCTGGATGTGGCCCACGGGCCGTAGTTTGGACACCCCTGCTCTAGTGTATTACTATTTGATTATTCTAATCTATATTTGTAAGCTTACGTTATTTCTCTCGTCAACGTTTTCGAGCATTTTGTGTAAAAGAAAACAAGATAATACCTTGGACGTTCTTCAACAGTCTCTAGCTTAGCGAATTTCATTCTGCTTGGAATTACAAAAGTTCAGCTCAAACTTGTAGAAATATTCACCATTTCATCGAGTATTGTTACAATAATTTCTACATTTCTAATAGACTAGAAAGCTTATCCTGAGCATTGCATGAACTTCATTCGGTGAATTTCCAATTTTCTTTGATTGTGCTCAGAAAAACTAATTCAGGTGTGTATATTCAGGAATATCACAAGAACTATGCCTATTATAGAGAGCTTGACTCATAGCTAGTTTTTCAAATCAAATATTAACAGATATTATTGAAACTTTGTCTGCATTCAATATCGGGATGGCATTGTAAAAAAAAAAATGAACTTTTTAATTTATTTGGAAACACTGTACCTTATTGTAGAATATAAGGCTTAGAATATTAAAAACACAGATTTATTCACCAAATAAAATGTAGAGGCTCCAATTTTTGAAAATATTAACTTATTACATTGTGTAACGACTACCACATACCCTTTCTACGTTAATCGAATATTGATGTTTACGGTTTGGCTTTGTGGTATATTTTTATTTGAACTAAATAAAAATCAGTTTAAATATTTAAAGCTGTTGTACCGTGCTACTATTTATTATGAATTATTCTTTCACACATATTAATGGTTAAGGAATTACAACTACTATCACATATTTACCATTTCTGAATCAGCGTTCTCACAACTGCGCGAGTATATAAATGTGTGAGCTTAAGATACAATACTTACTCCAACCATACCTTCCGGGGATAGATTTACAGATATTCTAGATTAAAAAAATACTTAGGCTTCCCCAAGTAACTGGCCTTATAGAGAAACAGATTTTAAAATGAAAGTAATGAAATTCAGAATAAATTTGATTAAAAGAAAGTTCAAATATATTAAATCAAGGTGGAAAACAGTAATCATTACAATGGCTGGATTTAATGGCTGGTTCTAATTTACCGGTAGTTTCCCAGATAAACTCCATCAGGATTCATCATTGGTATAATCTTGAAGACAACATGATCTCTCAATACTTGTGCTATCGGATGGCTGCTCACAAGGAAGTCAATCAGTCCTGCCACACATGACCAAATATTTTCATTATTAACATTGCATTATTGAATTACCACGGAAAAGATACGCACGATATTTCAAAACTAAATTATTGAATATTATTCTAATAAAAAGTTTATTTGATGAGAAAGTGTTATAACCCATATCTTTTGAAGTCCCTTTATTTTACTGTAGGATTGGACACCTCTACCATTAACATGAAGATATTTTTTGATGGGAATCCCTCCAGGGTTATTTTTATGTCCCAAATCAAGACATAGATATTTCCTAGATCAATGGCTTTATTTCATCTAAATATGAATCACATTATTAAAATGTTATTGACTCGCTTCTATTGTGGTTAGATTTTCCTCCATAGTTCCCCACTCTTCTTTAGCCCAAGATTAGAATAGCTGGTTTCTGCTTACTCCTAGTTATTCCTACCCCTGACTCCCAAGACTGATGAGATCGCTTTCTGCTCATGTGCGTTTTCTCGCTTTCTTCCATCCCCCTTCCCCTCCTCCTACCATGAGTGTAGTAGATGGCTTCCATCTCAGTGTGATTCCCCATTAATTCCCTTCCTTTTGAGCGCATTACATTAGATGAGGCGTGTAAAATAGGAAAAAAGCCTTACTTCCCTCTTGAAATAGGTATTTAATAATGTTCACGAATAGAACATATATAAGGATATATCGCTAAAGCCGGTTGACTTTTAACAAGAATTGTTTCAAAACAATGCAGTAGAGAACATTACTGAGAACTTGTTATATTTACTATGTTAAAGCTGGTGACAAGTCGCTTATATCACTAGTACGTGACCTGAAAGAACTGGCACCAATTTCAAATTAACTTGCATTAAATGTGGGCTTTATCAAGTAAATAAAACAGCTAAACCATTTAGATAATTACAACGAAGGTAATTTACAATTATTTAACATGTATATTAATTTAAGTATATATGCCTCTTGTGTTACTATAATCTTTATAAGTTATTGAAAACTTTGATTTGCTTGTTTTTTTAATATGCTTCGCCAATGGTACGAAACAGGTGGATCAAAGTAATAACATGGTTTGAGGAGTGGTATCTAACAGTTGACAAAAGTTATTAGAACTACTTTATATAATCATACCGTTACGTAAGGTTTGTTTAGCACCCAGTATTACTTACTACCCATTCTAGTTATACGCATACGTAGTAATTAAGCTAATGCGCTAGGGATAGGAAGTTTTTATTTATAGGAAAAGTACCCACGTTTGCGTGAAGGATGATTGGAAAACCATCAAGTAGAAATCACCCATCATTTGAACTCCGATCTCCCCGCTATCGGCAGTCTAGCCTATTGGGAGAGTGGAGCCTTATAACTTAGAGCTTAGCGGGTTATACGTAAAGTTATATGATTTGCAGTTGTCACTTTTGATAGAAAGTATCATTACTTTATAATTAATGTTAAGGATGTCAAGGATGACCTCAAAACAAATGCTTGAATTTAATAAAATTTCCTTCCTATCATGATTTTACTTTAGTTAAGATTGCGGTGCTAGGTGTCACCACCTTCTTGACTAGATTAACCAATTATTTAAAGAAGTGTTTAATGTTACAAGGTTTTCCTAGTATATTTTATTATCTGTGCGTTCAACTCCAAGGCTGTATTCATGACTAAATCTAACGTATAAGGATTTGGAGGGAAACTTAGAGGAAATGCACTTACATTAGCGTGGAGAAGAAATGGGAAAACTACGGTGAAATGGCATTGTTGGAAAATCATTTTAAATCCATCTGGCTGAGATTTGAACCTTTACTTCCTTGCCAACGGTGATCTTAACACCTTACACTCTTATACCTTTTTTCTAACCAACAGCATAGGATCTAATATTGTCTAGTGTTAGGTTTAAATCAATTGTAACTTTTCTTGATCGGAGAAATTGCAAGAAATACAGCTTACAGAGCTTGACATTGGTTTAGTTTGAGTCCAGTGGCGTCACGTGGAGTTTTTCCAGAGTAGGCATGGTTAGTTTAAACTGCACCTGGCGATGCTTCTCATCATTCGGTGAAACATTCATAGGCCAGGTATCACCAAGAATAAATTTCCATATATGTGGAATACATTTTATATTCAATTTAACTAAGTGAAAAATGACAACCTGGACAGGGGAATCGAACCCTGGACCTTTATCTTTCCGCACCAATGCTTTATCACCGAACCATCCTGGTTCGTCTCGTATTCGTCTATAAAGACTGATCCTGTGGATAACCATCACGTGATACACATGAATAAATCTTATGTATGGTTGGTCACATGGAAACTTAGAAAGAAATAACATGATACAAGTAGAGTTTTGACATTCTCTGTTTACCTTGGCAATAGTCAATGACACGAAACTGTTTGTTTAAAGTGGTACCAATTGTTTAATAATCTGATGGTGAGTCGTATACATTTAATATTCTTAATAATCAGTTTTATTATTTTGCCAAACATATTTAAAATGTTAATTTAATGTTCAGAATCAGTTACACTACCACTACATACTCGACAGACGTTGTCCTGCCCGAAACGTTGGCTTTTCGTTTGGGTAGCATAATTCATTTCGATAATAAAACAAATACTATGTGATCATCACAATTACAAATTCACAATGAACTCCTATTAGTGAGTAACACAAATATTACAAATTCAGTGTTTGTCAAGAAAACATACAAAATAAAACATCTTTTCATTTTTGGCATTTCGCCCACAACTCCACAAATATCAGCTGTATCGAAAAACAAACATAGCTATGAATTATTCTCAGAAGTTCAATTATTCATCAACTTTTCAGAAGGTTTTAACGGTCAATTATTGATGAACTTTATGATTTTTTTAACGGTCAATTATTAATATCATATTCATTATTATAAATATTGGAGGGTGGTGGTGGGTGGGTGAAATTTTGAGGCTACATGTTCTGATATGCCAAAAAATCTAAATAAAAAAATCCTAGAACCTGATTGCAGCGCCACCTACCGGGTCCAATTGTGAATCTAAACCATCCACGGACCACTCAAACACACACACAAAAATTCATCAAAATTGGTCCAGCAGTTAAGGAGGAGTTCAGTGACATACACACGTACAGAAGAATTATATATATTAAGATATTACTAAATCAATAGGTACCGCTACTAATACTTAGTAGTTTGGGGTTAGTTGTTTTAGATTTCATGATAAATATAATCAATTTTTATTAGTATTATTAATGTGATATGTTAGTCTCTATAATATAAACATGAAGTGTACAAATAATCTTGGTACTTCATGGAGCTAAAATCGATATGTTTAACCACACATAACATTAAATATAGGTACCGCATTATAAATGAATATTAATTCAGCAACAGACCTTATAGTCATAAATTCAAATTATTGACTGAATCCTATTTAGTTAATATTATCACACAACTGATTACTACCAATAATTGATTCCAAATAATAGGATTTCTTATAATACTAGTGATTGTTTAAAAATAAATATTTTATGGCCATTCAAATAATCTCAATAAATACATAAGCAAGTTTAAAAAAAACAAATAAACTGAAGCTCATTACTACGCTCATTGATACTAATGATGTCATAAAAGTTTGCCTAATAGGCATAGCTCTTCACATTGTGTAGTCGGGGTGTCATATGGACATCCAAGGACTGACAGAGTGGGAGAAATATGCAAGGACGTCCTTAAGATGTTCTAGAGATATCTCTTGTAAATCTCACTCCACCTAGAAGACCCAGACCTATTACAATGGTATCACATCGGAAGAATAATAGCAACTTAATATTCTCTACAGAACAACCCTATTATAATATAGTTAGAAGTACCTGTAAAACGTAACTTCGACGTCCAGGAGATTTCCCGTCAGTGACGTCCCACTTACACATCCTAGAGATATCCCTTGGAATCAAGGTGTTTGCTGGGGCTTGGTATTTTAGTTAATAGCCAAGATATATTTGTGTCTCAGCAACTAAATCAATTTGTTATCTACCGTAACCTTTAGTCCATCCTTAAATGTTGCAAGCTTAATTTGATTGGTTTTTTCCACTATGGCTTTGTCTTATAGAAGAGGGCCAAAATATAACCAGTCCAGGTAGACTAAAAACTTTCCCCTATTTTAAAAATAGTATCATTGTATCTCTCTCTATACCTTAATTTACCAGTTGTTTTAGACTACTAACATACAAACAAAGTTAAAAAAAATTATAGACTGATAATATGCATTTTATATTAATTTATTATATACTTATTATATATATATATATATATTGTTTTACAATATTTTTCTTATTTAATAAAATCAATGATGACTCCACGGATTCCCAAAATTTGTGTAGCTTTATGTATAATTTCCTAGTATGTGTGTGAGTGTCTTTCCACACCCTCAAGAAGCCCTAGATGACCAAGTATGTATGTGTGAGTGTCTTCCACTAAACCCTAACTTGAGTCCACACCAAGAAGCCCTAGATGACCAAGTATGTATGTGTGAGTGTCTTGCCACACCCTCAAGAAGCCCCTAGATGACCAAGTATGTATGTGTGAGTGTCTTGCCACACCTCCAGAAGCCCCTAGATGACCAAGTATGTATGTGTGAGTGTCTTGCCACACCCTCAAGAAGCCCTAGATGACCAAGTATGTATGTGTGAGTGTCTTGCCACACCCTCAAGAAGCCCTAGATGACCAAGTATGTATGTGCGAGTGTCTTGCCACCCCAAAGCCTCTAAGCCCAGATGTAGTAGTGTCTTCCACACCCTAAGAGCCTGATGACCAAGTATGTGTGTGTGAGTGTCTTTCCACAACCTCCAGAAGCCCCTATATGACTTAGTATGTGTGTGTGTGTGTGTGTGTGTGTCTCTTTCCACCGCTTCCAGAAGCCCCTAGATGACCTAGAAAGCTTAAACTTTGCACACTTATAGAATAGAGCACGAGACAGAACCTAAAGGAGCTGGATTTTTAATTATTTTTTTCTACTTTTTTTTTCCTAAACAATTCACTAGAAGAATTACCTGTTCCTCTGTCCTTTCTCCATTCAAAAAAATCTCTAAGCTCAGAAGGCCTGGGAAGCTAAAATGTTGCAGGCAGGTAGCTCCTAACCAAAAACAGTGTAGAGGTACATGTTGAATGGAAATTCCTATGGGGGACCCCCAAAATAGGAGCGTTACCGGAAAACCTTAGCTCTAAAAATCTCTAAGCCCAGAAGATCTAGGAAGCTGAAATTTTGCAGGCAGTTTACTCCTAACCAATTAGTATGCAGGAATACTGGCTGACAGATAGTTATAATTGGGAACTCCCAAATGGGGGCATCCAAAAACAAAAGTAGAAAAAAATCTAAAAATTTAGAAGATTTAGGAATCTGAAATTTTGCAGACAGGTAGCTCCTAACTAAAAAAGGGTGCAGTTTTACTTGGTGACCCGCCTCGGTGGCGTGGTTAGATAACGCGACAGTCGTGCTGAGCTAGACCACCGAGGACGGGGAGATCGAGGTTCGAATCTCAGTCGGGTGAACAGGGGGCGGTTTTTCTAAATGGTTTTCCACTCTCCCTCCACGCAAATGCGGGTTCACTTCCTCTAAATTCAAACTTACCAATTCCCAATCCATTGGTGTAATTAGTACTAAAGCGTATAACCCGAACGGGTAGTAAGACGCGGTGCTAAGTATTATTATTATTATTTACTTGGTGACCGAGAATTCTTATCGGGTACCGCCAAGTTAAAATACGAGATTGTAATTTTAAATTAAGTGAAATGTAGTCCCTTGTATATGTACAGTGCCGTAATTACAATGATTTTAATCTGTTTGTGTATATTCATAAAGAATATTGCTAGTAAAATTGCACAAGTAGTTGATATATATATATTTTTAAATCTGTCAATTACAGTTTCATGCCCTGAAGCCATTCTATTGTTTCAACTTTTTCCTTAGGTTTAATTTACTTTGATACCTACTTCAGTGGCCACATGGCCTAACGCACTACTCTAACACTATACAAGACTTTTTAGGAAGGGGAGATTGAGGTTCGAATCTCAGTCGGATGTAATAAGAATACTTTTTCAAAAATAGTTTTTCACTCTTCTTCCACACAAATCGCAGTACAGTTCCTCTAAATATAACCTTCGTAATCCCTAAAATTACTAGCGTAATTATTACATAATTGTATAACCCGAACGGGTGGTAAGACGCAGTGCTTAAAAATATTTTACCTTAATATTGGTGCGTCAAAACTGAACAATAGAATATTCTTATCTATATCCATTTCAAATATCGACGCAAGAAATGCATGTAAAAAAAAAATTATACCTTTTTACGAAAAAAGAAAACCTCACGTTTAAAACCTTCAATAAAAACTAGTTTAAAATAGTGGTAAAAAAATAATTTATGGAGTTTTCCCGGATATTTTAAAATTAGTGCTATTCTGTGGGCCTGTAGATTTTTTTTCTATTTCTAACTAATATTTAGCAGATATATTCATTTTCATTTATTTGAGGTATTTAACGTGCACTTTTTGAAATGAATTATTATATCAGCAAACGAGAATTTCAATGAGCGAGAGCGAAAGGGCCTACCAATTTTGCCGGGAAAGGTATTTTCGAATTCCTTACTGGTATAATTTTTCATGCAACATTCAAAATGGGACAAACGGATTTACTTCCCCTCCAAAGGAAGTTGTACTATGGATTTTTATCGCTCAAGAAAAATACGTCATCCCCGACTGGGCTTGAACCCACGAACATTGGGCTCCGAGGCGAGCACTTTACCTTTAGACCACCAAGTTTGACTTTGTCAAACATAACTTATTTATTTGTTCAGAATTGTATATGTTTTTAATTTCATATATATGTATAATGAGGGATTATGTATACTTCATAACAGTCTATTTAATATATTTCTAATATCCCTTTTTATAACGGGACTGTACTTAAATTTATATTATTATTTTCTATATCAAGTATATTTGCTTCAGTACAGAAAATAATTTACAGTGAAATCAAAATATCAAATTAATAACATCACACAATAAATAAATCTCCTTCTGCATCAATCACTAAGTTACTATACTTTTTTGTGCTTTTATTCCCTTGTTTAAACACTGTAATTCTTCATTTATGTATACGCATTTTTTACGGTTCATATAAGTTCCTTGGTTCATGTAAACGTGAATAATTAATTCAATAAATAAATAAAAATTGCATTACACTCAATTTTGTTGGTGACCCTTGTTGTTACCTTGGCAGACGTAGCTGGCTGGTGATTCCCCTGGATGTATGCGGCTGAGTATCACTACCACATGTTGTTTCTTGCTACCCAACGTCATATTGTTGGGGTGGGTTATTGTCACAAGATCTAAGCGGCGTTGTTGCTATAAGGAAACAATCAACCCAACTATGATAATTTGTATTAAGCCAGTGTCTACTTTAATTTTGTGATATTTTCAGATGATTTTAACACCTGGATTGTTAGCACATATCTACAAATCACAAAACTTTGCAAATGACTTTCTGTCTATTATTTAAGTTTTTATATTATGAAGGTGGATAGAGACATACAAAAGGAATGAACACAATAAAGCTCTTACAATGAAAAGGACACAGGTACACACTTTATATTGCTGCCATTGTAGAAAAAGGTAGTGGCTGCCTCTGTAAGAAAATCGATCGTTACCGCTCAATCCTCCAACCTAGGTTTTACTCCAGCCGATTACGATAGAATGAAACCTAGGTCGGGAGATTGGGCGATAACGATAGATTTTCTTTAAGAGGCAACCATTACCTCTCTGTACAACACCAGAAATTTAAAGTGTGAGTTGTGTTCTTCTATACATTGCAAACTCCATATTGTGTTCGATCCTTTTATATGTTTCTATTCACCTCTCCTATACTTTATTCATAATATAAAACAATTAATTCATGGAGTGAAAATACGTTTTCCTTATAGATGTATATTTTATATTGTTTATGCAGGCTTCGAGATATGTCACAATCCAAAATTTAAAATAAAAAAAATGTTCTTTTAATATAGAAATATACATCGGGCTAACTTTTACTATACCATGTGTAAATACTAATGTATGTTCATTGTATGTATTTTAATATAGGTAGGCTATAGGTCCTAAACAGTGCCTAGTCTGTATTCACAATAACGGTAACGTGGCGTCAACCTCACAAGTCTAATATGCTGGTGATTCAGTTTAGGGTTAGGATCTTTAACTACCATTTTATTGTTAAATGAGAGAGTGAGGTGAATCTACCGGTACCATATATTTTAATTTGTGGTAAATTAAGGTTTATTAATAAATGTAAATTACATTGTTAGGGTAATAATATCTCGCAGATACGGTGGGCAGGTCATGCAGTGCGAATGGAAGTATCTAGAACCGCGTTCAAGGTATTGAATGGCAAACCCAATGGGAAAAGACCACTGAGAAAACCCAGACGGAGATGGGAGGATAACATTTGGATATACCTGAGAGAGATAGGATGTAATGATATAAACTGGATAGAATTAGCTCAAGATATGTATAGGTGCCCGTACTTTTTTGAATTAGATAGTGAACTTTCAAGCTCCTAAAGCCATAAAGTAAGTAAGAGAATAAAAGAAGGTTTATTCACCAAATTAAATTTAAATAATAATGTTTATGGAGAGGGACTAGAAATAATATGACAGATTTAACAATGCATTAACAGTATAAGAGCAGGATAGTGAGCCATTCCCTTAGATAACAACTCACACCAATCAACTAATTCATTCTGGCTAAAGAGAGTGAGCTTTAAATTAATGCACTATCATGCTTGGAATTTGGACGAACACCCACTCATGGTAAAATAACAAAATCTCGTGTAATCTGATAATATTGAACCGTGGCTGCCGAGTCTAATTTAGGAATGCCACCTACTTACAACCTTTTATTACACCTATCCTATCTCAGCTAGTTCTATCCAGTCCCCTCATTACACCCATCACTATCTTAAGCTAGTTCTATCCGTCCAACTCATTACACCTAATCCTATTTTGAGATAATTATACCAGTCCACCTCATTACATCCTATCCTAGCTCTGTCCGGTCCACCTCATTACACCTTATCCCTATCTTGAGCTAGTTCTATCCATTCCACCTCATTACATTCTATCCCTATTCTGAGCTAATAATATCTAATCCACTTTATTACATCTATCCCTATTCTGAGATAATAATATCCAGTATGCATCATTACATCTTATCCCTATGCTGAGCTATCTCTATCCAGTCCACCTCATTACATCCTATATTTTCATGTCAATACCTTGAACGCAGTTCTAGTTTCTTCCATTCTCACTGCATGTCCTACTCATCGTAGCCTTGGCAATTTGAGAGGTTTTTTTATCCAATCGATTCACCCAGCTGAGGTCTTAAAACACACAATCTATACGTTCATAGAGCCATTGATTTATCCATATTAATTTGTACATACCAGTATATACTTCCTCCTGCTTCTCTATACTTTTTCTTAAGATAATTTACATTTTATTCCCAACCACTAGCTCATATTCCTATAGAAATTCCTAAATAAAAACCACAAAATCAATAATATTATTATAATGGGTTATTTTATTTCATCGAAAAATTTAATTTGGTTACAAAATGAATATATTAAAATTAACCCAACGATACGGGTTACTTTAGTATTGATAGCATGCACATACTCATGTTCGTTACCCTCCCCCCGCTTGCTTTCCCACCAACACCACTTTGAAGACGAACTAAAGCAGTCACCATGCATACACCAAAACGTGATGTGAGAACTAAGGTGTTCTTACAGCAAGCCAATTGTCACCTCCCTCTTCCCTATCCCTTCTTTCCTTTCCCCCTCATCTACATCACCTAACTCTTGCAATAACACGAGCACCCTGCTTCCTTCATCTCCTTATACTCCTTCTCTACGTTTTTCTTCCTTTAACACAGCGTGTGAAATATAAGAAGAATAAATAACATCCATCCACACGTTGGCAAACATTAAATTCCCCCTTCTTCCCTACGTACGGCTCGAGCTGGGACTACCTTCGAGCTTCTACAATATGACACCAGAGGCGCTGCCGATGTGGACAGCAGCAGCGTCGTAAGAAGGACGGCTTTAGAGAAGAGGATGTCCTAAAATAAGATTATCTTTAAATTAAGCTATTAATTTTTTTCCCGTAAAATTTTATCACCGTAAAATTAATCATGTAACAAACAAAAACTATAGTCTCCTAGTCGAAGAGTTTATAAATGCTCTTCTTTATAGTTTTAATACTACAACAAATTGCCTTTGTTCTTCAGGGTTGGCCAAGTTTATTTGATTTATGAGAGAAAGCTCCAAATACTAAACGAGCTTGTGTACCCAATCAATAGTAAAAACAAAATTAATAAAACAATTTAGTAATAAATAATAATTATAAGGGAAGATTCAACTATATATTATGTTAAATTCATTTGAATTTTCAAAAACTGTTATACTGAAATGAAAAAGAGAAAACCTGTTATTTTTAAATACATCTGCTTGTGTACAAACTCAGGTAATGGCCCCTTAAACTTTCTAGTCTTAGGTCTGAAACAAATTAATATGGATAAAATGTGTTGTACATTTTATTTAAGGGCCAAGTCAAAGTCATCGCACCTGACACGTAAGCAAAATAACAGGGTGTCTTACTTTTCGAAGATTTACCTAGGAACTATTTCCCCTATGCTTCCAATTTTATTACAGATGGATTCATTTTAAAGCTTGAAAAGAGTTACTAGATATAATTTCACGTATTCATACGTTAAGTCATGTGATTGCAGATGTAACTTTTTGATAGATATTTTCAATACCTATAAAACACCATTCTTATTCGAAGTATTGAAAACTTAACACGTTTACATGGGAATGAATGCGGGGCCCTTGTCTTGGTGCATCAATGTACCACTGAGTTATCTGATCTATCTGAGACATTTATCACTTGCACAGTGTCATTCTTCATCATAGTTTGAATTAGATAATTACCCTGAACAGAGGGAGGAATTCTGGATAGCTCAGTGGTAAGTATTGGTGCACTAAAGATAATGGTGACGGGGTTCTATTCCCATATTTAGGGTCATATTTCAAATTTACGAATATGATATTAAATGCGGCCATACCCGTAACCTAAATATCATTTCAATTTCTCTATATTCGCTATTCATATACAATTAATAAATATTATCATAGTAAAGTGGTGACAGTTTAACTCAGTCGGTAAGTGTTTGTTTACGAGATAAGGGTACCGGGTTCAATTCCTGGAATAGCCAAAGAATGATATCACTGGTGGAATGTGGGTTTCCATTTTCATAGTGGGGGGGGCGGGGGTTGAGTTGTGCTTGTTCTAAATTTAAGTTCATTTATAAGTCGTGTGGTGATATAATCATTCAGTTCAGAAATTGTACGTTAAACACTTCAAATAAATTAAATTAAATATAGTAAAATGTTTTATTGCTGACCTTAAAAAATAAAGTTATTGTTTTAAAAATGGTCTACAAATGTCTATTTGAAAGAAAATCAAAGTATACCCCACTATGATGTACTACAGCTGCCTTGTGCAATTATCGTTCAATTTCCTTGGAAAACATTCCACCAACATCAAAGTTGGTGTTAACAGTGTGGATAAATATTTCATCTTGGTCACAATTCATATCGTTTGGCCTATCTGTGATTGCATTTTCTAGTAGGTACCCGATGCTTATAATAGGATGACCTCAATGTAAGAATTATAACAGTTAAGTTCAATCTACCATCAAAATTTTATTGCACAATTTTAACAAGTATATAATTATAACTTATAAGCTATAAATAGTGATTCAATGATTTGAAATTATTACAGTTTAATAGTTATAAGAAGTCAAACTTGCTATTTCGTGCTTTTTGCGTACTATCGTTAAGGTAAAATTGGTTAATTTATGTGAATGAAATTTAGTATAGCTATGAGATATGAAATGTACACGATGAAGTATTTATTATATTAATAATAATATAAATATATCTATGAAATATTTATAATATATATTAATAATAAATAATAATTTTATTAGAAATATTTAATTGTTTACACCTCATACGCATATCTAGTTATACTAAATTTCAGCCCCATACATAAACTACTATATCTTAACATTGGTACGCAAAAAGTATGAAATAGCAACTTTAACCCCGTAAAACTCGTGAACTGATTTGAAATCATAGAATCGTTATTTATAGCTTATAATATTTAAAATATACTTGTTAATACTGTGCAATACAAATTTGGTGGTCGAATGACCTTAAGTATGAAACAGCTTATTTTAAATGTCTCTGAATGACTGTAATAAGATAAGCTTTGAGGGTAGAATGGTAAGGTAGCCTACTGTTGAAGGAGGTTTAATTCATGTGAGGTATTTAACGTTTGAAAGAGATATTGGAATATTATAATGAACCCCGGGATACTGACGATCAAACATTCCCCAATTTGAACAAATACAATACTTTCTCTATATGAAGAGTTTTTTTTTTTAAAAGTTTCATATTTAGCCCTGGTTATTCTATAAAAATACTTATTGATTTGTATTTAACCCTATCGTTCTGTCTGATTTCTAATTAAATAGTTTAGTCCCATTTTTTCTCGCAATAACATTATACTCGAAGTAAGTCTTAGCTCGTTCCTCCTTGAAACTAAGTCAGATGACATTCCTAGCAGAAGATGAGAAAAAGAGAGAGGAGTATCCCAACCATCTTCGCGGCATGTCATCTACCACCAAGCGAGCTCTACCAGGAATGCAATTTTATGCGAACAATATTCCGGAGGAAGCTCGAGAATTCAAACTTAATATGTATAGTTTTTATTCTCGTTTGAATTTTATACTTTTATTTTTATAGTCACTAATTTAAATATTATTCATCCATCAACTTAGCTCTGTCGGTAGCGTTGTCGGTCTATTGTGCTAAGAGTCCTGGGTTCGATTCCCGGCATGGCCGAATAATTTATCATTGGTAAAATGTGGGTTCCCCCTTTCAAAGTGATGAACTAATGACTGGGGGCTGGTTGTTGTGTTTGTTCTAGACTTAGGCTTGTTTATATGTCATGTACTGATATTATTAGTCGGTTTAGAACGTGCACGCTTAATACCTCAAATAAATGAAATGAGAAATTATGTATTATTCAGTGTATAAGAAGTAAGGCAAGTTTCATAATCATACTTAGTACCCTTCAAGTGCGGTGTTATACTAATTAATCATGTTGATATCTACTTACACTCGAATGGAATGGCCCAAATTCACGTATGAATCTGTATCATTCTACACTGGTCTAGGTAAGTGTCGTCTTGTATTTACTTTAGCACCGTACTTGTGGCGTACTAACTAAGTCTGACTACGAAACATTCCCATTACATTTTGGTCTAGATAAGTGTCGTTTTGTATTTAGTATATCACCGTACTTGAGGCGTACTTAAGTCTGACTATGAAACTTCTTGTCTAGGTAAATTTAGTATAGCCCGATGTCTACCAACGCCATAAAACATATTTTGATGCATTAAAACATATTCATATCTCAAATCATATATTTCAATTAAATTATTAGAATATTATTGTTTGAAATATTTAATGGATATAATCTGAAATATATAAACATTTATTCATATAAATTTGAAATACTTAAGTACAATCCGTTTACCTTGACCGATTACATGTGACCCGTCAAGGTAAGTTTTCAACCTTTCAGGGTAAATGGCGTGTACTTTCTTTTTATATTTTTATATAAGTAGACAGCTTTATCATGCTCTAAAATATAGGTAGTCCATCCATATTCCACACATTAATATCGTAATTTCACAATGATAGTGCGAAGTAATACAGTGTATTTGATAAGCTTTATGAAAAAAAAAAAAAAACTAACCGAAATTCCACCTCACTGATTTTGAAGTAAAAGTTTGTGATTTTTTTTTCAACCAACCAAAACAATTTATCAATATATTGTTTGTACAAATTGATGTTTATAAATAAGATATATGTGGCATATATAGGCCTAAATAAAGACTTATAATTTAATCTTGTTTGTTATCCATTCTAATGGAGTTTATGTCATTATTTGAACGATTTTCTAGATTTTACTAACATAGACGAACAAATGATACACTGGCTTAAGGGGCGTTAGTTGGGTGGAAATGAAACTATTTGATATAAGGAACCCGTATCGGGAAGAGATCCCTTCTAAGCAAATATGGCGACGGAAATGCGCTAGGTCAGGGTATGTGACAAGCAACTATTGGTAATGGAGTGTGTCATTGCACGTTCGTTTATGGGTTGTCCCATTTAAAGCACTGCTACTGCAAGGTAACTGAAAATTACCACGAGCCTACATGTGTTCACCTCAGTGGCGTAGTTGGCTAACGCTCCAGTCTTGTTGAGCTAGACCAACGAGGACGGGGAGATCGAGGTTCGAATCTTTGTCGGGTGAACTGGAGTGGTTTTTCCTAAATGGTTTTCCACTCTCCCTCCACGCAAATGCGGGTTCACTTCCTCCAAATTCAACCTTCCCAATTCCTAATCCATTAGTGTAATTAGTACTTAAACGTATAAGCCAAACGGGTAGTAAGACGCGGTGCTAAATAATAATACAGGTATTCGTTAAACCGTGTTTGCCGTTATTACGCGACTGTGAGCACGCCACTGCACACATTTGCGGTGCAGATGGACATGGTGTTCGAGTATGAAGAACTGGTGTAGAAATTCTAGAAAAGCGGACAGGTTGTACCGTAGACGATACCCTAACAGACGGCATCCAAGGCATACCATGCATCGACAACTGGAACAGCTACTATAGGGAAACTAGTTCCCTCACAGATACTGAGATAAGACGACGAGTGAAGCACCATCAGGTTTGAAGAAGCCACAACGGCCATTTTGGGTGACAGTTTAAAGAGTTACTGTGAACTTGCTATATTTTCACCACGTGTGTAACGCTTATCAATAAATGTCTATGTCACTGTTTTATGTGGCTGGTCATTATCCCAGTTGCCTACCTGCCCCAGCGCATTAACCTAGCCATTTCCATCTAGAAGATATCTCCTCCGGTTACGGGCTCCTTATATCAAATTGTTCCATCTCCAACCACCTAACTTCCTTAAAGTGTTGTATCAGTGTTTGGTGAGCACCCTGTATATTTTCTCCCCCATATCTAGGTATTATCAAGATCGAATGGACCTGCTTAGGTGTCCGCATGGCCTGAGGCGACACTCTCGATATAATCTAGATTGCCGATGACAGGGAGATCAGGGATCGAATCCCGGTTAGGTGTAATGAGGATGGTTTTTATTAAATGGTTTTCCACTCTTCCTTTACCTAAATACGGGTACACTTTCTTTAAATTACCCGCCTCGGTGGCGTAGTTGGCTAACGCGCCAGTCGTGTTGAGCTCTACCGCTGAGGACGGGGAGATCGAGGTTCGAATCTCGGTCGGGTGAACTGGGGGTGGTTTTTCCTAAATGGTTTTCCACTCTCCCTCCACGCAAATGCGGGTTCACTTCCTTTAAATTCAACCTTACCCATTCCTAATCCATTAGCGTAATTAGTACTTAGGCGTATAACCCGAACGGGTAGTAAGACGCGGTGCTAAATATTATTATTTCTTTAAATTCAACATTCCTCATTCTTAACTCACTAACGTAATTAGTACATATGTGTCATATGTGTATAACCTGAGCAGGCAGTAGGACATGTCGATAAAAAAAGATCGAAATTACTAGAGACAGATATACATACATCCATCACATATACACACTCAGATGGAATAGTTTGAAAAAATCTTCTCGTAATTGAGGGTACATAAAATACACTTTATTCAGAATAATGTGTTCAATTTTTGGGATATCTCAATACTTTATCTATAGCTTGTATTCATGAGAAAGGAAACGTGTATATTATATTCAACTTAAATTTACAAAATATTATTGCATCCATTGTTTGCATAGAAACTTATGAAACGTAGCTAGTTATACTTACCACAGTAGTCGCCAGCAGCTCCCTATGGAAGTGAGGAAACTGCCTTTTCTCCAAAAGGTCCAGATGAACCTGACACTTTGAGTAGGAATACGGGTAGCTAAATGCGAATTGATAAACATCTTCTTCGCGGTCAAAGGCGAAGGCAAAAGACAATACGTAATGGTTTTGATGTTGTGGGGATCGGTAGTAGTAAACATATTTGTTCGGCATTCTTTGCCTGTAAAGAAGAAAAAAAGTGATTTGACTTTAACCATTGGTATTAAGGTGGGAATGTAAGGAACGAGAGAAAAGGTAAGGATTTTTCAATTCTAATAGCAAAACTTTTTTGGCCAAAATTAAATAAAATATTATCCTAATAGAAACAGAGTTTGATTTTATTCAGATTGTAATATCAACAGTTATTGAATATCTGTCATGAGAATAGCGGTATTAGATGACAAACTTTTTAAATGAAGAGAAAAAGTTGTCATTAAATTCCACGACACAATTGAGAGATATTCAACAATTGTTGATATCATCATGTGAAGAAAATTAAACTCTCTATTTATACTGGGTAATATTTTATTTATTTTGATCAAAAAAATTTCGTTATTAAAACTGCGAAACCACTGGCCTTTTTCTCATGTTCCTACAGCCCCAAATTAATAAAAATTAATATCAATCTATATTTAATTCAATCAACATAAACCAAATTATTTGCACATCCCCTAATCACTATGATTTCTGAAAATAGTTCCAATTATCACAAGAGAACATCTGGAATTATTGATGAGTTTCAGATTATTATTTGCTCAAAGGCAGACGAAGCAAAGTGAATGATTGGCAACATTTTTGGCGTAAAGAATATTAAGAAGAAAAAATACATCGTAATTAAATGTGTTCATAGAGGATAGAGTTCAAACTAGTAACTTAAATACACTATTTCAACAACAGTAGCTGTATGGCTGCCAGGAACATTATTATACTTGAAAATATTTAGTAAATAATCATTTTTATTCGGATTAACAAACATTAAAATATGAAATTTGTCCAAGAAAAAAATTGTTAAAAAATTCAAAACTAAAAAAGTGTATTTACTCTTTAATATACAAATATTTACTAAGATATATAATTTATTAGTTTGTGAAATATCGGTATTTTAAAGTATTTGTTGTGTAAAATATGAAAATTATTATTAAAAATAAATATTTCCATTTTCCGTTACGGCAAAAATGCTTAGCACAAAGAATTTTCTAACCTTTTTTTAATACAGACAACTTCACTTTAAATCTCGGTTGAAAATACCAGACATTACACATATTAATTAAATTTTAAACTGGCAATTAAATAAATTTGCCTATGTTTTTAAAAATTACTATTCATTATAAAGTACCTATAAATAACTTTCTACTTGTTTTAAAAATATAGACTGCTTGCACATCAAATTTAGTGACAAGACTTCTTTTATTTTAGGGAAGTAACTTAATATTACATAACAGCTTTGGATCTAGAGAAATATTCCACAGTTTCTTGTTTAATCTTTGGTTGTTTTGTTTCATAATAATAAGATAAGTTACACGAAGTTTTGTATTGGTATAAAATGTAAAAATACAAAGTTTGAAACAAATGGAATAGTACTTAACACCTATATTAATAACAATGGTGTATAGTTGAATAAATATATTCAGAGACTTTGCGATAGTATTATGCCACTTTAGTTTTTGAAATAAAATTATTTATTTACAAGTTGCGTCTACTCTTGATTGGTGCAGAAATGCTACTCAAATTTACTCTTAAATTGTACCTTAAATTTTTAAAGAATACATAAGATTCATGCATCTTTCAAATTTGCAACTGCACATGTATTTGCATCCTTTATTGGATCCGGGATTTGGAGAGTGGCTACATTTTCGTCCCATATTTTTCTTCTTTTTATAACATGTATTTCATGAATAGTGCTCACCCTAAGCACAATTTACAATATAGCTACTTCTCACTTCCCAATTGCACGTAGTTTATGCATTTTTATTAATGAGTTTTAATAATTAGCTTCAAAAATACGTTTTTATCTAAATGATAGATAATGTTAAGGATTTCAAACTTATTAAGTAATAGATATTCACACCGAATGCTTCTTGTAATTGAAAAACAGTAGTGACCATCTGATAGCAAACAACCAATCTTTAAAACCTGTTGGAAAATAAAAATTAGCTATTGAAGGTTTTGACCACTTTATTTCGCTGGCCATTTTCGCTCCAGATTGTATGTTTATGAGATACATTAGTGGGTCGAGCCTCATATATTGGTTTTGTATGTTGTTGAAAAAAAAAAATAGTTTCTTCCCTGTCATAGCTTGATTAGACTTGGACTCTAATAAATCTATTTTTCTGTACTGTATCTTCTAATTAAAACAAAAATACCCATTATTTTTATTGGATTTTTTTTAGCAAACTACACGTCTTAAAAAAAATCAGACTAACTTAACCTTCATTTATCTTGTAAGGTAGTAAGCTAACCTAGGCAATTTTCCACTATGGTACAGCTTATAAGTTATATGATAGGGCCATACTGTGATCCATCAAGGTAACACTATTACCTTTAAGGTTAAATTAAATGTAAAATTAAGGCCTTTGCATTGCGTATAAATAGTTTTTTTAATATATATTTCATCCCGTTCAGGTTTATACGTATAAAGGATAACTACTATACTGAAGTAGAGATGAATAAGGGAACATATCAGAGGTATTTTACATTAATTTACGTGGAAGGAGTGTTTGAAACCATCCAGGGAAAATCACTCTCAGTAGACCTGACCGGGATTCGACCCCTGATCTCCTTGTCATCATCTGGCCAGTCTAACATGAAAATGACGCCTGGGACGATTCGGGAACTGAAGCGGATATAAATACTATTAAAAAAAATAAGAATTCAAGAATTACTAATATTGAAATAAGAATCTAATACATAAATATACAAGAAACTGTATTGCCTGAAAATGTATCATCTTTCATAGCTCCTCTCGATGTTGTATGATTGGAGGAAATGCAGAGCCTATCTTCCACCCTAACCTCTCTAGAGTATTGATGTAGGCTAAAATTAAGCTCGAGATGGGGAACTTGATTTTTCCGCTGTGCAGCAACACTAATCAATTTGATTACATCTGGTTGCTGGTAATCTGATAAGCAATGTATCTTGGAGGGAGGGAGCCAAACTGTAAGACGGGAACTTGCCTGCTTGGATTTTGACACTTAATGAGATATTGGAGAGTTGTATGGTCACAAGTGACAGTAGATTAGGTCTCAAGTTTAAAAAAAAAAGTCTTTTATATTTTTATTGACGGCTCTATCTCCACTTGCGCTTAATATGAAGTTAATTAGCAAATAAACGGATTTAAATGATATGCCATTAATAAGATTTCAATTTATTTAAATTATTTGAGCATGTAAATACTTAGCTATGTTAGCTGCACATAATAATACCGTTATTAAGGTAATTCTATTAACATGATGTTTGTTGATAGCCTGAACGTATTGTAAGATGTGGTTCACAAAAAAACCCAACATGATACTGTTAGCATACCGATACATTTTTATCGAAAAACTTAATAATATTAGCACATTAACATAAATACATCGATATAATATACTATTAAAACACCAGCACAAATATTTGGTTTAATATTATGATATTATTACAACAATAAAAGTTCTAATAAGTATTATAATTATAACATATTATTAACACAATCTATAAAAATAATATAATATTGCACGTATGGGTTCTAAAGTACCGTTTCCCAGGGGGCGCCTGAATGTACTAATCGTAACCCGCCTCGGTGGCGTAGTTGGCTAACGCGCTTGTCGTGTTGAGCTCGACCGCCGAGGACGGGGAGATCGAGGTTCGAATCTCGGTCGGGTGAACTGGGGGTGGTTTTTCCTAAATGGTTTTCCACTCTCCCTCCACGCAAATGCGGGTTCACTTCCTCTAAGTTCAACCCTCCCAATTCCTAATCCATTAGAGTAATTAGTACTTAAGCGTATAACCTGAACGGGTAGTAAGACGCGGTGCTAAATTATATTATATACTAATCGTACATTCCTTTCCGTGAAAGCTCTTTCCATGTCTCGATGAGATGAGGTGATGGTGATAGTGAGTATGATGGTGTGGAACCAGTGGAACTCTTAAATCAAACTTAAGACTAATTAACCAAACCCTGGTGATCGTTGGGGTAGTATCCCTTTCGGTAAAAATACCCAAAGTACCAGCTGGGAACCAAACCCGGGAACCCTTGGTTCATAGCAAGGTGCACTGACAACTACACCACGGGGCTGGTTATTAATAGCGATATAAACATTATATTATTAGAGCATCAACACAAACTCATAAATAAACACTATGCTAATAGCCCATAGACACAAATAGAGATATTGACCTTATATTGTTAACACATCCATTCATGAGAATATTTGTTAATCTACATAGTATTGACAAAAGCTCTGTTCTTTACTCTAAAATGTATCAGTTCTAGCTTCACTTATTACATAAAGGCACTATATTAAATAAAAGCTACACCATGGCGGATTATAGCAATGTAGGTTGCTAACTTTCATAGTAAACGGAGGGTAATTATTAATGCTATCAATTAGTTTTAGCAGGATTACATATTTAAATTGATTACAGTCATAATTAATTATAATACTAATCGTATATATAGAACAGTGTGTATGCATGATACATAAGGAATGTTTTTTTATTTATTTAATTAAATTAGCACCGCGTCTTACTACCCGTTCGGGTTATACGCTCATAAGGAATGATTTGTTCCCAACGTGAAAGATGAATATTAAAAATGTTAGTTTAGAGGCCACTTTATTTATCATACGTTGCAAAGCTGGTTTTTGTCAAAGCTTCTTTTGTTTATATTCGCATATGATATTTAACTATATTCGACATCGCGTGCATATGTAACGATGGGTTGTTTTTTTGGTTTCTATCCATCCACATCCACACTACATATACATACATACATTACCATACATACATACATACATACATACATACATACATACATACATACATACATACATACATACATATACATACAATACTACATACATCATACATATCAACATACATACATCACATATAATACATACATACATACATACATACATACATACATACATACATACATACATACATACATACATCATACATCATACATACATACATACATATCATACATACATACATACATACATACATACATACATACATACATACATACATACATACATACATACATACATACATACATACATACATACATACATACATACATACATACATACATACATACATACATACATACATACATACATACATACATACATACATACATACATACATACATACATACATACATACATACATACATACATACATACATACATACATACATACATACAACATACATACATACATACATACATAATACATACATACAACACAACATACATACATACATACATACATACATACATACATACATAATATATATATACATACATACATACATACATACATACATACATACATACATACATACATAAATATATACATATATATACATACATGTACAGTGGAACTTGTATAAATCGAACCTGAAGGGACCCGGAAAAAATTCGTATCATCCAAAAATTCGAATTAATTAAGTTCTTAAAGGGAATGGAAAAGAAACACAGTTAAGTTTGCAACCAAACTCAAAAACTTTATTTAACGTATTTGGACTTAATCTGTTCACAATTTCTTTAAAATGTCAGAGATTTTAATCTGTTTTCCTGATGTAAGTCTCTCAGTCATAGTGTAAGATTCTAATTGATTTATTGACTGGAAAATTGAATCACTTACATTGTTGAGACTTTCAAAAAAAAGCCTTGAGCTCTTGGATATGGTCCATGGCTTCTGCCACACTTAGGATAGGCCTTTCCTGAACTACCAAAGAATTGACCTCTTCATCACCAGCCATCCTCAGCCTGGATGTTATTGTTGAGAACTTCGGCGACGATGTCCACATCAGTAACTTCAACACACTGATTTCATTCACACTGACAAAGTCCACATAGGAGATAGCAGGATCAGGAGTAGCTTCTTCCCAGTTGTCAATAGCTGGCGCAGCTACAGTCACAGTTTCTCCATCATTTTCTTTCTTGATAAAGCCAGCATTTTTAAAACAGTACTTAATGGTCTCAACTTTCACTTGGTCCCACGCTTGCTTACACATTCTTGAGGCTTGAAGAAAGTCAAGCGAAATTTTCTGAGTAGAAAAATCTACAGCAAGAATATTTTCAAGCAACAATCGTCTGTAGAAATGTTTGAGGTTCTTAAATATATCTTGGTCCATAGGTTTAATAACCGATGTCTTATTTGTTGTGAAAATAATAACCTTTACATTTTCCAAAAGGGGAATTCTGTTATTAGCAATGCAATTGTCAATGAATAAAAGGATTGTCAAATTTTGTTTACCAAACTCTTTGTCAATTTTTAAAACAATTTTTCAAACGGATCTCCTGTCATCCATGCTTTTCTATTTGACTCGTATTCCACTGGCTTCAACTTTACATTTTTGTAGCAACGTGGGTTAGCCAATTTTCCAGTCATTAACAAAGGCAGCTTTTCAGAACCATCCATATTTGCTCCAACTAACAGTGTTGTTTGATCTTTACTAAGCTTTCCCCTCCTATCTTGTCCACTCATTACTTAAAATTTTTTGTTTGTTTTTCAAAAATGTTGAAAATGTGTTAGGGGGAATTCCGAGGGCCTTTGCAATTTCTGATTTCTTTTTAAGTCTCTTTTTCACTTCCTTTATCACCACTACTTTTTCGGCCAAAGTTAATGATTTATGGGAAGTAGCAAACACTACTATACAGTATGTACTAAACAAAACTAAAACCAAACAAAAACTAAACAAAATAAACTCGAACGTCACAAGGATATCGCTACGACCGAATCGCTAAGAATAGCGCATGTAACCGCTCGAGAGGTTCAACCTTGAATAACAGAGCACAGAACTGTACGTGTAAACAAAGACGTATGGGTGAGTGGGAGAGGGGGAGGGGCGTGAAGAAGGGTACTGACAGCATTCCAACGTCGCCTCCTCTGTTTCCAAAAATATAAAAACACGGCGCCGCAACTAGAAGTAGGAAAACAATACTGCATAGTACATTACAAGAAAAGTTTGAATTAATTAAAACAAAATTCGAATCATCCACGATTTTTTAACATTATTTTAATACAAAATTCACGGGACTGGGCAAAAAATTCGAATTAAAGACGATTTTGAATTACGGAAGTTGGAATTAGTCAGGTTACACTGTACATACATAAATCCATATATACACACATACATACACACACACGAATGTTTCCAAGCCAATATAAGAGAGCCGATAGTCTATAATATTATGAGCGTAAGAATTTCAAGGGTGCTAAATGATTTTGTTTGTTCAGTTTTGCCTCTCTTAAACCACCTCCATGATCATTTCATGTGGTCTTGTTTCTTATAAAATAGGTATTTTGAATTTTCCTACAAACATTCAGAGATTAGATGCTCTCTGTTAAAACGATAAAATTGTTGACCGTTTTTGGCTTGAGTATTATCTTCGTTGATTTGGAACCTCTTTATGAAGCCTGATGGTGTTTAGGCGGCATGACTCTACTTCTTAGTATTGGTACAAGAATGGATTTGCAGAGGTTGTTGCATCACCCATAGGTGTTGCCTCGCCGATTTGCAACTCACAGGCACAGCAATATCTACTTTTAGCATCTATTACATTTTCGATGGTATTTATTGCTGCATTGTTTCATACCTTGAACCATGCACTAATCGTTCACCAGCCTCAGATCAAAAATGTTCCAAAATAATAATGGTTTGCCATCTCTCTCCAAACGGTAGCATACTCCACAAAGGAATCACCAAATCACTGATAACGTTTGCTGAAATTGAAAGCTTGTATTTTTTCATTGTGTTTGAGTGAAAAAAGGGCCATTTAAAGTGTTGAATGAATAATTGTCAAACGCTTTAGCACTGTATATTCCAGCGCGACTAACTTAGCTAAGAGATCACCCAAGACCATAGTAGATGGCTGTTTATTCCTTTCGTAGACAATATCATACATTATAAAAAAGTAATCCAACCTATTCGCGTAGTTCATCAATTTGGGAGGTTCTGTAGAGTCAAATTCCATACAGCCGCGCATTTTTACTATAACATGACATTCTAAAATGCGCCTTGGAATATTTCTTAGTTTTTCTTTTCTCTAGAATACAAACTTGTAGAGATATACCCGGATTTTGGTTAGAAGAACCGTTTAGAAAATTCAAACATATTTCTTTGCGACCAACTTTTACGATATTTTACTTAATTATTTGTGTTATTTTATAAGTATTGATAATATTTATCAAAAGTGACAGCTGCAGATGTAGGAATATATCAAATTTTTGTTGGTAGTTTAGTAACTATCAAATACCACGCTGTTTATTAGCACCACGTCTTACTTCCTATTCAGGCTATATACTTATAAAATAATTACACTAGTGTTTTTAGGAATGAGGAAGGTTCAATATAAAGGAATTGTTACCCATATTTGCTTGGAGGGATAGTGGAAAACTATTTTAAAAACCACCTTCAGTACACCCGACCAGGATTTGAACCCTGATACTCCCTGTCATTGGCGGTCTAGTCTAAGACGAGAGAGATGTCTTAGACCATGCGGTCACCGAAGCTGTTCAGATACTGTTCTTTCTGCCAACCACAGGGTATAGTTTATCTGATGAAAGTAGCTTTGTTTATATTCCTCTGTTCATCTTTGAAAAGGTTTTTTCTAATAAACTACATGAAATTCATATTCTGGATTTATTGGAGCACACCCACGCTACCATATCTCTAACAGCTTCTATTTACACAATGTTTCCAGAGCGATTATCATGCCCTTTGATAAAATAAATTAAAAAAATAACACGTTGTAGAAATAAAGCAGATACTATGTAGTAAAAGTTACATAATATAATAATAATAATAATAATAATAATAATAATAATAATAATAATAATAATAATAATAATAAATAATAATAATAATAAACCATTAAATAACTACGGCAACAAAACGGAAACGATTATGTTTGGAATTAGTGGGCATTTGTCAACCCTTCACTTGTATTGTAATAAACCTTGGAGTCAATGCGCGTTGCCGTGGAAACGATATTTCCCTCCCATTCTCTCGTTGCAGACAAGTGAGTGGCTGTACGATCCCATAAAGCTCATATATACACGTTATATCCTACCAAATACCTTTATTCAACAAATTCTCTCATTTTCTTTAGATATATAAATTGTTTAAATGTTTTCAGGCACAAATATAATAAACCATCTAAACCAGATTATATATACAGGGACGGCCCAAGGCCAATTTTGCGCTCTGGCGGGATTGCTTTTTGGCGCCATTCTATATAACGGGGGGATAATATAGTCCATTCACCAGTGTGGTAGTAACTGACAGCCAGCAAAGGTTACCAGATATACTCTCATGTATCCATCCATTCACCGAACCATATGATCAGCTAGACCATATATTTATTTGTTGTCGCCTTTGCCAGTCAAAACTTTCACGAAAAACCATTATGTTTAATTATGTTTTTTCTTTAACAGTTTTTACATCTTCTGCTAACTGTAAGCAACCACACTTTGCATGTCGAATGGACTCTAGGTAAATATGAAAAAATCCCCAAACCTTAAGTATTCTGGGTGTGATAAGAAAATAATCTGAAGGGAGACTCCACAAATGGTACCCATACTCCAAATGTTTGAGTGCGAAATTTTACAAAAACGGTTAGGATTACAAAGAACAATATAAGAACATGTTTTGTAGAAAAGGTTATCCTCTGTTTTTTTATTAGAACAAATGCTTTTACAAAATTAACGGTTTGCGTTATAATGGTAAAAACCATTTTAGGGTGCCATTTTTTCAAAATGGCAAGTGTAAAATAACTTGTTAAGAGTGCCACTATATTATATTTTAATCACCCCAAAAAAACTAAACCGATATGTCAAATTTCATGTTAGTATCAAAAAGTCTACGATTGCTATCATTAGCAACTCCATTATTACGCCCAAGCTACGTTAGGCTTGGCGTTGTTAGTTTTGGCGATTATTTTCCTATCACGCCCAGGTTAAGCTAGGTTAGGTTGGTGCTTTGTTTGGTGCTCTCCTTGAGCTGGTGCCTCAGGCAGCCGCCCGGTCCGCCCGGTCCACCCGGCCCTTAAGGTGGGGTGTAAGTGGACGTGAGACAAAGGCAGTGTTTTTTTTCAGTTTTTAGGGCAAAACCTTTCTTTGGCCAAAATAATTAAAATATTGCTCCAGTACAAATATAGAATTTAATTTTCTTCACATGGTGATATCAACAGTTCATGAATATCTATCGTGAGGATGGTGGCATTAGCTAACAAATGTTTTAAATGAAGATAAAGAGTTGTCAGTAAATTTCAGAACATCCTTGACAGATATTAAACAATGGTTGATATCACGATGTGAAGAAAATTAAATTCTATGTTTGTACTGGAAGTAATATTTTATTTAATTTAGCCAAAAAAGGTTTTGACATAAAAATTGCAAAAAACACTGCCTTTTCCTCGTGACCCCTTCCATCACACCTTAAGCCGCCTCTGGACATGTATAAGATATATAAAAATAAAATATTGACCGTATTAATTTCCCCTTTCCTACATAATTTTAGATGAATGGGTGGACTCTCTCGATCTCTCACCAAATGAGTGGTCACCTCGAGTAGTCAGGAAAGCTAACCATTTAATTAGATTTGTTTTTATTTGTTTTCACTTGAGACCTCCATGAATTGCTAAACATATCGTGATGAGTATCTTCTAGCCTTAAATACTGTATCCAATCTAAAACTTGTCATATTAAGGTAGGAGTGTTGGGGTCAGCGGAGAAGGTAAATGTTAGTGCAGTTTTTTTTATAGCGAAACCTTTTTTTTTTCCAAAATAGATAAAATATTGTTCTAGTAGAAACATAGAGTTTAACTTTACTCACGCGGTGATATCAACAGTTCTTGATCGTCTGTCACTATCGTAGCGGCATTAGATGACAAACTTTTTAAATTGGGAAAAAAGTTGTCATTAAATTCCAGGACACGCTTAACAGATATTCAAGGACTTTTGAAAATAAAACTCTTGTTTGTTTGTACTGAAGCAATATTTAATTTATTTTGGCTAAAAATTTTTGCTATAAAAACTTCAAATACATTGACATTTCTCGCCTTCCCTACATCTCCACCTTAAATTTCAATATAAAAATTCTTGTATCCAGGGGTGACCTGGGGTCTAGGGGTAAGGTGTCGGATTTCTGTGCTGAGGGTCCGGGGTTCAATCCTCGGTCCCGGCACAGATTTATCTGATTACCAAACCCTTCCTTCACCTCTGACAAGATGTGTATTAATCACAACTTGTGAATGTGGGGAATGCCAGGCCTCCACCGTGGTTCGGATTCTACGTTAAACTGTAGGTCCTCCATTTCATCTCACAATCACCCTACCATTACACATTAGCGTAAGTGCGTATAACCCGTACGGGTAGTAAGACGCGGTGCTAATAATAATAATAATCTTGTATCCAGGCTATAAAAATGTTGCTTAGTGGTTGGAAGCAATTAATCAGACCTTTACCCGTTTCCCAATATATTGCGGATGAATACTTCTCCATGTACCCATAAACTTTTCCCTCTCTTTCTCTTCAACCCAGCGAACAATGAAATAACGTAATTTACCCTTTGAGTGGATGGAAGCTACGAGCGAGAGTTTTATCTTCTCATTTAATAAACTTTACCGAGTCACAAGCTTCTAGCCATTTCAATTCAAGTGCGCAACTTTCAAACTAACCCTAGGACATTCGACTCTGGTGGAAATAATTTCATTATCTATTGGCAGTACGAAGCCATAAACTAACACTAAACTCATTCAGACACCACCTGAGATCGAATGAGAGAATCTTCCAATTATGATCGGCCTTTCACACAGTTTCGTCACAGAAACTTAATTTTCATCCATACACAATAAACAGTTACACATTTTGAAGAGAAAATTATCTCAAATTTGATTTTAAACTCCAAAAGTTATCGGCTAAATTAAAAAATCCAAAGAAACTTAATTTTCATCCATACACAATAAGCAGTACAACCCTTTAACACTAAATATCTCAAAATTGATCGATTTAAATCTTCCAATAAGTATCGGCTTTCACACAGTTTCCACAGAAACTTAATTTTCATCCATACACAATAAACAGTTACACATTTTGAAGAGAAAATTATCTCAAATTTGATTTTAAACTCCAAAAGTTATCGGCTAAATTAAAAAATCCCAAATAATTTTTTTAATTGCTATTTTGATTCTTTCAAGATTGAAATGAAGGGAAACAAAGTAATTAGGCTATTTAATATTTCAAATGCTATAATTTTAATCAAACAAAGGTTTTAAATAATTATAGATGATTTTATTACAACTTGAGCCTATATTAACATTTATATTTATGTATTAAGTTAGAGCAAAGCATTTACTGTACAAATCTTTTTTCTCTGTAAATTTGATGCTTTCTATAAAGTGTTTCAATGAGTTATTCTAATTTTATAACATATTAAAAAAAAATTAAGACACCAAGATAAGTTTAGATTGTAAAAAAAAAAAAGTTCACAACAGTTTTGGTGTTAGCTATAGACACTTTGAACTGTTTACAACCCTAAAACAAGTCTTGGACCGTGGAAGCTCTTGTGATGATAAAAAAAAACAGTCACGAACTCAATATTGAAAACTAGAAAGCCATAAATCTATAGACCTGCTGCTAAATTCTGTCAATCTTAAAAACAAAATACTAATGAATGTGCAAATATCGTACTTAGGATATTGCGAAAACATGAATTCCTGGAATTTTTAAGTCTATGAGCCGGGAAATACTATAACTCAATGTATTAAACCAAATAAGATAAGTCCCAGAGTTTTCACTGTGACACGTAGAATGGCAATTTACAGGATTGAGGCTTATCCTTCTAACAGAGCTGTGCAAATTATTAGAGAAAAGCAAGGACAGACAAAGGAAAACAAATATTTATTTATAAAACTAGAGATGGATCAAGTTTATCTAGGATTTTGTGTAGGATGTTAACTTATTATGATTTATGAAGGAGAAATGACCTGTGAGGATATAGTGAGGCATTCCATGTAATAACAATCATTTTATAACATATTTAACTGTTAAAAATCAGTATTTTAGAAAATTCAGTATTTACCTTGTCTCATCGCTAGTTCAACTGATTAAACCAAAATATTAAGCTTAAAATCAAACTATATTTCAAATGCAATTTTTTCTATATTTGTTAAAATATGATCAAAATAAATATAATTTGAAAGCGTATATGAAATATATTAAATAACCATTTATAATTTTTGACATGCGCAATGCCTCATATTACCCATCAGGCTCTCTTCAAAACGAACAAGGAAGGAGTAATGAAAGAAAATATACCCCCATTTGCGTAAAGGAAGAGTGAGAAACCAATTAGGAAACACCGTCTCCATGAAACCGGCCGAGATTCGAAACAGGAGCTTCGGTCACCGGTAAGCTAGACTAGACCCAACTGACACCTTTCCGCGTGTCCACTGCTGTCTAGAATATTTGACAAAAAGTGTTCGTGTCATTTACGTCTTCTCCCTTGTGTAAGCAAGTCACATACACATATTGTCTACACACCAAACCATAAAGCAATGGCTGAAATATTAAACAGATACACCAATGCCAGCTTAGCTTAAGGGTTCCGCCTACGTGAAAAGAAATATCCTCACACAACCGTATTTCTAATCGGAAAGGTTGCACTACAGCTTCGAACAACTAAAACTATCCTTATTAGCAGAGGCAGAATTTGGTGGTTTCAAGGGGGGGGATAGTTGCCCTCCAATATTTAGAGGACAAAACCAATTAAATAAAGTCGACAAGCATTACTCACGTTTGACTCTAACAATTTCTCTTCGAACCCTCTGGTTCATCTGTTATAAATAATGTATGAAATAATGGTATTTAAATAAAATAAGCAAAGTAATTTAAGTGATAATTTATAATATTATATAATTGACCTACCCTGACTGTGGTGGCATGGCAGGCCAGGGCCGGCCTTGCTAAATTGCATGGAGGATTTTAATTTTGTTTATAATCTATTGTTGCTAAGAAGAGTTCTTTCCCAGTGTGACGTTCTATCTAAGACCCACCATTCCAGCAGTGTGAACTACGAAGTCAAGAAAAAAGTGGGGAATAACACGATTGAACCTTACAATCGTTTATAACTGATGCTCTTTTTACACAACTGTTAAATTATTGCACTGAGTAGCCAAAAAATATGGATCCAAGCCAGCAGAGTTGTCGAGAAAAGGCAGAATTGCAGCAAAAATCGATGGCGGGAGTAAAGCTCCATTTGAGACCGTGGAGTATTTTTACAAAGCTACGATAAATTTTCCTCTTTTGAAATTCTTGTCCAAGAAATAAGAGGCAGACTAGCTGAAATCAATTTTGACGTTATGAATCACTTGAGTAACGTACTGAGTGAAACTAAAGTTGACCCATTCAGTGTAGAACATGTTTGCAACTATTTCAATGTAACAAGGAACGTCTCATGACGCAGCTGCAGAGTTTTTACGGAATAGAAACAGTAAAGAAGAAAAGCGCTGAAGAAAGAGCATCAGACTGTGAGGAAAAAAACATGAAAGATGTGTTTCCAATTATTTTTCAGCCTTTGCTACTGTATTTTACCATTTCAATGATTTCAGCTTCTTGTGAGAACTATTTCATGTTTGCGGCATTTAAAAACATACTACATACTAAAACATACATACTACAGGAATTAAAGGTTACCATTCTTGGCTCTTTAAGCTATTGAACGCGATATAAACATTGACATTTCAAGAGGGATAAAAGATTTTGATTCAATACAAAATAAAAGGTTGCATTTTAAGTGAAAGGAAGGAGCTAGACTGAAACTAATTGTGATTTTAAGTAAAAAAATCTCCTCAGTTCCTGTATGTCTTTTATTTATTTATTTATATTTAAAGTCTCCCTATATATTAAGAAATATATATTATTCAAATCATGTGATTTATGTTATAATTTCTTAAACATTTTTTAAAATCTTTATGTTTTGAGTTTTCATTTTCCTACATTTAATTATTTTTAAAAGCCGCGAAATTAATATAATTAATTAAAAATTAAAGTAAGTAAGTGAAAATATTAGTTTTGTTTTAATGAACTTTCTTTTCAATTTCTATTAGCCTCCAATTCTTACTAAACTTACCCCTTATCACCTCCCCCATTAACACAATCTCCGATAATCATTTTGAATTTTTGGGTTATTACAAAATGAGTATGAAACACAAGCAATTTTGATTTCTGGGATATTTTGTAATCCCAAGTTAGGGTTTATCACTTGACTGTAAAAGCGTGATTATTTCTGTGTTCTAGTGAGTATTTCCTGCTTAACAGCATTGTTCTTCTAAATTATGCTTCCAAGTATGAAGATGAAAAATTATTCTAATCCAGCTCACTCCAAAAATATATTTGACCTAATCCTTTTCTTTCTGACATTTATTTCCACTGTTTGGTTTTACTGGTGTAGAATTACCCCACCCCCCCCCCCCCTCCAGTAAAAGTCCCCCTGGTTCAATGCTTACCCCCAATCAAAATGCTGAAATTACGCCTATACTTATTATCCTAAAACGATCTGATGTGACAGTATTTTAAACATTATTTTATTTGTTTGAGAAGTTTTTATGTTTTATACACAGTAGAACCTCGTAAATCCAAACAAATTGGGACTGAAGCTTTATCTGAATAGAGAAAATTCAGCTCAAGATAAGGATAGGGTGTAAATGTAATGAGGTGGACTGAATAGATTAGCTCAAGATAGGGATAGGGTTTAATGAGGTGGACTGAATAAACTGCTCAAAATAATGAAAAGAGTAATGAGGTGGACTGGCAGAGCTAGTCAAGATAGAGATGGGTGTAATGAGTTGGACTTGGATAAACTAGCTAAAGATAGGATAGGTGTAGTGAGGTGACTGGTAGAACTAGCTCAAGAGAGGGAAAGGGGTAATGAGGTTGACTGGTAGAACTAGCTCAAGATAGGGATTGGGTGTAGTGGGTGTGAGCTGGGTAATAACTAAGCACAAGCTAAGGTATGGGGTAGTGAGGTAAACTGGGTAGAAATAGCTCAAATAAAGATAGATGTAATGAGGTGGTAATGAATAATAACTTGTTCAAGATAAGGAGAGGGCGTAATGAGTGTGATATTAATAGCTCAAGATAGGAAAATAGGTGAAGTGTTTGTTAGGCAGCAATACCTTTAGAGTTTCTAATTTTCATAGATTAGGTTGCTTTAATAAGTTTAATTCTTAATTTGTGAGCCAATACAATATATTTCATTTCACATAGCTTCTTTCCACTGTTTCCCGAAAATTGTGTTTGGATTATCTGTAATTTCGGACTATTGAGGTTCGGTCCAGGCTTTACTGTATAATGCCTAAGTGCCGCTATATTTTACGTAATTCGTCTTTTAACTAAGCTAAATTCACCTTTCAAAGAGTTTTTAAACTTTTAAACTAAAAATGTAAGGTTTTTAAATATTTGGGGACATGTAGTTAAATATTACATATTTGGGAAAACCTTATTTTGAAAAAAACAACAATATATTTTTCAAATAATGCAGGATTTGTGGATGTTTATAACCTGTCTCAGTGTTCCTGGCAGGTGGATTCCTTGAGTTGGGGTTGAAAAAACGTTAGTTTAGGTTTACATTTTTGTAGTTTTTGTATAAACAAAATCCATTTTTTGAAAAATATAAATAAAATACTGCTTCAGTTTATACATTTAGTTTGATTTTCTAAATAATGTATTTTCCATAGTTTTTAAATATTTTATAGGCATCATGGTATTTGAACAGACACTTTATAAATAAAGAGAAAATATTCCTTGTCAAATAACGTTTATATTTTCAAAACTGTTGACATGCATAATACATAGAAATTTAAACTACCGAAGTAATATTTTATTTATGTTGGCCAAAACAATTTTATTAGGTCAATAAAACTTAAATAAAATTATATTACTTAAGGGGGGTTTCTATGTAGCTGGGATATTGCCAATTAGATGTTGCATTAGGTTAAGTATTGACTGAACCTTTGACAGTAGCTACATAGTTTGGTGTTCATTGTATGACCACAAAACTATTTTTAAGACATTATACATTAATAAATTTGTAAACATAGTTTAAAAGTTGAAATTTACACTATAGTAAGTCCAAAAATCCACATATCTGGTTTATTATTATGAGCTAAATTCCCGGGAGAGAACGGTAACTGGTATAAGAGCGTTAAATGGATCTTTACGATTTAAATTATGCAATTTAATCAGGGGATCACTTAACCAATTGTATTAGCATTTGTATTTCCTCTCACGTTCTCTATTCATCCAACCATTGTAAACACAATTTGTTTTTGACATTTATGAATAATTTCTGTTCACCTATTTTAGTGCCTTTACTCCTTAGCGATCATTCCATCATCCCCCCCCCCCCCATTTTAACGACTCGTGACGATGATAAAAAGTTGTGGGCCTGTTCCGCCTCGTTGGTAAGAATTTCCCTGGGGTATGAAATTCAGCTCCCACTTGCAGCTATTGACATTATTATCTAGTTACAACCACCGAATCGCGTGCTAACTCATAACTTGGCGGGTCTCGGCACATTTATCTTCTCTCAGGGCCGGTCTTATGACTCCTGGATAAATATTAATCTGACCGATTAATATTTATATCTGGTCGACAAGTTAAAAGTGCATCTTATGACCGACAGATAGCGTTTATCTGCCAGATAAATGTATTTATCCATCACATTTTTATCAGGAGGTTTAAGTAGCTGATAACTTTTATTTGAAAGTCAAAATGGTCGTTGTCATAGTGACAAGTTGTTTTTTAAGATGTTTCACCAATCAGAATTTGTTTTTAGGTTAAAATCTTGGTTCGCGTGTTTAGTAAGCACAGGCCCAGGCTCTAACAATATATATAGTTAGAACATTTAATTTACACTTTTATAAAAACTGACAAGCTATTTGTAAAGTTATAGTTTTATAAGAACAAATTATTTAAAATGAGTACGATAAATTAAATTTTGTAAACGCTGTACCAAATTATTGCCCACATTTTGGCAGACACCGAAATTAATACTTGCAAGACAACTTAAACTTCTGCGCCCACGTGACGCCATCTGTAATCTTTTTCTTCGCACTTGTTAAGACACCATTATTTAACTTAATGTTGAGCGTTGTCAAGATTCGTAGGTTGTAGTGGTAGCAGCCCGGCTTATGCGCATGCGCGCACCAGTAAAAACAGTACCAACTTTACGTTTTCACATAAAAACATATTTACCCTACAGATAGCTTTCCGGCAGATAAATTCAGTTCATAATACGAGTAAAATATTAAAGTGGCTGATAACCTTTATCTGGTCGCTAACTTTAACCTCCTGATAGCATATTTAATCGGTAGTGATAATACCGGCCTTTAGTTGGTTACTTCATTTGGTAACCATTGTATTTCTTTGCTAGGTCCATTCCTCAATTAACGTATTGTTTAGTTTAGCAGCATTGCATAATGGGACATTGTCCCATGTATTCTTCTATTTGGGAGCCTCGATACTGAACTTCTACCCCTTCTTCGATTGTTTATATATTTTTTAAGTCATCTCTTTCATTCAGAGTGGTACCAAAGTGGGAGGAATGTTTATGATTCAAGGCCTAACCCTTTTACGAAAAAGTATTATTAATCATCTATATTAATATTATTACACCTCAAAACCAGACTAACATCTTGATGTATTCTTTAAAAAAAGTACTACTTCTACAACCCCAATTATTTTGAAAATCATATTTAAATTGATTTAAGAAGTATGTATTACTTGAAAAATAACTTAGAGCATCCGCTGTTGGGGAACTTCACTAAAAGCCACCGCATGTAGGTAAACACCCTTTATGTTATCTACTACCCTAAAATAATTATGAGCATGACCCTTGTTCCTGTAGTTAAATAAAAATCAGAATAATATTTTTTTATTGAATCAGTGAGTTGATTTAAGTGGCCTCTATATAGTGACTTACTTTGTGGCATTAGGAAGGCAAAAGTTCATTGCCGCACTCACCAACGTATGCCACCTATCCCTACCTTGAGCTAGTTCTAACCATTACACCTCATTACACCATATCCATATTCTGAGCTAGTTCTATCCAGTCCACCTCATTACACCCTATCTCTATCTTGAGCTAGCTATATCCAGTCCACCTCATTACACCCTATCCCTCTCTTGAACTAGTTCTATCCAGTAAACCTTTACACCCTATCTCTATCTTGAGCTAGTTCTATTCAGTCCCCTCATTACACCCTATCCCTATCTTGAACTAGTTCTATCCTGTCCACCTCATTACACCCTATCTCTATCTTGAGCTAGTTCTATCCAGTCCACCTCATTACACCCTATCCCTATCTTGAACTAGTTCTATCCAGTCCAATTCATTACACCCTATCTCTATCTTGAACTAGCTCTATCCAGTCCACCTCATTACACCCTATCTCTATCTTGAGCTGGCTCTATCCAGTACACCTCATTACACCCTATCTCTATCTTGAGCTAGTTCTATCCAGTCCACCTTATTACACCCTATCCCTCTCTTGAACTAGTTCTATCCAGTCCACCTCATTACACCCTATCTCTATCTTGAGCTAGCTCTATCCAGTCCACCTCATTACACCCTATCTCTATCTTGAGCTAGTTCTATTCAGTCCCCCTCATTACACCCTATCCCTATCTTGAACTAGTTCTATCCAGTACACCTCATTACACCCTATCTCTATCTTGAGCTAGTTCTATCCAGTACACCTCATTACACCCTATCCCTCTCTTGAACTAGTTCTATCCAGTACACCTTATTACACCCTATCCCTCTCTTGAACTAGTTCTATCCAGTCCACCTTATTACACCCTATCCCTCTCTTGAACTAGTTCTATCCAGTCCACCTCATTACAACCTCTCTCTTTCAAGTCCATTCTAATGTTATCCTCCCATCTATGCCTAGGTCTTCCCAGTGGTCTCATCCCACTGTGTTTGCCAACAATACCCTGAAAAGGGTTCTAGAATCTCCTATTTGGGATGAATGTATTGACCACAATGATATACGAGACTTGACAATCCTAACAATGTCTTGTGATGAGTACAGGGTATGTAACTCATTATTATGTAACCTCCTTTACTTCCCAGTAGCCTCAATTCTTTGTGGAGAAAACAACTTCTTAAACACCTTGTTTTCGAGTAACTCTAATTTTTAATTTGCATTGTTAGTTAGCTATTTATTTTTTAAAAAATATGCTAATATGCTAATGCTCTCTTCACTTCTGAAAAATATTTTTTGTAAAATATTTATTATCTAATAGAGTGCTATTTATATTTTATTTGTGTTCAGACTCTTAAATATTAGTATTTAGATACACAACACATATTTAGACATTCTAGTTTTCAATAATATTAGCATTAAAAATAAAATATTAGCATGAATAGTTGGAGTGATCAATTTAAATAAATATATACAGGAAAAAAATATTTATTTTTAAAATTCATAATATTTAGTAAGATATTCCAAATTTTTTAAAATGTGTTTTACTTTTTATTTCTTTTTCTAAATTTTACTCTTTTGTTAACCAAAAGAATGTATTCATTAATATTTCATGAATGGCAGGAGAAAGGATCAATTCTTGGAAACTCATTACTAAACGACCCCTACTACATGTCACAACACGTCATTATATTCCAAACATTTTTTTTCTGCTGAATGGCCTAAATTTAACGGAATATTCAACTTTCGAGATCGGAACAATCAAGATTGTACTGTAATTAACTATTGTTAAGTCAATATGCACTTCCAGCTAATAAATACTTAATTAAGTTAAGAATTAAATTGTATCATTCCAGAACAAAATATGAGAAATATATTTCAGGCGTACCGTTTGCAGGCGGAATAATTATCAAGCTCATCTATTGCGCTTTGTCATAAATGGGAATGTCAGGGTTAGAAAACCAGCTGGGTGGAAATTTTCCTAACACCGTTACATGCAAACGCGGGTTCTTAATTTTAATTCCACCTTTTTCATCGCTGTGCCATTAGTGTAATTAGTACCTACTAGCAAACCCGTGCGCGAATATCACTTTATTTAAACAAAATTAGAAACAAATATTATTTTCTTGAATAAACACTTTGTCTAGATACAGTATATACACATTTTCCTCATATGAATAAAATACTAAGAGGCGTAAATTTTAGTTTTGAAGAAACTTTATTTAAAATGGAAAATTTATAATATATACATAAGGCATTCATATTTACAAAATGTTTGAGAAAAAATCAGTACAGACAACATTATTTGTTTACAATTTCGCCCTATATTCCCAATGGTTACAGAGATGCATCTGGGAGGACAGAAGGGGAGGGAGGGATGGAGGGGGTGACCTTTTTGAGCTCCAAAAAATATTGTTTTAATTTCAATAGTGGTGGCACATTTTCAGGTCAATACATTTCTATTTTGTCTTCATATGTACAGTTGACCCATAAAATATGTCGATATTGGGTCTGACAAGAATATACACTTTCATATTAAAGAGATAGATAGCCTACGGGTACAAAGAGGCAGTGGAAAAGAACTAAAACTTATTTTCACTTGGCTGTGCTTGTTACTTAATATAACTTTATATTATATTGTTAATGTGAACTTCGACCTTTTGCTCAATCAATATAAATAGTAGGATACGTTTATAAACATGTAAGAGCACATTTGTTAAAACCGTTAATTGTTTAATCGAGCTAAAACATACCACTTTGGTCGGCTTGTCGATTTCACCAAAGGAGTCATCCCTTCACGAAACAAATTCTTATGTTTACTGAAGTTAACAATGTTGAAGATCACTCTCTGAAATAAAAAGAATATTATATTATATATTAAGACTAGCAGGCTTTCAAACGGTACCAACACCAAAGGAGTAAGTTATTATCCAATTTTGGAATTTAAGAAGAGCATATTGGAACTCAAATGCGTTGAAAAAGATTCAAATACTCCACGTTGCTCACTAAATGGATTATTATTTCAAAATATGGCTCACGCCAAAACAGAGTAGGTATCAACATGTTCCTTTAGAATTAAAACTTTTCATTTTAAATTTTATGATTAAAATAAAAAACTTCATTTTGATAACTGCACATTTCTTACCTATTATTATATACAACAAAAAATAAATTTTCACAAAATGCATAATTTTTCCTAATTCTCCTAAACACTTTCAACACCATTTTAAGTGCAGGTCATTAGCTTTGATGATCACTGAGTCACAAAGTTTATTTTTCAAGTTATCATCTATATTTCTATCAAAGTTACAATTTGTTTATGTGATTGTCCAAAATATATTTCTTCAGCATACAAAAATATATGAACATAATAGAGAGTGAAAGAGGTTACATAATGATTAGTTACATAAACTGTAGGTACTCATTACTAAATATAGTCAGGATACTCAAATCTTAAAGGTTACGCTGGTTGGGGCATGCATCGTGAATGGCAGAATCTAGAACCATGTTCAGGGTATTGACTGGCAAACCCAATGGGAAGAGACAATTGGGAAGACCTAGAGGCAGACGGGAGGATAACATTAGAATGGACCTGAAAGAGATAGGATGTAATGAGGTGGACTGGATAGAACTAGCTTAAGATAGGGATAGGGTGAACTGAGGTGGACTGGACAGAACTAGCTCAAAATAGTGGTCAATAGGTCATCTGGATAAAACTATCTCAAGATTGGTATAGGTGGCGTACTTTTTAAAATGCGGGAATGAAATTTCGAGTTTCTAATGCCATAGAACAAGTAAGAAAGTTGATATATAATTTATAAATTAAAATGTAAATACTTACTTCACCACTCTTAATTTTATATCTCGAAAAAAATTATATCTGGCCCAGACAACATTGAAAAACAACATGTAGTTGTAAAAATTTGCACCAACTGTCAAAAGTAGCAACTGAAAAACACATCTTATTTTAGAGTTTGTACACATGAACGTTTGTATAGCAAAATTTATAAATTTCCAATAGTAATTTAACTTCCATTTTTGTAATGTATTATTTAAATTTAAACATGACACCTATACACGGGAATCGAGCCCGTGACCTTTAGCTTACTACGCTAAATCTCTAACCACTGAACTATCCAGAATTCATCCCGCGTTCGGGTTAATTTCTTCACTCATATTCTAAACCAGATTTTGTGATGGATGTGCTGAAATTATCAACTATATATGAGTGATGTGATCAATTAAGATTGCTATCTGATAACGCATCTACCATCGACTTATGTGCCACATAATTTGTTCTTTGTCTGTATTCATACGTGGCACGACACCATCTTAAATTATTATTAATAACACTTCGTCTTACTACCCGTTTGGTTTATACGCACTTACGTTAATGTGTAATGGTAGGGAGATTGTGAGATGAAATGGAGGAACTACAGTTTAACGTGGAATCCGAACCACGGTGGAGGCCTGGCATTCCACACATTCACAAGTTGTGATTAATACACTTCTTGTCAGAGGTGAAGAAAGGGTTTGACAATCAGATAAATCTGTGCCGGGACTGAGGATTAAACTCCGGACCCCCAGCAGAGAAGTCTGGCCACCTTAACCCTAGACCACCAGGTCACCTTACACTATATTTAAGAATATAGATTAGTGGTGGCGTCACTTTTTCATATTACTGGATTACCAATGACTGAGAGCTGGGTATTTAAGGAATTTTTTTTTTACAAAATGGTTCAAAACTCTACCTCCACGCAAATCTGGGTACGCTTCCTCTAAAATACACTTCCTCAACTTCATCCCATAAGAATAGTTTCTTATGGGTAGTAAGACGAGATGCAAGAAAGTAAACTAATAATAAGATCTACTAACAACAAACATATCCAAGATTTTTTTAATGTTCACCACTCCCCTTCTGAAAATAACATCTTTTATAGGGAAACTTATTTAAAAAAAAAATTTAAATAAGAATCTTAGATAATTGTAGATAAGAATATTAAATATGTGTAACTTGACTATATTATATTACCACACCCCCAAGTGTGTAATTATGGAAGCCCGGCTACAAATACGTACGTCTAACCAATTCGAAATAGTCATTATAAGTTTTAATTGAATGCTGCATCATAAATAGTTTCAAGTAACTAAAATAGTTTTGCCTAAATTAAGTTAGACTTACCTTTTTGTTTCATCTCGTATTTATTTTGTAAGGATCCACGGATTACAAGTTTCACCAAAAGGGGCTAAGAAATGAAGATAATAAATTTGTTAGTAAAGCAAAGTTAGACAATCAAGGTAGTTTGGGTGGAAAAGAGAAGAGGTTAGAAATAAAGGGTATAACGAGTTCTTATCAATTTCGTCAGCAGCGCACTATTCCAATCGTAGTGAGCATAGTTTTTGTAGTTTAGTGTTGTAAGTAGGAGAAATTGGAGAAAAAGATAAACACGATATGATGTGTACAAATTTTGTTGCAAAAAACTTGACTACATAAAGGCAAAAAGCAAATATCTAAGGATTCCTAGAAAAATCACAGTAAATGTTTAATAAATTTGAGATATATATGAGTTAAAATAAAAAGTTTTTTCAATAATTTAAACAGCTATATAAAACATTTCATCTTTTATGTAACAGTAAGTGTTAAATAGTTCAAAAAGAAATTCATAGGAAAAACAATTAAATTAAAATTTGATTGTTAAGAGAGAGATTAAACAGACATGTATGGCATTTTTGACCGAAATATGCAGATAATAATAAATCACCCATCTTCCTTATCGAGGTTCATTATTTAGTTTTAATAATTTGGTCCATATCGATAGTTCATTTATACTCCATGTCTTACTATTCGTCCAAGCTATCCTATACTTAGGAGGTGGAATTTAGAAGAATTGTATCCACATTTGTTGGGAGGGAGATAATAAAAGTCTTTCAATTGGAAATTCCTTTGTGTACCCAGCCAGTATTTGAAAAGCTACCTTTCTCTCATAGGAAAGCCAGACTAAAAGAAATGATGCCTTTGTTTCCGTGGCCAATGGTGCGGGTGATAATTGGTCATGAATTGTATTATGTACGAGCCCTTTTTTTTTCTACATACTACACATAGATTGATATGTATAACACAAGAATTACTACTGACTTACCTTGGTAAGCGAGAAATTGCCGCACAGACGTTCAGCTCTAACGCATTATTTAATTTTACAATGCGTAATTTCAAAATATGGTTTACGCCAAAATAATGTCGCAAGATTCCAACAGGGCTCTTTTTCCCAAACAACCCTATATTTTGAGTTTTTATAATATAAAAAAAGTGTGAAAATTTGACAATAGTTCATTTTCAACGAGTGTTTAAGTATATTCGCAGAGCTGTGAGACTAAGCTTGGTGGAAAAGGTCTCTCTATTTAGCCTTCCTTTAACAAATACAGTAATTTTTTGATAGGTTCACTATTGAACATTTTAAGATATTTGAGAACTAGCAGTGAACTTTCCTATTTAACCTGAGATAAAAAGTATCTTTATTTTCGTTCTCATTTACATGACAATGGGTGGTTGTATGGGATGGACGAAAGGAAGTACTAACCTTGACAGAATATAGAAGAAGTCACAGAAAATAACACAGGCCAGTGGACTTTAATCAGTGTGGCCTGACTGCGATTGATACTTTCTCGGTGACTGGGGGGGCTGCCTTAAGGCCGTATATATAGTCGAGATTTGGATGTCAGCCAATCCCCCATTCATTTGACCTGGCCTCAGAGGAATAACTAGGGTTGATGGTCTTATTGAGCAACAAAAATCCGTAGCACAACTTCCTTCGGAGAGAAAGTAAAGCCGTTGGTCCCATGTAAAAAAATTATCAAATGTTAAAATAGTTTTCCCGGCAAGATTTGTGGGCCCATTCGCTCTCGCTAATAGAAATTCTCGTTAGATTATATAATCAGTTGGTTCAGAAAGTCACGTTAAATACCTTAATTAAATAAAAATTAAAAGATATTGGTAGCAAGATGTGGAGGAAACAAAAAAAGTTATTTTAAAGGACTACCTTTTTTTCCGATTAAATTTGAATGGAATTTCAGCCAATTTAGATTTTCATCTAGACTTAGTTTAACGTGGAATGTTATATTTTAAATGAAAAAATTCCAGGCCTCCATCGTGGTTCGGATCCCACGTTAAACTGTAGGTCCTCCATTTCATCTCACAATCACCCTAACATTACACATTAGCATAAGTGCGTATTACCCGAACGGGTAGTAAGACGTGGTGCTAATAATAAAAATAATAATAATAATAATAATAATAATAATAATAATAATAATAATAATAATAATAATAATAATAATAATAATAATAATTATAATAATAATTTAAATGAAAAAAATATTGAAATATTAAAAAAAACTAAACCATTAAATATTACATAAGTATGTACCAGTTTGTTAATGTGATCACATTTTTTTTAGTGACTTGGGAAAGTGATATTTTATTTCTTTCTAAAATCTACTTTATTTATCGCTCAGGCTCTTAAATGAAATTGGGGCTAGTAGTAAAAAAATTATTATAAGGATACTGGCGGAGGGGGTGTGGTAAAGTAGACACATGCATTTTCATTAAGGCTTGGTGGGGATTCCCCCCGGGAATATTTGCTTACTGGAATGGAAGTGCAAGTTAGAGTTTAGAAAAATAAACTCCCAAATGTTTTATTTTGTGAGATGTGACATCAATGAAAAACATTTTATTATAGAAAAGCTATATATATTTGTCAATCTTTGTCTAGTCTGGTTTGCCGGTGACCGGAAGGTCTAGTCTTGAAATCCCGTTTGATATAGGTATACTTTTTAAAAAAAAAAATCCCTTCCTATGTTCACGAAGTTGCGGGTACACTTCCTTCTAAATTCGCCTTTTGCAACCTTATCTGATTATTGTAAATTAAATAATGATAGCCTAAATTAGCAGTAAGATGGGGTGCCAGTAAAATGCAAAATGTAACCTTTATATTATATACAGAGTACCCGATAAAATGTATTTACATTTTATTACCATACATTGTAACAAGTAAAAAGGACAGACGGCATATTGTTGATGTGTTGGTTGCCTTAGTGTTACAAATGTTCAAAATGACTACCATCAGCACAAATGCATCGTTGACAACAATGTGCAACAGAGAGACACAAGCGCTCTATTGATTTCTTGCGGAATAGCAGCACAGGCATTTTCAATTTCGTGTCTCATATCCTGCAGTGTTCTTGGTTTAGTTTTGTAGACAGTACCCACAGGTAAAAGTCCAATGGTAGTAATAATAATATAATAATACTGCGCGTCTGGGCTACATCACTCGTAGCCAGTAGTGGAAATTTTAGCCAGTACTAATGTACCGTTGCCCAAGGGATGCCCGGATGTAGGCCTACTAATCGTACATCCTTTCCACGGAGGCTCTTTCCATGCCCGATGAGATGATGGTGATGGTGATAGTGAGTATGGGGTGTGGAACCAGTGGAAACTCTTAAACCTAACTTAAGCCTAATTAATAAAACCCTAAGGACGGTTGGGGTGATTCCCCTTTCCCAGGTTTGCACTGACCACTACACCACGGGGCTTTTATTCCCTGGTGGTATGTTAGGAGACCTAGGTGGATACTCCACCATTCCTCCTCATCCTATCCATCTCCCGGGGAAGTGACATCAAGAACATCTATAACATTGGGACGTTGTCTTGCAACAATGAGGTGAAGTGAGACCTGCGATAGTCGTATCAAAGAAAAATGGTCCTATCATTCACCTGGAAGAAAGACCGCACCACACCGATATCCACGGTGAATTAACTATTTGTTGTTCCTTAAGTTTAAAAGGTGGCTTCATCAGACCAAACCGTTAAATATCTTCCCTTTCTTCACACATGTGAAAAAACCACTTAAAAACAGAGGTCGTCTATTTGGATCATCCTCATGGCAGAAGTAGTCTGTAGTAGTTCCATTTCACACACCACAAAATGCGATGAACACGGGATTTACAATCTCAACTCTCGGGAGAACATTGTATTACAGAATTACTCTTATTCGGGGATGGTGTTCGTGTCTGTCACACACAAAATATTCATTGCCCATTGACGTTCTCGGTCTTACCTTATTCACATTTAATATTGTTCCATCAGCTTCACACTTGTCACGAAATCTTGCAATTTTTACCCGTGTTGGTGGTGGTATTCAAATTCACTTCCACAACATCTTTACACCTCAATGGCATTCTCAATTTTCCAATAAGACTTAAAAATCCACTTCCGTTTTTCAAACGATAAACGAAGCTGCGCCATTTTTATTTATATAGTTGTGAAACAATCTAGCGGAATATAGCACTACAAACTGCTGAAAGCACAGATAAAGCCCTACATCTAATATTTTCAATTTCATTTTTATTTTATTCACAATTTTATGTTTGGTATTAACATTCAAATTATGTATACATTTTATTGGGATACTCTGTATATATATATATATAGGAACTATACACATTATATATATTATATAATATGCCATATATAAAAGTTAAATGTATACACATATTATATATAATATGTAATATGTATATATGTATATACATATTATATACATAAAATTATATATGTAAATACCTAAACTATGCCTTAAGCAATAAATGACGAAAGACCCTGGGCACGGGACGACTCCTGGATAGTTCAGTGGTAGAGCATTGGTGTACTAAGCTAAATATTCCGGATTCGATTCCTGCATCCCAGTGTCATTTTTCAATTTAAATAATATATCTGTATATATATATATATATATAGTATCATAAAAACTATTTCTCATAATTTGGTGATATTACCTCCAGCTGTCTAGCATTTAGGCGCTTGAAAGTTCATGGCCACCAGAGTGTAAGTTCTCCATTCAATCCCATCCTGAGACACCTCCATCCAATCCTTAACCTGACACATAACCTTCTTCAAATACATTCTCATATTGTAACTATACTAAGGTTATAAATCTACTTTCAATCTTTTTCCTGTTGGTTGAATTATTTCTTCAATGTAAGGGAAAAGAAAAAAAAATATTGAGATTATTTTTATCAGTCACAAATAAAAAATATGAGTTCATATATAATATTCTTTTTGGAACATTCAGTCACACGAGTTCATTTAATAAAAGCAAATCGCACATTTCAATTTATCTTATCTGAATTTAATAAAAGTTTTATTATATGATAAGTAGGTGAACTATTGGATGAGGTAGTTGTGGTCTGTAGTCAGTGGCGTGTTGTGGAGCGTTAAGAGGTTAAGGAGAGGTGGATATGTTCTTCCCCACTCAGCCCCATTTGACCAATCATGTATAGGCTCTCACACCGATTTCTGATCAATCAGTGTTCTGAGTAATGAGAAAAATTCACAGTTATAGTTACAATTAGAGATGCTTAACCTGTCATCATTTCACAACACGCCATTTTCTGTAGTATCCATGTAGATTAGACAGTGAGTTTTAAAAATATAATACAAACACAAGAATAACAGGAATATATAAAATATGTTACCATTTACTTATACTTTGTGTATGGTCTTCTTAGAGACCTCCTAATAGAACGAAGCCTTACCGAGACAAAGTTTATACCAAAACTCATACACAATGGTCTATTGAGGTAGTACAATTTATGATTATCTGAAAAATTATACTATTCATTCAAAACATAATATAATTATAATTTCAAACTCAACAAAGATAATAGTTACTCAACAATCAAGCAAAATTTCGGATTCTTTTTCACTTTATGACATATGGATTATATTACCATAAATGTTTTATGATTTTTTTTGTGCACCACGTCTTAATAGCCGTCCAGGCTACTCATATATTTACACTAACTAGGGTGACCTGGTGGTCTAGGGGTAAGGTGTCAGACTTCTGTGCTGAGGGTCCGGGGTTCAATCCTCGGTCCCGGCACAGATTTATCTGATAGCCAAACCCTTCCTTCACCTCTGACAAGACGTGTATTAATCACAACTTGTGAATGTGAGGAATGCCAGGCCTCCACCGTGGTTCGGATCCCACGTTAAACTGTAGGTCCTCCATTTCATCTCACAATCACCCTACCATTACACATTAGTGTAAGTGCGTATAACCCGAACGGGTAGTAAGACACGGTGCTAATAATAATAACACTAACTAGGTCTGGATGATGAAATAATATTAGAGAGGAAATGTGCTAGCGTTTTCGTTAAGGAACAGAAAGGACCCGTTTAATAAAATTTATTGCGATATACTCGTCAAGATTTCAAACCACGACGTGCCTATCACAACCCCACGATCACAACCAAACCATAAATACAATAATGAGGAATTATTCTCATTCCCATTGATATGGATAAAATAAACAATAAATAGTAATAATATAATGAATTTTAATAAATAGGTCTAGAGTTTTTCGAAGAAAATAAATATCATTCTGAAACGTGTTTCAATATTTCTTAAGTTGTATAAAAGTCAAACACAAAATTGGACAATAATTTGAATAAATTTTAAGATTCAACTACTTGAATTTGACAAGATGACCTGCTATATCACAGTATTATTTGATAATAAGTTGTGATAAAACACACATACAATTGTAATAGAAGAAGGAAATGTGCGGTGATTAAATATTTCAGCGTAGATTATTTTTCTTTTTAGCACCACGTCTTACTACCCATTCGAGTTATACGACGCATGCCATGTTCACCGGTAAGTTTTCTCGATAACTATATAAATTGATAATAATCTCTTAAATGGCTTAATTTTGAGAATTTTACTAAAACACAAAAACAACTTATTTGAAAAAAAATAATTTTTTAGCACTTTATCCTCTATTGTAACATTTGTGCTCGTGACTAGTAAGACTATACTCTATTCACGGTAGGAATTACTCTCTGAAAGGTCTTTTTTCCTACCAATATCCTACTATATAATAGCTTTCTGGTAGGGAAAAAGGCCTTTCAGAAAACAATTCCTACGGTGAACAGACTTTAGTATCGGTTATTATTCTATAAGACACCTTCTAGCCACAATTTTTCAAGATTCAGATCAAGAATGAACAAATAAAAAAAATAGAAAAAATGGTACGTCACAATCGTCCGTATTAAAGCTTGGAACAAAATTTATTAAAAATAGGTTACTTATTAACTACACTTAAATGCTTGTAAAAATTAAAATATATTCTTATTTATGATCAAAAACTATTCCCAGTTACCCATTTTGAACTCTTTAAAAGCCATTTTCAAAATATTTCAGTTTAAAAAAAGATGTCGTTGGTTAATTAACCTTAAATTAATCTGTTTTAGGAAAATCAGCAAACGTTATTAATACTCATGTAAAACCAATGGTTCTCAAATTGTGGTCCGCGGGCCACTGGTGTTACGTTGTGGTGTGCCAGGTGGTACGTACTTGTGACCACAGGAAAATAAATGGTATGACATCACCGTCTTTACTTTCTCGAATAGTCTAATATAGTTTGAGATTGAGTTTTCAAAAATAAATAATCATTAATCTAATCTCAAATAATATTTATAATACTATCATTTAAAGAATTCCCAGAAGTATATTTTAAACAAATTTGCTATGTAAATTTTCGAAAATTACCCAATATATATAAACTAATCTTTATTTGAGGGCTTGAATAAATAAATGGTACGGAGCACCGCACAGACTTTCTCTCTCTTTCTATAAACTCGTAAGATTTCTGAACGAAATAATGTACATTGTATCATCACCACTCCACATAAGAACACGCATAAAATAATATACAATGATATAGAATCAATGAGAAAAGAGGCGCATCTTTGTCCACCTAAGAACATTTCAAACAGTTTAATGTCTTCCACAAGGGTCAACACTTCGTATTAAAATTTCGATTCTGGTTAAAGTTTTAACATTTTATAAGGTGTTGCAGATCTTCAAGTCATCGCATTGATATTTAATTATTCATTTATACATTTTGACCAATAAAAAAATGTAAATATTGACTATTGAGTCTAAAATGGAGATAAATCATTGCTATGCAAACATTTCTCCTAAGAGATTTAAAGAAAAATAACATACTTTTTTAGATACTTATATTTAATTACTCTATGGCATTGGAGAATTATTGCGTTAAGACTTAAGTAGTATATGTTTACAACTAAAGTTCACAAAATTGTATTAATATTATTTTAAATATCTCAGAAACTGCTGCTTTTATAAAAATATATGTCAAATAAAAGTTTTTTATTTCTAATAGTCCTACAATTTTGCAATGATAAGTTGTTTAGTTTCTCCAATAGTTGTGGAGATACGGAAATTAACGCTTCTGTAAAGTACTCTAAAAATAATTTTCATAGAAAAATTAAAATAGCCAGTTTATTTATAATCTTAATCAACGCCTAGATACGAATTTTAATCAAAATCGTTGAGCAGATTTTGAGAAAACAAAATTTTTCTCTTTTCGCCCTTCAGTAAACTACCCTTAATTTTAAGTTGTTATAGGCACACAGACAGACGGCATTGCAAAGACTATTTTTTAGGGTTCGGGGGGTCATGAGACGTCGACATCCATCAACATTTCAGGTTAGTTTTTTTTTACGGTCGCAATACTTAAACTTTATTGTCCAAAAAGTTAAAAAATTCATATAATTGCGTATAGATTGAAAGTTATTGTTTTATATAAAAATATGTTTCGGATAAAATATCTGTATTATAAATATATATACATATTTATAATGCTAGGTAATTTCATATCTCAAATAGTTTCGGAGCTATTTAAAAAAATGTTAATTGACGCATCAGACCGGAGCCCTTAAAGCCATTTTGGCGAAATATTGAGGGTAGCCATTTTTTTTGGAATATTAATTAATGTTTATAAATGAAATTTAATCAAAATCGTTAAAGCCGATTTTGAGAAAATCGACTTTTTCTCTTTTTGCCATTCAGTAAACTACCCTTAATTTTAAGTTTTAATAGACACACAGACAGACGGCATTGCATAGACTATTTTTTAGGGTTTGGGGGGTCATGAGACGTCGAAATCCATCAACATTTCAGGTTATTTTTTTTTACGATCGCAATACTTAAGCTTTAATGTCCAAAAAGCTAAAAAAATATATATAATTGCGTATAGATTGAAAATTATTGATTTTATAAAAATATGTTTCGAATAAAATATTTGTATTATAAATATATATATATACATATTTGTAATGCTAAGTAATTTCATATCTCAAATAGTTTTGGAGCTATTATAATAAATGTTAATTTACGCATCAGACCGGAGCCCTTAAAGCGATTTTGCCGAAATACTGAGAGTAGCCATTTTGTTTGGAATATTTATTAATGTTCATAAATGAAATTTAATCAAAATCGTTAGAGCCGATTTTGAGAAAATCAACTTTTTCTCTTTTTTCACTTCTGTAAACTACCCTTAATTTTAGAGGTAGATATCCAATTCCAAAAACCCCTCGGGGCAACCCTATGAAAACCCTAGATATCAAGTTTCAGTTCAATCGGTAAAATAGTTTAGGCTCTAGTTGGAAGTACAGACAGACAGACAGACAGACAGACAGACGGAAATTCAAAAACCACTTTTTCGGATTCAGGAAGTCATGAAACGTCAAAATTCATCAAAATCTCGAGTTCGATTTTTTTGACGATCATCATACTTTCTCTACCTGTAAGATAGAGAGAAAGTAAAAATATAAGACGACCCAAGGACTGACATAATTGTTTTTGGACCATGGGGCACATAAGGATTAAATATTCTTCATAATCTCGAGGTATATATTTTCAATGTAAAAGTATTTTTTCCATTTATTAGAAAGTAAAAAGTGAAATAAATCAAAAGAGTACAATATTGACAGGCTAAATCAGCTAAGTAAACTCCGGTTTGTTCAACAAGTAACAAAGAATAGCCGATTTAATATCGTTTCTAGATCTCAGATAAGGCTTTTCCTATGACAATCGGTTTATAGAATGTTTATATGAAACAAAGGAATAAAAATATTGTGAATGTGAGGAATGCCAGGCCTCCACCGTGTTTCGGATTCCACGTTAAACTGTAGGTCCTCCATTTCATCTCACAATCACCCTACCATTGCACATTAGCGTAAGTGCGTATAACCCGAACGGGTAGTAAGACGCGGTGCTAATAATAATAATAATAATAATAATAATAATAATAATAATAAAAATATTCGGTATTTACTGCTTGATAAACATTTTCATTATAAAATTTCCTGCTTCAACAATTGACAGGTAAGAAGTACAGGATGTCCGCCATAAAACTCCGGAACTGTATTTGCTTAAAATTTTGGAGTCTCATGAAAGACACCCTGTATATTAAGGTGGGTAGGGCCTCGTGTTCATCGAACACTTATCAAGAGTTTAAGAAATATTGAAAAAAAAAAAATTCTCCAAATAACAACTTAAGCAAAATTATTAAAGAAAGTTTCAAAATATTTCAGTTTTTTCAAAAATAAGTCATCAGTAAACTACTATTAAATGAGTATATGTTAAGAAAAATAAATAACTAAAATTATTTATAATGTAAAAAACTGAACAGATACCAATTTAGAGCCAAATCTCTAGAACCGTTTCTTAAAATATTCCATTTAAAAGAATGAGTCATCAGTAAACCACCCTTAAACGAAATTTAGCGCAAAAAATGTGTATACAATTGTATTTCTCATGTCAAACATTCCCCAGATACACATTTAAACAAAATAATAGAAGCAATTTTAGAACTTTTTGGAGTTTTCGAAAATCACTCATAAGTATACAATACAAACCTTTAACGAATTTTTACCCAAAATACAAATATATAGTGCTATTTGTAAGGTACATATATTTTTGAAAAACATTTTTAGAGATTGTTTAGTAAGGAACACTTATAAAAATAAAATGTAAAATTCAATTTTAATTAGGTAGGGTATGTATTCTGTTTAATAAAAGTATTACTATATTCTTTTAAGTAAAAACATAATATGATTATAGCTTCAAATGAAAAATTAGTGATTAAACTATGAGTTAAATTACACAAACTTCAACGTCGTAACATGCAGTTCACTTAATAGTACAAATAGTAGACAAGTGAAAATTCGTTAATATAATATCTATGTAAAAAATGTTAAAATTATTAATAAATTACTAATTATGAAGTTGGTAAGTAAACAAATGTGATAAGTATTAACTTTGTAAGTTATTTAATATGTTAAATGATATTAAATTATTAAGTCACTTATTGAGAAAGACAATTGTTAAAATAACATACATAAAATACATATAGCCTACATAAATTTTGCACAAAATCGTTGGAGCCATTTTTTAAAACTTAGGAATTAAAAAAAAAATCACTCCTCAGTAAACTACGCTTAATTAGAAGGCCTAGATAAAAAAATTGGGTTATTGCCCGATAAAATTTAAACATTAAGTTTGAACAAAATCTATAAAACCATCTCAGATCTGTGGCCAGGGATAGAAAAACTGACAGACTGATAGACAGACATGGGGACAAACAGAATTGAAATACCCAGTTTTTTGGGTTCGGACACATACCACTGAAGGGAAAAAAGAGAAAAAGTCGATTTTCTCAAAATCGGCTCTAACGATTTTGATTAAATTTCATTTATGAACATTCATAAATATTCAAAACAAAATGGCTACTCTCAATATTTCGGCAAAATGACTTTAAGGGCTCCGGTCTGATGCGTAAATTAACATTTTTTATAATAGCTCCGAAACTATTTGAGATATGAAATTACTTAGCATTACAAATATGTATATATATTTATAATACAAATATTTTATTCGAAACATATTTTTATAAAATCAATAATTTTCAATCTATACGCAATTATATATATTTTTTTTAGCTTTTTGGACATTAAAGCTTAAGTATTGCGATCGTAAAAAAAAATAACCTGAAATGTTGATGGATTTCGACGTCTCATGACCCCCCAAACCCTAAAAAATAGTCTTTGCAATGCCGTCTGTCTGTGTGTCTATTAAAACTTAAAATTAAGGGTAGTTTACTGAAGGGCAAGAAGAGAAAAAGTTGATTTTCTCAAAATCGGCTTTAACGATTTTGATTAAATTTCATTTATAAACATTAATTAATATTCCAAACAAAATGGCTACCCTCAATATTTCGCCAAAATGGCTTTAAGGGCTCCGGTCTGATGCGTCAATTAACATTTTTTTAAATAGCTCCGAAACTATTTGAGATATGAAATTACTTAGCATTATAAATATGTATATATATTTATAATACAGATATTTTATCCGAAACTTATTTTTATAAAATCAATAACTTTCAATCTATACGCAATTATATGAATTTTTTAACTTTTTGTACATTAAAGTTTAAGTATTGCGACCGTAAAAAAAAACTAACCTGATTTGTTGATGGATGTCGACGTCTCATGACCCCCCGAACCCTAAAAAATAGTCTTTGCAATGCCGTCTGTCTGTGTGTCTATAAAAACTTAAAATTAAGGGTAGTTTACTGAAGGGCGAAAAGAGAAAAATTTGGTTTTCTCAAAATCTGCTCAAACGATTTTGATTAAAATTCGTATCTAGGCGTTGATTAAGATTATAGATAAACTGGCTATTTTCATTTTCCTATGAAAATGATTTTTAGGGTACATTACAGAAGCGTTAATTTCCGTATCTCTACAACTATTGGAGAAACTAAACAACTTATCATTGCAAAATTGTAGGACTATTAGAAATAAACAACTTTTATTTGACATATATTTTTATAAAAGCAGCAGTTTCTGAGATATTTGCAAATATATTAATACAATTTTGTGAGCTTTAGTTGTAAACATATACTACTAAGTCTTAACGCAATAATTCTCCAATGCCATAGAGTAATTAAATATAAGTATCTAAAAAAGTATGTTATTTTTCCTTAAATCTCTTAGGAGAAATGTTTGCATAGCAATGATCTATCTCCATTTTAGACTCAATAGTCAATATTTACATTTTTTATTGGTCAAAATGTATAAATGAATAATTAAATATCAATGCGATGACTTGAAGATCTGCAACACCATATAAAATGTTAAAATTTTAACCAGAAATCGAAATTTTAATACGAAGTGTTGACCCTTGTGGAAGACATTAAACTGTTTGAAATGCTCTTAGGTGGACAAAGATGCGCCTCTTTTCTCATTGATTCTATATCATTGTATATTATTTTATGCGTGTTCTTATGTGGAGTGGTGATGATACAATGTACATTATTTCGTTCAGAAATCTTACGAGTTTATAGAAAGAGAGAGAAAGTCTGTGTGGTCTGCCGTACCATTTATTTAAAAAATTCTTTACTGTTTCCAGCCTATGGCCTGGGTCAGTTTTTATTCAAGTCAAATATTTTCCACTACCGGCTTGCTAGGCCTGTCGTAGCTTCATATGTCTTATAATCTAACTTAAGACTAGGACAGACACAACATCCAGTCCTCGGCCGTTAATTCATCACTGTGAAAGGGTAAATCCACATTTCACAAGCGATACATTTTTCGGCCATGCCGGGAATCTAACCCGGGACCCCTAGCGCAATAGACAGACACGCTACCGAATGAGCTAAGGTGTCGGATTCCAAATATAAATTACATTCTGCCACAAATAATATAAATCAACTTTTATTCAAGACCAAATATTGATAACCATTTTAAACATCCCTACGTGGACGACCAAAATAACATCCGCATGTGTCTCGCATCCTCAAGACTTCAAGCCGTATCCGTATCCGCGGATGTATATTAATTTTCTTAGCACCGCTTCTTTCTACTTATGTACTAGCTATGCTAATGAGCTGGGAATGAGGATGTTTGAATTGTAGAGGAAGTACAGTACATCCACATTTGCGTAGAGGGAGGATGACAAATCATATAGAAGAAACCACCATCAGTACACACGACCGGGAGTCGAACCCCAGTAGACTAGTTTATTGTGAGATTGACGCCTTAGACCATTCAGTCACCGAATCAGGTACCCCGTGGATATTTTAATATTTCATAACAATCAGGACCACAATGGGTAATGTATATATAATAATATAATAATTCAATAATATCAATTGGCTAGTTTATTCAAACGTGGGAGGGAAATGTTATAGATAATATTGTTAGCTGTACATAAATATGTGGTTAAATATTTATTTTGCTTAGCACGTTTTCCACAGTTCCCAGCAAAATACTCGTTGTTGTTTTTGCTAATTGTGTTTGCTGATATATTCGGTAATGTTTTGTAAATGTATGAACGAACACATGAATATCGAAATTGAGAAATGAAAATGTTAGTGTTAATGAATAGAAGTAGACAAAGTCTATTCAAATGTCTAAAACTGTATTTCTTATCTTTAATCTTTATTTCTAGTTCTTTCCAGGATATGTCTATAAAACGTTGAACTGTATTGTTCAGCATCTTACTACTTTTTTTGTTATTCGCAGACTTTTTACTTTGGTATTCTGGTCGTATTTGGGGATATTTCCTGGCTCCCTGCCGTTCCTATTGGATAAACGCGATTGGGCCAATGATGAGGAAGTTTTGGAAGGGAGGAAGAGGGGTTGGCGGGGTTGGAACATGGAAAAGGGGACGGCTAGTTGTAAGGGGTTGCAGAAGACAGGGATGGCTGTGTCGGCACATGAAACGAACGAAAGTACACGAACGGCAGCTGAATTTTAAGTCGACTAGTCGATGGCACATTGGTGAGAGAAAGGGAAAGCTTGCTGTTGTGTCAGCCTGGTCTAGCCAAACTTTTTTTATACCATTACATAACTGCCTGCCTGCTTTATTTCTCTAACACCTCGTTGCCATGTTGTCTACATTTAATAAAGGAAGAGCATAAAATAAAAAACAAAATATGAGAATTATATAAATAGCATGCTGATTTTATAGACTAGTGTGTGGCTACCACAGTCCAAATAAATTATAATATTATTTTATATTATTAGCACCGCGTCTTACTACCGTTCGGGTTATACGCTTGAGTACTAATTACCCTAATGGATTAGGAATTGGGAAGGTTGAATAGAGAAAGTGAACCGCATTTGCGTGGAGGGAGGGTGGAAAACCATTTAGGAAAAACCACCCCCAGTTCACCCGATCGAGATTCGAACCTCGATCTCCTCGTCCTCGGCAGTCGGGCTCAACCAACACGACTAGCGCCTTAGCCAACTACGCCACCGAGGCGGGTAAAAATTATAATACGAAGGGATGTATTGACATCTATAAAAGCTACTAGATCTATTCTTATGTACCTGAATCAGTGATTATATGGTTTCACACGTTTATTTAATGTTGGAATGGATTTCAGGTGATGGAGAGATCGGGGTTCATATTCCGATCGGCGGTATGGAAGGTGATATTTTTTAAATGGTTTTCCACTCTCCTTCTTTGAAAATGCTGATAGCTTACACACCTTTAAATTCAAACTTCATAATACCTGAAACATTAGTGTAGCTTAAAACATATGCGTATAACCTGAACGGGTAGTAAGACGTGGTGCAAAAAAAAACCCACTCAACTGTATACTATGTTAATTAACCGGACCCATGGTGCACTTGACTAACAAACCAAAGCGTCCCAGGTTCAATTCCTGGATGATAACATGGGTAATTTTCCCGAAATGGAAATTACTCGTACAACAAAGGTCACCAAATTCTAGTCAATTAGGCTTAGGTTAGGTTTAAGAGTTTCCCCTTGTTCCACACCCTCAAATTAGTCATCACCATCACCTCGTCTCATCGGGACTTGGAAAGAGTCTCCACGAAAAGGATGTACGAGTAGTACATTCGGGCGTCCTCTGAGCATTAGTACACAAGTACCAGCCAATCTTCCCACAAACTGAGGTAGTGGTGATGTAGCCCACACACGCACCTATATATTTATATTTATTTATTGATCTATTTATAAATATGTGTGTATATTGATCTGTTTGTATGTATATTAAGCCGTTCCAAAAATAGCATATATATATTTTTTTTTGCATAGGTCTTACTTAGCTGTATTCAGACAAACCGATACCATTCTAATTAAAAACAACTAATACTTAGGAGTAACAAATAACATACATTTATAAATACAAATAATTTTTAATTGTTGGTTTGAGTGTGTATAATACCAAACAAGGCATATCCAATGGAACCAGAACCCGCCTTACAATGACAACATTTGTTACAAATCTAATATATGCAACAATCTTAACAGGTTCATCTCACGGGAATGTTTGTTTCATGCCAAACATCTATTTCGTCCCTTTAGTCCCTGACATCAGCTTCCAGTTACGACTAGTATTCTCAATGAATATTTATAAGTCACAATTTCAACCTTGGACAGGGTTGATATTTATCTTCCCAAGCTATTTTTCAGCCAAGGTTACCTATTGTACGTGGCTTTTTCCAGGGTGCGAAACTCAACAAACGTAAGGGTTAAAGTCATAGAAGGATCAAATAAGGTAACAATGATACCAATAAACCCTACAGTATTCACACAAAAATATAGTATATCAAAGAAATTGTATAGTTTATTTATTAAAAATAAAATTAATTTAGTTAATTCGCACTTTAGCCCCTCTTACTTAATTTAACTAAGTGACAGAAAGAAATTTACTTTTATAATAAACCAGCCTAACCTAATAAAACCTAACCTTTCATGCATCCACAAACTGAAGGTTCAGTTTTGTTAGGTTGAGTAATATTGATATAAGCTTGTCATTGGCAGGTTTAAAAATAAGTTTTGTAATAAATTATTACACATGAATAAATATTTATTTCCTTAAGATATTGATGAGACTGAAGATGGGTCCCCAAGCTCCAGCCACTCCAATGACGCCTCCAAGGGTACGTGCATGCCGAGGATCACACATCACTCATCACTCTTATCTTCGCACATTGCACATCGCTCATGGAACAGCCTGTGCATAGCAGGCAGATTGCTCATCGCTCTTCGTACTCGGCTAGAGAAAACCAGTCTGCAAGGAGCATTCGTACTGCATTGTTTCTTAAACTCCTCTTGATTTTTTGATTTAAGAAAATTTAATTTTAAAGATTTTAATTTTAATTTTAAAATATTTATTAAAACGGAAAAAAAAACTACCTTTGACAGCAGTGGTGATGAAAGTGATGGCATATCAGCAGCGGCAAAATTTATATGGCTCTTGTCCCAGATTTCGGAGTACTTAGAAATACTATTATTTATTAGTTTATCTTTTATGTAATTCATCTTTTTCCTAAAATACACTCGGTCTTTTGAAAATCTGAGCAAGACAAATGTCGAAGTAAAAGTTTAAATGATAAAAGATAAAATAAAAGTTCATTGAACAACTCTGAGGGTTTGCTTTGACCTTGAACCAACCAATCAGAGCACCGCGCCAGTTTGTTTCTTGTGTCTGGTCGGAGTTAAGTGCGGAGAGTGAGGTGCTCAGCATGCACGCTCTCGTTTCTTTACATGGGTTTGTTTCTACAACTTATGCGATGTGTGGAGATAGAAGTGATGAGTGATGTGTGCGCTCTTCGGCATTCACGCACCCTTCGGGGGAAGGATGGGCCTGGAAAGGAGTGGATAATTGTTTCCTTAGATGTGTCTGTAGAGGGGGAAGGAGGTTAGGAGAAGGATTTTTTTTTTAGTAAGGTCTCAAGGGGTATCTCAGATCCGAAGATGGGGCCCCATAGTCCCAGCGATTTCAAAGATGCGTTTGGCGTGTAAAGGAGGGGGCTGGAAGGGGTTAGGGGAAATTTGTTCGGGTAAGGTCTCAAGGGGTACCCCTCACCAAAAGTTGAGCCCGATAGTCCCAATGATTCAGAGCTGCGTCTTGGGGGAAGGAAGGGTTGAAGGGGATGACCTTTTGACTTCCAGTAAATTTTAGTTATATTCATTTTAATTGTAGTAAGGAGAAATATGAAATTATTATTATAAGGAACGTACTTTGGTAGAACGGCAGTTAATTGATTGTTAATTAATTGATTGTTACACTACTTTAGTCAATTAAACAATATAAGTTATGAATGTAACATGGAATTAGTTTATTCAAAGAGAAATAGTTATCAATAAATTAAATCAATTAGTCAATTAAACAATACACATTTATGGAGGTAACAAGAAATTAATTTATCCAGAGAGAGATTGTTAAATTAAGAAATCAAATCAATTATACATACATAAACACCTTCCTAAGAATTACCTCAGAGATTGTTAAAGGGCAAAAAATTGATTTCATAAATGTATAAAATGTAGATTGTGCAAGATACTACTAAGCGGTAACAGAATATCGTAGAGACTTTACTAAAAAACAAAAATTGTAAATTGTCAATTGACTAGAATGGAACCATTAATACATGAATAAGGATCAAACTAATTAATCATATCAATGATAAATTTTACCAATAGCAGCCTAAGAAAAACTTAACAAGGAATATTTACACATTTACAATACAATTAATAAGATTGATAAAAAATTGATAAAAGGGTGATTGATATAAAGTTAGCTAATTGACAGGTACTTAATTTGTGAAGCTTTCACATATGAAATTGCTGATGAAATAAATACATATGAAACATATTAAAATTAGAATATAACTAATAACATAGTCCAAAAAATTAAAATGATTGTTTTAGATAATATTTAGACTTGTTATCTGGGTCAAAGGTTTAAAATGCTTGTGTTAACAATCGAAAGGATTAATTAAGGAATTGTTGTAATAATATATGTGTCATCTAGATTATTCTTAATAATTGTGATAGGTTTAATACATATAAGATGTTTATATATAAGATATTGGTTGTTATAAAATAAGTGGAACAGACAAAAATTGTTAATTTGAAAAATGCTAATTAAAAATTGTACTTGAAAGATTGAATTAAAGAGACGTTCCTTATCTGATGTTTTGATTCCATTCCTTTTAAAAGTTTGTTGCAACTCTTCGGTGACGACATTTTTCGGCGAATTACTCCATCCTCAGGTCTTCATGTTGGGGTTGAGATGTTATCCCCGTGGAATCAAAACATCAGATTAGGTTTTATAGGCTCGCCGACACAATGAGATCATAGGGGCCTTGACTTTTGGTAAAAAATTGTTGCAATTTTAATAGTGGTTGCACATCTTCAGCTCAACATATTTTTTTAAAAGTCCTCATTTGTAAATTTGACCAGTAAAATAGGTCAATATTGGGTCTGACTTTCGTATTCAAAAAATATATTTTGTAATGTCACCATTTTAATGTTTTACAACTAATGACTATTTCCAGAGAGCAAAGTTCTAAAGTAATTTTCCATATTCAAGAAATAAAATCTTCTAAGTAGTTTAAAAGCAGTAAGGATTGTTTAACTCTAGATTGGATATTTGGGTGGGAAAAAAAAATTCTGCTACGTAAGCGCGCAATCTTACTGTCGCTTTCTCCCCCTGCTTTTTATATCTAAAGTTAGTACAATTCGAGTCATCAGTACACCACCACTCACTTTGGGGTGTATTTCGTTTTAGCAAACACTCAGGGTGACAAGTAGGCCTGGGTTATAAACAATTTTTCTTCCTTCCAAATTTAATTTATAATCCGTTTACCCTGAATTATAGCAGTCTTAGCGTGACATATTGCCCTATACCATTATCTCATAATCTGCCCCATGGTAGAACCCATCAAGGTATGTTTGGTAGCTTTCAGGGTAAACGGGAGAACATTTTTAGTAATTGTTTTTAATAAAGCCGGTGTGAATCCAACATTTTAAATCATAGTGTCTACTCAACTTGACCATTGAAATTCCTGACTTTTTCCCTGATTTCCCCTGATCATTTTCTAAAATTCCCGAAAAAAAGGTATGTCAAATCCTTCTAATTCCCCCCACCTCCCCCGTCATTTTTCTATTAATATTTTTTTTATTAATAATAATAAGTTTTAAAATTTAAATAAACATATTTTTTAAATTTGTATTAACATTGTTTATTAGGAATTATAAAAGTTACTACACTGCTACAAAAAAAACTACAGTTTGAATCACATTATTATTTACTGTTTTAACGATTATTATAGTTCATATTTTGAGTAAAACCACATTTTCCCAGATTTTTATTGTACTCGTAATTTACCAAATTCCCGGCTTATTCCCGTTTTTTCCCGATCACTTCAAATTCCCGGCTAATTCCCGTTTTCCCTGATTTTCCCGGATGGTAGACACCCTGTAAATTTATAATCGAATCAGATTTTTTTAATTCGAAACTAATCTGAATCAAATATTAGAAAATGAAAATCTTTCAAATATAAAATTTTATAACTAAATTACATCAAATATAAAGCTGTATTATATAATTTTTTTAGAAATGAATATGATAAAATTTAAGGTAAGTCTACCATGTGTATATAATGAATAAATTATAAATATTAAAAAGTTCACAGGTTTCTATACTAGCCTATATTCAAATAAAAATGCCAACTTATTTAAAAAAGTTATCAAACAAATATTTGACTTTCATATTCTAATATCGAACCAAATTCAATTTAATTTAAATATGGAATCTATTTTGATTTGATATTTTGAATCCTAATAGAATTTATTCCTACCATTCCTATTAATTACCAATATGGACGTACGCTGTAGAAATGTATGTAAGGAATGTAATGAGTGCAGGTGAGTGAAATTAGATTTCTGAAAAGCACAATTGGGGTGACAACATTTGACAGGATGAGAGATGAGAGAGTAAGAGGAATAGTAAAGGAAGAGCCAGTCCAGGACCGGATAGAGAAGACACGACTAAGGTGGTATGGCCATGTGAGAAGAATTGAAAGGGGAAAGGATGTCTAGGAGGATGTTAGATGTGAAGAGGAGACTGAGAGGAAGACTAAGGGACAGATGGATGAAGAGAGTGTAACATCAATTAAGTTACAAAATACAATAATATATTAATAACGTAATAATATATTAATTATCATCGAGGTTACAAGAAACTAGGAGAGTTAAATTAAATATAAAACATTCTAAATATGGTCGTTGATATTCACCCCTGGCAGCATTTGACCTGATAAGCCCCATATAACCAAAACATCATCATAACCGGCAGCGAAGTAAAAGTACGTCCAAGCACCACCGATAAGCCATGCTAACTAAAGGAACGTCCAGGATACGAGTATTTGTATGACCTGCCACAGACACGCCGTAGAAACTCGTGGAAGATAGTACCACGATCTAGATTATTCGTTGCCAGCCTGGCCACATTGCATTTCCATCCTCTCTCTCGTTTTATTCCTTCCCTCCCTTTCTTCCTGATTCCATCCTATGATGTTTCTAGCTGAGCTGCGATTTGAATATAAGCTGATGATTTTCCACTCGTTCTTTACTCTTGTTTAGATTCTCACCGAGGACACTTCGTATCATAACATAATGTAAACTTGTCAAAATTCTCTTTCCAAATTCTATTCTATTCAAATTTATTATTTAGGCGTAAATATTGTTTTTTATATTAAATTCTTTTTATCATGAATTACATTAATTTAAAATCAGTATGCTTTCTTGAAACTTTCGAATCTGTCAACACGCAGATATTTCTTTCTTTTTTACTATGGATTCTGATGAATGTTATACTTTAACTTTGATTTATTGTACGTTCCTTCAGAATGGCTCAAAAAACTAATTGTAAAGACTTTATATTTGTAGTGCGCCTATCTTTGGTAAATACTTGGACACTACACTTTTGGAGACTACCGTTTACATATTTATGATCATAATTTCCTAATGTTTGTTACCAATAGGCATATATATATTTATTTTAAGGACTATGTTCTTAGGGAACTTGAGTACGTGACGACCTATGGGATTAATTGCCGAGAACAGCCCATGTCAGCATTTACTCCATATTAAAAATTGCTATATAAGGGAACCTAGTTCAAATTAACTGTTATTTAATAGTTTATACTTATTTTATATTTTGTTATTTATAATTAAAGTTGATAGTTTAGTAGTCCCTCTGCATACTTTTTTTTGTTAAATGGAATAGTTGTGTGTGTGTGTGTATATATATATAAAAATTTCTCAGACCTAGATTTATAAAATAAATTTGCCAATATCTCATAAATTATTAGTTTAAAAAAATATTAAATAGTGTTAATTATTTTTAATAGTACTACAATTTTGAAATTTTGTATATCTAACAGTTGCTGAGATATGATAAAAATTGTAAATTTCTGCTTATGTAAATTACTCTCAAAATAAATTTCATTGATAAATGAGAACTGCTATTTTGTTTGTAATGTTAGACAGTGCCTAGATTCAAAATTAAATGGTAATATTTATAACCCATTTTGAGAAAATAGATTATTTCATTATTCACTCTAAGTAAAACACCCTTAATTTTAGGGCTGGATGGATAATTCCAAAAATCTCTCTTAGGAACCTTATTAAAACCTTATATATCAATTTTTAGACCAATAGGTTAAATGGTTACGGATATGGTCCCAGTAAAAAACAGACGGCATTGCAAAAAATAATGTATTGATTTAAGGGAGTTGTGAAACTTCGGTATCCATCAAAATCTCTAGTTCGATTTTTTGACGATCGCAATTGTTCTTTCTATACGCGAGGGTTGCGAGAGAGTAAACAGAGATACTTCATTGCAGTGATTAAAATTCAATGTACTTAGGACACTTATATTTAATTGATGGTTTTTGTTTATATCAGTGTATTTAAAAACAAATTATTTAGGGTTTAGTTTAACAAGATTTATGCCTATAAGAGGATACAATCATATTTTTGAAATTTGAATTTTTGTTGTTGTTGTTTTAGCACCTCGTCTTACTACCCGTTGGGTTTATACGCACTTACGCTAGTGCGTAATGGTAGGGTGATTGTGAGATGAAATGGAGGACCTAAAGTTTAACGTGGAATCCGAACCTTGCATTCCACACATTCACAAGTTGTGATTAATACACGTCTTGCCAGAGGTGAAGGAAGGGTTTGGCAATCAGATAAATCGGTGCTGGGACCGAGGAATGAACCCCGGACCTCCAGCACAGAAGTCACACACCTTATCCCTAGACCGCCAGGTCACCTCTTTGAATTATTATTGACATAAATAACAAAATGATACGGTGTCACTGATAACCCCAAGTACGTTTTATAAAGGTTGAATATAGTTTATGTAGTCTAGGGTTTTGATAATTTTGACAGATCTGGTTTGGACTAGTATCATTTTTGAATGTTCTAGGGCAGTCATCAAATATCTTCAGAGATGTTATATCAAGGGGGAATTTAAATTGTGAGCAGTAGACCTTTTTTAGGTAGAAATGATCCTGGATCCATGCCAGGAAGGAGTTGGGAAGGGTTACCATCTTCCTGCAAGAGAAGGGGAAACTGAAGGAATGGAGGGAGGTTGGGGGGTTGAACAAGTAAGGCTATGCCCATATTTTCCTTCGCGTCCTTTGCACCGTTTTTTAACTAGCCCAGGAAACTACTATCCAGTTTCGAAAATGGGTGTGGACTCAAGTATGTAAGCTACCCACTTCGTTGGACGCATTGTCTAAGGCGCTACACTCGCGATAGACTAGACTGCCGATGGGGGAGATTGTGGTTCGATCCCAGTCTGGTGTACTGAGGGTGGTTTTTGCTTAAATGGTTTTCCATACTCTATCCACGAAAATGAGAATACACTTCCTTTAAAATCTACCTTCCTCATCCATAGTACATTAGCGTAATTAATACATAAGTGTATGGACCATATGGGTAGTAACACGCTGTGGTAAAAGAACAAATTTTATACCTTATAGATATAGTTACATTGAAGTTTAATTTGAGAAGTAAAGATGATGTTAACGGTGTAAAAGTAAGATAAATAAAATAACCAAAATGTCTAGGACTCCTATGTTCCCCAAAACTATATGATCAGGTTATATTTGGCTGGCTAAGTGTAGACCAGGGGTTGGCAACTATTCGATAGCGATTGACCGTTCAATTTCCTGGCAATATCTAGTCTATCGTGTAAGAAAATTAGATTATCATTAAAAGTCGATCTTTGAGTCTTCTAAACTCGTAAATAGGCTATATCAAGTACTTTAAAATAATAGTAGAGTGTGACCAAAAACTATCTTGCTCGGTAATAATCAGTAATATGATGTTTTATTAACTTAAATAGTTTCAATATGATAATATACGTTTCATTGATTCTATTATTTTTTTTCGACACAAGTAGGCTTATTTGAGCAAAGATGTAGTTGAAGGAAGGTATGGACCAAAAAAATCAAACGTAGGGTGGATGGTAGGATGGGTGTTCACGAGACCTTTGATAAATTTATGTTCATTCGCTGCTCAAAGAAGTTTTCCGACTCCTGGTGTAGACCAAGAAAATAACCACCCTACTGATTTTAATTTAATTATATTCATTAATGAGGGGAGGGGGGCAATCTGACTAGTGTGGTCATACATACTTTATTTTTCACCCCTTCTTAGTACTTGTTTGGACTATAAGCATACATCAATTACGTTTGCAACATAGGTATGAGGAAGGCATGATTTTAAAGAAAATTTACCCGAATTTGCCTAGAGGTAGAGTTGAAGACCAACTAATAAACACAACTCTCGGTGTAAACAACTGAGATTTGAACTGCGATATCCCAGTCATCTGCAATAAATTTTAACACGAGAGTGACGCATTAGACCATGCGACCACCTATGCGGGTTTGGTGATACTAAAACACAATGTGATTTATTACAATGTTCGTTTGTATAGACATAATAAACACTGAAATGTTATAAAGATAGAATATATTGTTTTTAATGATTGATATTCATTTAAAATTATTTCCACAAGGAAATTGAATATGCCTATAATAAAGTAGCTTAAATGCTATTTAATATAGTTGAAATTCTTTTAATTAGCACTAATTTTTGCAATTACATTGAAACCTTCTTCATTAATGTTAAATATTGACGGTTGTTTCACGCTAAACTGTTGTAATATACGTTGACTTATAGAATAAGCTTTTAAAATAGTTTTACTTGGAAATGTCAATGTGTTAAGCTTTGAGTGAAAATAAAACAAGTTAAAGGGCCAACACTTAAAGGTCATTCGGTAGCGCGTATTGATCTAATAGTCCCGGTTTCAACGTCTGGTCCATCTAAAAAATGTATATCTGTTAAAATTAGAGCTTCTATTTTTACAGGGGTGGAATGAAAGCCAGGGTTCTGGATGTTGTGTTTGTACTGATATTATAAACATTATAATAATGCTAAACATTTCTAATAAAAATATAAATAACATGTTTGAAGCTGATTTATCTTATTGAAACAGTACTAAGATAAAAATGATATCCTCTTGAATATTTTATTTTAAGGTGGGGTGCTAGTGAGCGCCAGTTAAGTGCATTAATTTTGCAGTTTTTATAGCATAAACATTTTTTTGGCAAAAATAGATAGAATATTTCTTCTATAGAAACATAGAGTTTAGCTTTCTGCACATGATAATCTCAAGAGTTCTTGAATATCTCTCATGAGCATTGCGGCATTTGGTGACAAACTTTTTAAATGCAGAGTAAAAGTTGTCACTAAATTCCAGGACACCCTTGACAGATATTAAAAAACTTTTGAGATTAGCATGTGCGGAAAATTAAACTCTATGTTGCTATAAAAGAAATATTTTATTTATTTTGGCCAAATAAATGTTTATGTTTTAAAAACTTCGAAAATACTGCCCTAAACTCACGCTCACTAGCACCCCATCTTTATAACAATATTAATAGAAATTACTTTTTTTTTCAATGCGCACTATCTCTTACTATTTTTACATACTATCTTTTTTTTATTTGCCACCGAATCTTACTACCTGTTCAGTCTATACGCTTCCATGATAATTACTCTAATGGGTAGGGATGAGGAAGGAAGCATTATAGAAGTAATCTACCTGGATTTGCGTATAAGAAGAGTTGTAAACCCTTTAGGAAAACGCACTCAAAGTAGACATGACTGGGCTTCAACCCCCAATCTCCCGTTCTTCAGAAGGTCAGTCTAATGTGAGAATGATGCCTTATACCATTTGCTACTGAAGTGGGTTTCAGGAGATCCGGTTTTTATAGTAATGGCGTAAGTATAAGGAATATATAATTTAGATGTAATGTACTCACATTTGCGGCAAGGGAGAGTGGAAAACATAATAAACTACCTCAATATGCCTAACCTTCAATGAATAAATATCTCGACCTTCTCGTCACTGACAAACCAGATTGGTGTTAGTAATTTAAAATAATTTAACAAAATGAAGATGTGATTAAATGATAGTAAAATTCATTTTTTAGTGATAGTAACATATTATCAAAAATTAATCTATAATATTGTAATATCCAGCTGTTTATTATCTGAAATTCCTAGTATAAAAATATTTCATGCAAAATATAAAATAAAAATAATCTTCTTTACAGTAAAACCTTGGATTGCGAGCATAATTCGTTTCGTAAACGTATTCGTAATACAAAGCACTCGTATATCAAAGTGAATTTCCCCTATAAGAAATAATGGAAACTCAAATGATTGGTCCCACACACCCAAAAATATTTAATCTAAAAATGATTAATACCTTTTTTATTCTCGTTATTTAAATATAACTGTACTGTAATCAAATTTATTTATTATATTTAATGGTGACTCGTGTGAGGTAGACGAGAGAGAGAAGAGGAGGAGGTGGGTTATTGTTTAGGTCGACTTTCACTGTCACTAACGGAATTACTGCTATTTGTTGGATCACTGGAATATTTTTCTTTTTGTGCGACTTTAACAAAGAACCTACCCGCCTCGGTGGCGTAGTTGGCTAACGCGCTAGTCGTGTTGAGCCCGACTGCCGAGGACGGGGAGATCGAGGTTCGAATCTCGGTCGGGTGAACTGGGGGTGGTTTTTCCTAAATGGTTTTCCACTCTCCTCCCCGCAAATGCGGGTTCACTTCCTCTATTCAACCTTCCCAATTCCTAATCCATTAGCGTAATTAGTACTTAAGCGTATAACCCGAACAGGTAGTAAGACGCGGTGCTAAATAAATAAAATAAATACAAAGAACCTATCCAATGACACTGCTTGGCAGACAAAGCGTAACCGTAGTACTACTCGTATTGCAAGATATCGCTCGTTTATCAAGTTAAAATTTATTGAAAATTTTTGCTCGTCTTACAAAACACTTGCAGACCAAGTTACTCGCAATCCAAGGTTTTACTGTATTTGTTTATTGAATAAGTAAGCCTGTTTTAAACTGAATAACTCATTTCAATCAACTATCCTATAGTTTATCACATTCCTCATATATTTACCTTCCATAAGCGATTTTTCTTTTTTTTTAATTTTATCTCCAGCGCAGGAATTTTGCGCTTATTAAAGACGATTTTTCTATAAATTTATTGCCTGGTTTATGTATAAATCGATAAAGCATTAGACTTTTTTTTTCTGAATATGGGCTTCTTTTAGGTATTTCAAAATAGACACTTTATAATTTTCAAATTTTAATTTTATATTTCTACTATTATTTACTTTTATATATGAGTTTATTGTGATTTCGTCCCAAGCATTTGATAAAAAATGAAAGTTTCTTCCAATGTTGGTGAAATCCAAGAGCTGAGCCATATATTAATCAATATAGAAATAAAATACACATTCTTCTTTAGTAAAATTTTGTAAAATGGGTTGGAATTACTTAATTTTCTGAAAGTCAGACGATTGGCACTCCCCTTATGAAAAACTAGATTTAATTTTTGGAGCCTACTTATGCATTTAGTTATTTTGTATTTTTCTTATGACCCTGTCTTTATCACTGTCCGTTTTGGTTGTGCACTTATGTACTAGCTACATTAATCTGTTAGGGATGTGGAAGGTTATAATTAGAGGAAGTGAACCCATATTTACAGGGCAAAGGGGAGCGAAGTTAAAAACAACTTACTAAAAACCACCCTCAGTACACCCATTCGGAATTCAAATCCCGACCTCCCCTTCATCGAAAGTCCAGTATATTGCGAAAGTGATTCCTTAAGCCATACGGCCACCAAATTTTATTAATCTGATCAGTAAAATCATTTAAAAACCAGTATGTTTAGTCAATTTTCAACATATCACTTATATTTTCAAAAGTTTGTTTTCATTGCCAATAGTAGCTTATTTCCCCTACTGAAATTTTCCCAAGTTGGTCAACTCTTACTGACAACTCTCCCAGACATTTCATTTGATCGGGAGAAGTTACTCAGATTCCCCAAAGATATTTCTAAGCCTACTCGGAATCCACCGATCTGAATCGGAAAAAGGAATGGGAGGATCTAAAGGTAGGATATATTTTAACTTATTAATATTCTATCTAACAAGTTGGATAGTGCCAAGTTTTGGCGTTGTATTGCATAAAATAATCTCGTCTCTAATAGAGAAAATTAAGACTTCACAATATTGTTTATGTTTACGTGTAGGAAGATGATTTTTAATAAAGTAGAGAATTTAGAACAAAATAAATATATGTATTAAAACCATGTGTCTCTTTCTATATATATATATACACTGTGTACATATATATACACTGTGTACATATATATACACTGTGTACATATATATACACTGTGTACATATATATACACTGTGTACATATATATACACTGTGTACACATATATATATACTGTGTACATTTATGTATTTTTTAAAATGTATTTTATATATACAGGTTGTTTGGAAACTCATAGCCTACACTGCACATGTAGCGTGTTAGAAGAAATAGCAGTACAAAATCCTTATTCAATTACATCCAGCAAACTATGCTAATACCATTAAATTGTGTCTATAGTTTCGGCGTACAGCGCCGGGATAGCAATGCTATTCTAGCATGCATGTACAACAGGTTGCATAAGAGCTAGGCACATGGAACTACACACCTCGACATCTTGGATCACTGCAGCAGAACATACCACAGTTAATAGTTAGAAATATATCAGTCCATATAGAAATGCGAATAAGTTTTGAGGGTTATCATTGACGGTCCTACATCAAAGAAAGTGCTTGCCACTATTACATGTGCAGTGCCGCACGCCTAACTGCTATGAAACTTGCTTTACATGTATGCTTGAACAGCTTTGCTATCTCAGCGCTATACACCCTAGCTTTGAACACAATTTAATGGTATTAGAATAGGATTCCGGATGTAAGTGTGTAGGGATTTTTTTATTAATTCTGGTTTAGCAAGCTATAGGTGCAGTTTGGGCTATGAGTTTCCAAATAACCTCTATATGTTTATATATATATATATATAGCCTTTAATGGTAGCCAAGTCATTTGTTTGTATTGAGGATAAAGCCTCAGAATTTCATGAATATGGCTTTTTTTTCTATGAATATTTGTGATCAGAGAAGTTCTTGAACAATATATTCATGGTTACTATCGAAACAAATTAAGTAAGCTATTCAAGGTCAATTAGAACTCGCCAAACTAAACATTAAATATTAGGAATTCTAAGACATTTGAAATGTTTATTATGTTAATTTCGAAAGCAATCAAGGAATAAAGCATTTAATCAAATAAATACTTAATAAATTATTTTATCAAAAGTTTACCATATATTTAGGATTTAAACAAATTTAATGAACTATTATATGTAAAATTTCACATAGATCACTCGTTATTTATATATATATATATATATATATATATATATATATATATATATATATACAACTTATAATATTTCTGAAAGTTTCGATATTCTTTCATAAATGTTATAAATTTAGTAGATCGTTTTATGATTAATATTTGTTTTACACCTATATTTTAGTATCGTTGATAACTTTTTTATATCACATTTTGTATTCTTAGTTAAAGAGATTCTGACGTCATTCATGCTTCGAAGTAGAAAATATATCAACCACTTAAGTTCTAACTCTGAGAGAAAGTTTTCATTTTTAATCAAAACTTGTGTCGCAGGTGGTCGTAATGGCGAAGAGTGGTACATGTGAGGAAGAGCTGAAGGGGGTTGAGGGAGAGGGGATTTTGTGATGTTAGAAGGGGAGAGTAGAGGATTGCATTACTCCTGAACGTTGGACAGAAAGGGTCCAAGCAAACTTCGGAAAGCTTTTACAATGGCAGTCTTTCCAAAATACTCTTTTTAAAATAAGATTGGCCCAAAGGAGCTTTGTCCGTAGAACATGTTTATGAATACTAACGAGAATAGTAACATCAACTTCTCCTCGTTTTAGGGGTTCAAATATTTGAAGCTGAAAATTGAGGTTTTAGTAAGTATTAAAACCTATCGTAGTTCTACATTTCTAAAACTGTGTCAATATTTACATACAATACCCGTATTGTGTTTAGTATAAATACGTGCGATCATAATCTCTTAATCATTCTATTCTTGAACTCTTGTAGCTGACAGCTTAGAGAAAGCTGCAAACAATATATATCTTGATAGTATTGGTGAGTTAAAATATTTAGGAATAATTTCAACTAGAAAGATTTAATAACAATATTAGAGTGAGAACTAAGAAAATATTAGTCGGAAAAGCATGCTATTACTTGGTAAGTTAGTTGTTAATATCTCGTCTGTTGTCAAGAAATATAGAACTCAGAATATAGTAACCAACTGTTTCACTTGTTATTCTTTATGATTGTAAAACATGGCCTCACACCTTACATGATTAGAAGAAATATAGCGTGCTTTAAAACAAAATACTCAAGAAAATATTTGTTCAAAAAAGGGATTAATACATTATAATTAGTTTATACCCTGATTTCATGACCAAATATTGTTAGAGTAATAAAATATCACAGATTATGGTGGGGAGGTTATTCACCACGAATTGAGTCATCTAGAACCTTGTTCAGGGTATTGACTGGCAAACCCAACGGGAAGAGACGATTAGGAAGACCTAGATGCAGATGGGAGGATAACATTAGAATGGACCTGAAAGAGATAGGCTCCTTGCACACAGCACGGTTTTTTCCTGTGGCCGTACACGGCACCATGTAGGGTACGGCAGGTTGCCTTGGTACACATGGTGTAGTAACGGCACGGCAAGATTTCAAATCACCAAATGACACCAGTTAGCTCCAGACAGTCAGTACGATAGATCGCAGAAGGCAATTACTTTGTATATATTATATTTACGAAGACAAAAATGACGGATTTAGAATTTGGTGGATTCATCCTTTGAATGTAGGACGGGACAAAGTGGGAGAATTCTTGACATTTTTCACAAAATTACGAAAGAACGATGCAAAATTCCTCATTATTTTTGGCTGTCCAAATATTCGTTTACTGTACTATTACAATGTAAAAGTGGCAGCTTGGTTCGGCGTAACTCAAAAATGAGGGATTGATGAGAAGGCAATTTAAATATGATGAAATTTCTTAACAATATTTTAATCGCCTTTTCATCAGGACTAAATACTATATTCTGTGATTTATTATAAACCTCTAAACAATATCATGGGTACTCTTGATTAACTAATAAATACATGTATATATACTGGTAGGGATATCTACCCACAGAAACAATTGGGTTTTAGATTTTACATAGTCTTACTTTTGGTGAGCTAATAATACTCATTTTAAATAAATTCATACGTCATATTAATTATTTATTTAATTAAATTCACTATTTGTTAGTTCACATATTTATTACATAAATTAAAAAGGTATTATTACACTAATATATAGTTAAAATTATGATAGAACGATTGTCTTTACAAAAATTTACTACATAATAAGGTCAAATATATATTATTATTAATTTTTTTAACATTAAAAAAGTAGAATTTAATAATATAACTGAAAGCTTGTTTTTGACAAGTAATGAATTTTAATACTTGAATTTTATATTATTGCTAGAACTTTTATGATTTTCTTTTATCTTTATTATTCTTAATAAAAATTTAAATCATGCCATAAAAACATTTTTACCAGGGTTTGAATAAACTATTTGGATATGTTTATAGTCATGTTAAACAATAAATGTGAGTATATTTTTATTTTATTAAATGCATTGATAATAATCAATAATACTTAGTATGGGATAATATGCTCATTTAAAGGTAAGTAAGTATCCGTCCGCATAAAGAATTTATAATATTTTAAAGACGCATAGTTTTAGTATGAACCAGGAGTAGGTATTCAAATTGTGATGTGACATTATCTCTTAGAAGTTTAAAGTGAAAGGCTACTATAATATAGGAGTAATGTTTGTAATTACATCTAAGAGAGAGGCTACTAACAACTTTTCTTTAGCGTATGGCACTATTGACCGGGAGGGATATGACATCCACTTCGATCGCCTGTATGTAGACTATTAGCCGCTCTGGTTTGCACGGAACGTTGCCCAGGGTACACACCATAGGAGGTTGTCTACAAGTACCCACAATGAGATTATGTGATGATAGTTATTAATTATTATGAAGTTGTGGAGCTGGAGTTGTGTAAGTCTTAAACTAACTTAAGTCTAATTAACCAAACCCTAGTGACCGTTGGGATAGTTCCCAAGTTACCAGCCAGTAATCGAACTCGGGACCCCTAGATTTATAGCCAGGTGAGAATAAGGATTAAGAGACTGATTAAGATGAAATCGGCCATAACTATACTGGCAAAAATAGTTTAAAGAAAAAATGTGGGAAATTCCAGTTTGAAAAACCAACAGGAGTATACCTAGCCAGGATTAGAAAAATAACGAATCTCGAGCACTCAAGTCCTTTATATATTTAAAAGTTTCTCAGAACAAAAATGAGCTGGTTACAAATTTATTTGTCCTGTTATGTATAACATTCTTATAATTGAATAACATATAGCTAGCAATCAGTAGAAATTAACCGTGATCAAAATTTTTAAACCCGATACTCATGTAATATGTTTAGAGTGAGAGGTGGTGAAAATGGTGGGGGAGGGGTATTAATACTACCTCCCCCTCTACAATATTCACGCTTTATCGATAGGAGTGGACTAGCTTGTCCCTGGAGGGCGATTGCACTGACTACATTTTAATCAAATTTATTGATATCAGATGAATATAGATAGCGCAAATAGAAACAGTTTTTAGCATTATTAAAAATATGAAACTAAACCATAAAATGAATGTTATTCCTAGGTTGAATTCCTGAACCTGAATCAACTGCAATAGACTTATTTTTTTTAAACAAACTGATTTAATTTTATTATTTAAATTTAATAAATTGTGTTAATTGTATATAATTTTTTAAATTCTGTGATAATTTTCTTATTAGTAAAGAAAAATAATATTTACTACTTAATAATTTGCTATTAACAAGATTTAATGGCGTATCGACACTAATAGCTCGATAGAAAACAAACAAATCAACATAACATGACTTTTTTTTAAACAATGACAATCTTTACAAGTGGCCCAAAAACCATCTTTATAGAGCCTCCTTCAAATAGCTTTTAGAAGAGACCAGTATCTAAATTTATACTTGGCCCCCTTCTCTCACCGTCAAAGAGCTTACAGAGGTTGACCTCGGTGGTCTTGGGGTAAAGTAATCGCCTCAGGACGTTGTATGAGGGTTCAAAACCAGCCGGGTTTGACAGATTTTCCTTGAGCTACAAAGATACGTAGCACAACTTCCTTCGGAGGGGAAGTAAAGCCATCAGTCCCATATCATTGTGGCGTGTAGAAAAACTCTGAAAAGTATGTGAACATATCTTTCCTGGCAAATTGGTAAGCCCTTTCGTTATCGCTCATAAGAATTCTCGTGTACTGATATAATCAGTCGAATCAGGAATTGCTACGTTAAGTACCTAAAATTAATGAAAACGAAAAATCAACTAAGCTCATGAAAATTACAAATTTTAAATCGTAAATATACCAAAATAAAACTATAGCTATAAATCATTCATACATTCAAAGGTTTAATACATTTAAATGATTAAAAATGGCATAAACAAAGTATTGATAAACATAATATATATGTTTTACCAATTTAGAATTTACGTTCAGCAAGACAATATTATATACCAAACAAATTGATTATTTAGCACATACAATGTATATAGCTGGCAAGGATAATAAATTCATCGGATTAAAAAGATAAAAAGTTAAATAGATTGATCACAAACACTCACATAACATCTTAGATAGAACTGTTTACGTAGGTAAGCAGTGTTGTCATTCGCTTGTACTTGAGTGTTCTCTCTTATCTCAAACACGGTCCATCTTACAACGCTGTATTTCGGTGTTGCCAGCATTTTCGTATACTAGCTTTCTACCTTGAAGTCATTTATTTTAACAACCATGGGGTTGAGGTTTGGCAACGGCTAGATGAGGGAGAGGAAAGATAAGCTCTCCTTCCAAACGTCCAATTCTCATGAAGTTTGTTGCCACGTGTTGGGATGATTAGACACGTGTACAAATGGAAGCAATAATCCAATGAACCCTTCCCCCCTTTCAAAGACAGAGACCCAAGATTTTATTCGGAGCTCTTCAGTAAAATAAAAACTCATGGCAATAAAGAGTACACAAGTCCCAGTCAGAATATATAAAACTATACTATAGCTCAGTTTTTGTAGAAAAAAATATATTTTCTCTAAGAAAGAATGATCAATTTATTATAAATATATATTAAATATAGATAAAATTATATTAGATACCAAAATGTAAAGTTAAATGAAAGTTTATTTTAATTAGCCCTTTCCAAGCCCAAATTAACTAAGGTATAGTCTAAGAAACTTTTTTGGGGGGAGTTTCTTTTAAAATCTATGTACAGCATACATAAAAAAATCCTTTATTAATATGATCTGAAAATTCTTTTTAATGTGTAGCCATTTCGCAAAGGGTTAGTGTACATTAAATACCTAGGGCTAGTAGCATTATTATTGGTTTTACCATTATTAATTAATTTGATGAGCGCTTCTGTGGCTGCATGGTCTAAGGCGTCGTCACTTTAGCAATAGACTGGCCTTCCAATAACGGGGAGAATGTTTTTTTATCCCAGTCGTGTTTACTGAGCGTGGTTTTCCATATATATATTTTCCACCCTCTCTACACGCAAATGCTTGTAAAACTCTTATATATTTCTTTCCATCTCTATTTCATTAGTATAATAATGTGGAGTAAGATCCGGTGCACATAATAGCAATAGATAGTAGTAGTAGTAATACTACTAATAATAAAAATATTAGTAAGATGATGATGATGATGTCATTACTTTCGATGCCTACGAGTGTACCTCCAACGATACCAGGATTTCTCTGTGATTAATATTAATATTCCTAAACATGGCTCGGGTCAGTATTTTTATTGAGTTCAAACAAATTATTCGAAATTAGGTTATAAGAATACTCTTTTAATTCAAAACCTATTTTTTATTGACAAAACACAACTTTTAGATTGATAAATTAAAAATATGATCCAAAGCGTTAGACTTCAAATACGATGGATTGCAATAAAGCTAACAATAAAATCCAATCTTAATCCCTCCCCCAAGTTCTACATTTAAGGTGGTATGGAAGATACACAAGCTCGGGCCAGTATTTTTTTTATTATTCCTAAAAACCATAGTATTTTAAACCTACGTGCTTACTCTATGGGATTAAGATTGCAAAGTTGCATTGCTGCTCTTACTAAAGAACGCCACCTTACCTATCTTGAGTTTAATCAATCCAGTCCACCGCATTATACCCTATCCCTCTCTTGAGCGAGCTCTATACAGTCCACCTCATTACAACTCTTCCCAAACTTGAGCTAGTTCTATCCAGTCCACCTCATTGCAACTCTTTCCAAATTGAGCTAGTTCTATCCAGTCCATCTTATTACACCCTCTATTGAGCTAGTTTTATCCAGTCCACCACATTGCACCCTATCCTTATCTTTAGCTAGTTCTATCAGTCCACCACATTACAACCTATCCCTACTTAGCTAATTCTATCCAGTCCACCTCATTACACCCTATCTCCATCTTGCACGAGTTCTATCCAGTCCACCTCATTGCACATTATCCGTATCTTGAGATAATTTATATCCAGTTCATTTAATTACGCCCTCTCTCTATCTTGAGCTAGTTCTATCCAGTTCAACTCATTACTCCCTATCCATATAATGAGCTCGTTCTATCCAGTCCACCTTATTACACCATATTGAGCTAGTACAACCCCATTACAAAACATATCTATATTTTGAGCTAGTTCTATACCAGTCCACCTCATTACACTCTATCCTTATTTTTAAATAATTTCTATCCAGTCAACCTCATTACATCTTTTCCTATATTGTGCTAATTTTATTCATACCAGGTCCGTTTCAATGTTATTTTAAACATAATAAATAAAATATGGTTTTTGTAGAAGGAGTTAAGTTTAATTTTCTTCACATAGTTATTTCAACAATTATTTAATATTTGACATGGCCAGATAGGAATTTGATTAGAAAATCTCACTCTTTATTTAAAAGATGTTTCATCAAATGCCAATATGCTCATGACAGATATTCAAGAACTGTTGGGGAGAATTAAGCTAAACACATTTAACAAAGCAATTCTTTCATTTATTTTGCTCATAAACAATATTTTTCTATAAAAACTGTAAAACAAATACTGGCCTTAACTCGACTTTCCTTTCATCTTAGCTTAAGTTGACCACTAAATAAGCGTCTAATTTGACCGATGGACTGGTAATGAAATAATTCAGCAAACAAGCGGATCAACTTGAAAGTTTTGAAAGGTGGCAGGGTGGTGTGTACTTGTGTGTTGGTCGGGGAGGTTGGGGGGGGAAGGGGGCGGGAATGGGTCGCAGCCCGGTTGGAGCAGAAAATCGATGGCCGGGAGCACAAACCTTCCCTTGTCAGGTCGAGCGAGGGAGGACGCAAACGAAATTTGGGGACTGGCTCTTCCCGGGGTCTCGAGTTGTTTCAAATAGAGGGTCACATCTCCAACATTTTAATAGGGGAAGGGGAAAGGAAAAAATAAAAAGTTCTAATTCGGCCAGTTTGAAACGATTATGAAATCAAATATTTTCAACTTAATCTAGTCAAGAGGAAATTTTTAAAATAACACTTACCAACTCATAAAAATATATGATGCCCATTATAAAAATGAATTTTTTTTTAGTAAATTCAGAACCAATAATATCAAAATAAATAATACACCAATTATTTTAAAAGTATTTTTTAGTATGTTCAACACCAAAAGTATCCAAATTTATGATACAACTATTATAATTATTTTATAGTGTTTTTTTTAGAAAGTTCTATACCAAAAGTATCAAAACTTATTATACATATTATAGTAACTATTGTATGCTGTATATAAGTAGGTTCAATACCAAAAGTATCAACATCTATTATAACCATTTTAATAATTCACTAGTCAACATGAATTTTACCTCCAAAAATATTGTTTTATATTTTTGGTCAATTTTTATGTGAATAGCTCAGAAATGACAGTAAAAATTTCACATCACGTCACAATTTTTGTTTATTTAAGTGTTTATGTCCACGCGTAATACGTGTATCTTACTAAGTTTTAGTGAAGGGAATATGACCTTTATCTGTCATATGACTACAGTATTATCGCATGCAAACATAATAAGTAGCTTATAATAAAACATAACACTGATCAGGTATATATCGAGATATTTTTCTCATCTGCTCATAGATGGCAGTAATGTCTTGAGAGCATCGTTGTTTTACTGGGTATATGCTCACACAATAGCTCTTTAAGTTATGGAGAAACAGCTATAGTATGAGCGGTTGATTTAAGTTTATTTGGAGAGTATTTTTATCTTTTGATTTGTATTCCATTGTATTGTTATAATTCCGAAGCTAAGTAAGTGTCTTAATCACCTTGGTAATTTCTGTTAGGTGGGATAGGCTTACAATGAAAACTCTGTGGAAGTAAATCTCTAGCAACAATAAAAGTGCATATTCTTTGTATTTTTGGTTGCAAGGTTGGTAACCAGAACCGAAACTGGGCTCTACATATGTGCTGTATCACCTGCACAATGAATCTGGGGTTGTGGCTAGCTAGAAAACTCAAAATTATGCGTTTTGCTGTACCTACGTTTTGGCGATAACCACGTAGCCACGTTGGTAAGTGCTATGATAAAAATATCGGGGATGTCGAAAAAAAATAAAAGTCAAGCACAATTTCAAATATCCGAACATGTTACCTTCCAATAAGGCTGTCTCCACATAGTGAAGACCTGCCAGTTCTAGGTCCCCAAAAGTATGGGATGAAGGAACCAGTTAGGAAGATTGTGCTGATGAATGTATAACAAACTCTACTGAACCATTCACTTTTGAGGATTTAGACTACCAACTGATGACATGCTACATTTAATTACTCAAGAAGATTTGAATGACTTACTTAGTGACTTAAAATGAACCAAAGAGCAAGATGAACTCCTTAGTTTCAGTTTCCATCAAAGTAAATTATTTGAATCAGGAACTAAAATATAATTGTATCAATATCGCAGTTAAAGTGTAATCCTAGAACTTCATTATATGTATGGGCTCATGTAATATTTAGGCATTGGTAACAATCCCAATGAATGGCACATATTTATTGATGCATCAAAATTAACTTTGAAAGAAATTCTGCTGCATAATGGAAATACATATATATTAGTTCCTTTAATTATTCATGCCACGCGCTGGCTTAAAATAAACGTACGTACGTATATCGATAATTCTGATGCGGATAAGTGCAAAGACTACTATTGACATATTTGTGGCAATCTTAATGCTATTGGAATTCTTACGAGCTAAAGGTCAACAGAAAATGATTAGATTGTGCAACTATAGGAAAAGAGAAGTGAACATTTACCCAGAAGAAGTAGTTTAAATATTTTCCACTGGTTTAACCAGGAAAAGTACTTCTTTCACCTTCAAATTATAGAACTTAGTTTTAGTATTGAAGATTTTCGTTAAGGTTATAGATAAAATAGGAAGGAATTTTGCTATCTTGCAAACTATTTCCCCATTAAAACATATACTAAACTTAAAGAAGGGATTTTTACTGTGGCCTAAATAAGGAAACTTATAAACGATAGTGTACTCAAACTTGACAGCTTGGCTTTCGTTTAAAGCAGTTGTGCATGGATTTATTGGAAACAGGAAAGAAGACAATTATGAATCTCTGGAGTAAACTTTACTACATTGATATAAAGACATGGGATGCTGATTATCATTGAACATTCATTTTCTACTGGAGATAGGATAACAGTGATTTTAAGATATCATTGACTACAGTGACCGTGATTTTAAAATATCGGTGATTTATACCAGTGACTTTTACTGTGACTGGCATTCACAGTGTCTTGATAGAGCCGATATTTTTTCACTTTCACAGTTTGTTGCTAGGTAGTATGTATCTAGTAGGTCGCGATATTTTGTTGTCTGGCTAGACTTTAGAAAATGTAAATTACCGTATGTTTATTGTTCGGTTGCGGTTTATCAAAGCAAAGACCGCCATGTCCGACCCTGTTGGTCACCATATTCAACAGCAATGAAGTGTGAACGTGAACTGATATTTTGTCAACCACGGTCAAAATAGTATTTATTTATCTTGTCTGAGTAGGCGAGTACAATCGAGTACCGAGTATTTCTAAATACTGGGTATTTACTAGACATGACAATCGGTTGGAAGGAAAATTAATTACTCGGGTGTTTGGCGGCATGCAATGAATTCGATACTTAGAGGCCTAACATAAGCTCTTCCTGACGGCACCTTGACAATTGACATACAGCTACCTAATCTTCAGGTTTCATCTGAGTTTCATGTTGCCTGACTAAAGTACTTTCAATACAAAAGTTTGCGTTTTAATAAGTTTCATACATTGAAAAAAAGAGAAAGCAAAAAAGCTATTTATTATTTTATAGTGAAATGTTATGTAATTTGGGCAAAATTAGTGCTACAATAAACATTATATTAAACTTGAGTACCAGTATTAAAACTTATTATTGACGTACTATGAGAAACTGTTGTAATGTGTAATTTATTTTAATGATCTGTTTTACTACAATTAAAATTTATGTCACATTAAAAATGAACATAACATAATGGTAATTGGTTTAGAAAATGTTGTTTGGAATGCAGATCATTCTATTATTGTAGTGTTATTTTATTTTAAATACGTTACATCTAATAGTAGATGAACTATACATATATTAGAAGCAAATAAACTAATTTAAATATAAAGGAATAAACTCGTAACCACAGCACTGAGACTTAACATTAAATTAAGAGATGCTAGAAAATATTTAATCAATTATTATATACACACACACATTTAGATTAGACTATAGGATGATTAGGATCATCAACGCATAGTAAATATTAAGGTTTATTTATATTTTTCTATTTTATTACTTATTTTAATTTATTATTTGGATTTTGGGATAGGATTCACCGAAAAAATGAGTAAATGATATTCTTTCATAGCCTACTTTTAAAAGAATCCAAAATGTGATTCGCAAACTCTTTTCTATTTTGTTCTTAACAACAAATATTTGTATTGAAAACGCAAGTGAATTAAACATTTAAACCATTAGAGTCATTTTTACGTAGTAATCTGATACTGTTTTTGAAAAATGAGCTCTACGAGATCAAATGTTTTAAATGAAATAACAGTAAAACATGCCCGTCAATAAGGTCGATTCTCAATTAGTTGCTAGAAAATAAAAAATAAAAGAATAACAAGGATCACGAAGCGAGTACTATTAACTTCGAGTGTCTAGAAGAAGCAATACTTAGCTCCGTAGCTCGAGTAACTGTTGCCATCTGATGCGAGTATCTCCTATCACTGATATCTCAATCACCGATAATTTTAAGATCAACGACCCGCCTCGGTGGTGTAGTTGGCTAACGCACTAGTCGTGTTGAGCTCGACTGCTGAGGACGGGGAGATCGAGGTTCGAATCTCGGTCGAGTGAACTGGGGGTGGTTCTTCCTAAATGGTTTTCCACTCTACCTTTACGCAAATCGGGTTCACTTCCTTTAAATTTAACCTTCCCAATTCCTAATCCATTAGCGTAATTAGTACTTAAGCGTATAACCCGAACGGTAGTAAGACGCGGTGCTAAATAATAATAATAATAATAATAATAATAATAATAATAATAATAATAATAATAATCATAATAATAATAATAATAATAATAATAATAATAATAATAATAATAATAATAATTTTAAGATCGAGTCACAGGGAGTAACGGTGATCAAATGGTATCGGTGAAAAAATCATAGTCAGTGATTTATCGCCCATCTTTATTTTCTACCTTCACAATTTGTTTTGTTTCTCTCTGATCAAATTTGGGAGCTGTAAGTGATGAGCAAAACGAACGCTTTCATCTTAACATAACCACGATGGAAAAGCGTTATCAAAGTCACTTGGGTACCTCAATGATGGGAAATTACTGCTAGTTTCTTAAGCGGGAATTCAAAACAGACAAAAAAAAAGTTCAATCATTTTGAAATAACCCGCCTACGTGGCGTAGTTGGCTAACGCCCCATCGTGTTGAGCTAGACCACCGAGGACAGGGAGATCGAGGTTCGAATCTCGGTCTGGTGAACTGGGAGGGGTTTTTCCTAAGTGGTTTTCCCTCTCCCTCCACGCAAATGCGGGTTCACCTCCTCTAAATTCAACCTTCCCAATTCCTAATCCATTAGTGTAATTAGTACTTAAGTGTATAGCCCGAACGGGTAGTAAGACGCGGTGCCAAATAAAAAGTTTTTTAAATATTATAAAGAATGTACAAATTGTATATTTTACCTTGTATGATAAATAAATTGATAAAATTGTTGTATTTAGTCCACCTAGTTGGCGTAGTTAGCTAATGCACCGGTTTCGTCTTTTGCTAGATTGCCGAGGACGGGGAGATTGAGGCTCGAATCTTGGTCGGGTGAACTAGGGATGGTTTTTCACCCTCCCTCCACGTGAATGTGGGTTCACTTTCTCTAAATTCAACCTTCCCAAGTCCTAATACATTAGTGTAATTAGTACTTAAGTGTATTATATGATTGGGTAGTAAGACGCGGTGCTAGATAGATGTTGTATTTACATACATTAATACCTATTCATGGCGTTCCCTCACTTTTACTTTGACGATATCTCAAAAAACAAAAACTCCATCTATCCTAACTAAATTTCTCCACACTTCCCTATCCTTGCAAACTCCCATCGCTTCAACAACATCCATATTGTGAGTCACACATACTCTTTTATTCTTAAAATTCTTAATATTTCTCATTTTCACACATTTGTCTACAATATTTAATCAAGTCTTACTTGGCCTACCCCTTCCTTTTGATCCACACACTATACCTTCATATATTTACTTCGTCACTCGATCCATATTCATCCTCTCAACATGCTCAAACCAACGTAAGACTCCTCTTTCACATTTATCAATTGAATTCCCTTTCAAACCAAACTCCTTCAGAACCTATTCATTAGTGACTCTGTCTATACGAGTTTTTCAATAAACATTTCTTATATATCTCATTCCAATCGCATTTAAGAAAATATGTTTTATGTTTACGGTTTTATATTCACATTAGTAGACAAATTATGTTTCTTTAAAAATAAAACTACACATTGGTAAAGTCAAACATTTTTGTTTTATTTGATTTTACATTTACATAAATAAATATTCAGACGAAAATATAAATTAGAGCATTAAAAGGTATATTAATCTCCAGAGTAGATAAGTAAATAAGCAAATAAAATCATATGTATATTTGTGTGATAGCAATGTAACTGCAAGATTAAGAAACTTTGCAAGGAAACTTAGCCTTCAGCCTTTAGCCTGTCTGAAGATGTGCACCTCAAGAGTAACTTTATTTTATTCTTGTACAAATATTTAGACCATAACGAAGACAGCTGCTTCATCCCACCCTGTTGGCTTAAGATGGGGTGCTAGTGAGCGTGAGTTTAGGGAAGTATTTTTGAAGTTTTTACAGCATAAACATTTTTGACCAAAATAAATAAAATATTTCTTCTATAATAACATATAGTTTAGTTTTCTGCACATGCTAATCTCAACAGTCCTTGAATATCTGTCAAGGGGGTCCTAGAATTTAATGACAACATTTTCTCTTAATTTAAAAAGTTTGTCACCAAATGCCACCATGCTCATGCCAGATATTCAAAAACTGTTGAGATTAGCACGTGCAGAAAACTAAACTATATGTTTCTATAGAAGAAAAATTTGATTTATTTTGTTCAAAAAATGTTTATGCTATAAAAACTGCAAGATTAGCGCTCACTAGCACTCAACCTTAAGCTTTATACCACGTTTGCAGACAACAAATACGGAAATTTTACTTCACTGTATGCTATACCTTTTGCCAACAAGGCAAGGAGGAGTGTAACCCAATTTAAACCAAAACAATATTAATATCCAAACATAATTTAATATTTGGCTACTTTTCCCTGTGGTTATTAATTAAAATACCCCTACTAAAAAAGAAAGTTAGCCTAAAGGTACTTTAAAGATTTGCTGTGCGAATAACGGTTACACCAGATGGTACTAAAAGTTGGTAATTCATTAAAAAAATTAATATTTAATTATTATTTGGTTGTAAACGTGTCACAAAAGAGTATGTGGCATTTTAGGCACCAGCGCATCAATTTCCTTTAGAATCAGCCACTTATGTCCCGGAGGTAGGAAAAAAAATTGCTGGCTAGTGGTAATTATTGCATAGTATATTTTAGTAATTTCATTACCAAAATCATCGAATGTTTCATACCCGGTATGATAATAATAATAATTATTATTATTTGTATTATATAATATTAGTAAGTTCAATACTAATGTTACATATTCTAATAGGTAAAGATTGGTAGGGTAACTTGGATGAGATGAACATGCATTAGCATGGGAAAGGGAATTGTAAAACTACAGTGACGAATAACATCTGGAAAGCTAGCCTACACTGCACCTGGCCTATATTTGAACCTTGACCTCACAGTCACCTGCAATACAATATATTGTGATCGTGATTCCTTAGATCATGTAACCACCAGTGTGAGTGAGTATTATATTAGAAACACAGCTAGTGTATGGAAGTATAAAACGTTACAGCCGCTTTGCGATTATTTTTCGATATTGAAGGAAGGTCAAGCTTCTCTCCAGTGGGGGAAGGGGTAGGGGTTATTTATACAACCACTCTCCGCACTAATGTGGGTGCATTTGTTTTAATCTTGGCCTGTTTTTCAATGGAGGATGGATATACATTAAAGGACCTACAGTTAAACAAACTTGAAGCTGTTGTTAAGGGAAAACTTTTTTCTTCCTTATTTAAGAATAGGGTGACCTGTTGGTCTAGGGGTAAGGTGTCAGACTTCTGTGCTGAGGGTCTGGGGTTCAATCCTCGGTCCCGGCACAGATTTATCTGATTGCCAAACCCTTCCTTCACCTATGACAAGATGTGTATTAATCACAACTTGTGAATGTGAGGAATGCCAGGCCTCCACCGTGGTTCGGATCCCACGTTAAGCTGTAGGTCCTCCATTTCATCTAACAATCGCCCTACCATTACACATTAGCGTAAGTGCGTATAACCCAAACTGGTAGTAAGACGCGGTTATAATAATAATAATAATAATTTAAGAATAACTGGCAGACTGTTGATGAACGATGAACAATAGATATTCGCTTCGGTGGTCGTATGGTATAACTAAGTCAGTGTAATTCTACCTGAGGTACGCCTACCACCAGATTTACGTGAATACATCAAAGTGAGTATGTAAAATTATACATATATCATCCAAAACTTATTATTTACTAGCAGTTTGAACCAATTTCAAATGGTTAAGAAGCACCAAAACAATATCAAATTAAAAACTAAAAAGTTTAATATTTGGATGGCCACTTTTTGATAGTTCCTCGTTAAACAATCCTGAGATAACTATGGCAATCACAAACCGATCGTGGTGGTTAATAGAATTAAAATAAACTAAATATTTGAGACGCCATATTAACTTATTCATAAACTGGGTGCACATACATACGCAAAATAATGCAATATTTACCTAAGTACGTTCATAAAATAAGATAAAGGACCTAGTAGAAATGTTAAAAAAAAAATTAGGATAAAAGAGTATCACAGTTCACCAAAGAGCATAAATAAATAATATCATCTTTTACAGAAACATATTGAGTAAATTTTTTCAAGGTTTTCCAAAGAGTATCACGGTTCACCGAGCTAGGTAGCCAGAATTTGTTTATTCTAATTGTTATATCACTGCTAGTTAGGTGCTAGTTTATCCTTTGATTTCTAGCTTTGTTATCGCAATGCTAATGGATCCCCTTTAAGATAAAAGAACTTATTTAGTTTTAGTATTCGTTTATTTTTAGATTTTTCTCGTCTGCCTATACAAATTAAATTTTATCTAACACATTTGTTTTTCTACTATCCTTTCCGACATTACCTATTTTTAAATTCAAAACTTTCTAGCTTTTATTTATATTGTGGGGTGGTACTTTCACAAATTTAGTAAATTCAAATTTTCTTCCATCTTGAAAAGATTATTTTATAATAATTTTGAGAGATTATAAGCTATTACTCCCTTCCACCCTTTTTTCAGGTCCCTTTCTAAATAGTAAATATTTAACACTTATTTTATCATAGGATAGTCCCTCTACATTCCTGGCAAATTTCAAATTTCTAGCTCATCTAAGAAATTTGTTTCTTTTTACTAATCCCTCCAACACACCCTCCTTCCCTATTTTCTAAATTTAAATTCTTTAGTATTGTATGTTTATTTGGAGTGGTAGTTATACCTTCTTGCCAAATTTCAGTTTTCTTTCTACCACACATAAAAGTAGTTGTTTCTATTAGTTTAAGAAACTTTAAGCCCCCTCCCCAAATAAAACAACTCCTACCTTTAAATTTTGAGTTTTTTAAAAGAATAATTATGGCTATCTGGATTTATCCTTCTACCTGCCTGCCAAATTTAAATTCTCTACCACGCCTAAAAGTCCCCCCTCCCCACTTCATATCATGTTTCCCAAAGCCAAATTAAAAGGTTGACATTTTCAGGCCTTGATATTAATTTGGAGTAGTATTTTTACCTCCTGCCTGAATTTAAGTTTTCTACCAAACTTGGAAATAGTTTTTTACTATAAGTTTTTGAAATTTTGAGTCTCCACCCTCTTTTCTCCAAATTCAGTATTAAAAATTTTAAATTTAGAGATTTATTTGGATACCTGAAATTGTCACTATCTGTCTGCAAAAGTTTAATTTTATACTTCACGGAAAAAGTATTTTTTCTAACTATGGGCCCCCGATTCCCAGAACCCCATTTTGGAATTTCCCAATCTTAGATTTTTAAGGTTATATGGGACAATACCTCTACCTTCCTGCAAAATGTCAGCTTTCCAGGTCATCCAAGAAGGTTTTCTTTCTGGATCAATCTACATTCAGCTTCACATTATTTGGAATCGTACATTTTGGATGTATAGCTTGCATTACGCACTTTGAAGTGCAAAGCTTATGTAGATTATATTTGGGGAGAGAAAAAGAGGTTTAATACCACTTGTCAAAGGCGTCACTTCACGCAATACACTAGATTGCCAATGACCTGCATATCGGGGGTTGAGTCCCGGTCGGGTCTACGGAGGGTATTTTTTCCCTAAATCGTCTTACACTTTCTCTACACGCAAATGCGAGTATACTTCCTATAAATGCCACCTTCCTTATCCTTAAAACAACAGCGTAATTAAAACATATGAGTGTAACCCCAACGGACGTGGTGCTAACAAAAGTGTACAATTTTTCGCTACTTTTTAAAATTAATTTATTTGGGGTATTTAACGTGCACTTTATAAAACGACTGAATATATCAGCACACGACTTAAAACTAACTTAAACTTAGAACATACACAACATCCAGTCCCAGGCCGTTAATTCATCAATATGAGAGGGGGGGAACCCATTAAGATAAATTTTTCTTCCATGCCGGGAATCAAAACTGGGACTCTTAGCTCAGTAGGCAGACACGATACCGAATAATAGCAATTGTTAAACTAAATTCTATATTCCTCATTTATACCACAAAAGTGTAAATATATGAATAGTTCGGATAGTATGAAGTTTCACAAAAAAAAAAAAATCTGGTGGTTTGGTGTAATTCTTTATCACATAAGTAGCTAATCCAGACAACGTTGTGTATGAGCTGTTTCAGACACTTTCCAGTCAATGTACAGTAGAATCCTGATTATTCAATACTCAATCAAACGATTACAATGTTTCTTTAGAACTGTCAAGAAAATGCTTTATTCACCAATTCCGTTCCTTTTGTACGGTAATCGTATCGTGTATAGTCGCTAGTTTTTCATAAATTCGGTTTGTATTTTTGTTTTTCTCGTTTAGTGATTTTTTTCTAATTGTTCCTTAACTTACAATAATTAACTTTCTCTGCTAATGTGCCCCCATGTTATTCAGTAAAGTCTGAGTTTTCTTCAACCCAAAGTTGTCTCTTACATCCATATAGAATAATAATATGAATTCAAATGAGTTCTTACAAAAATCTACACGATTACACATTTTCTGTTTGCTCCACTAAATTAAACACAATTGGAATTAATACATATATTATTGATTTAATCTGAAAAATCAAAATTATACAGTATTTACCCAACAAAATATTTCTACTAACAATGGTATTTTGTGATTTCATTGTTATGATTAGTAAAAAGAATAATGCTTATTATGATTTACATTTTTTTATGTGTTTTGTATTCAATCTCTTGAGTCGTTCGTTCATCATCATCAATCAACCATGACAAGGATTCTTCAATGTGAACAAAATGTGCAAGCCAAATATTGTTTACACAAAAATATTAAAATACTAGTGTATGGAATAAATTTTATCATAATTTGAATATTTGTTTGTATAAGTATAGTTTCAAATATTTTGCATAACTAGATTCTACGAAAATTATTGTATCATAGTTAAAAAATGTTTCTATATGAGGAGAATTTTGAACAATTTACAAAATTTAACTATAAAGTGAATTAATCACGCATGAATTGCCATCGCCCATTTTCCCCAAATATATGCTTTCCTCATCAACGAATTTAAAAGTGTATAGCCCGAACGGGTAGTAAGACGTGGCGATTATGATGATAGTAATAATAATAATAATAATAATAATAATAATAATAATATTTGAGTCAAGGTAGTAATTTTTTATGTGGATATACCAGCGTTGTTATCCCTTACTACCAAGTACCAATAATTAATACTATTATTAATTGCACTAATATTATTTATATATTCTAACCTCTGTAAAAAGAAAAATTAACTATTCATAATGTATAGTATAGGCTACAAATTGTGGTTAGATCAATAACAATAGTGATCACCATAAGTCATTATTTTGAACTAATATAAATATGTATCTAGTCATTTGATCTACAAAAATAGAGCATTTTGTTTTGGAAACAAGAAACTATCTAAATTGAAACTGTAATTTAATTATAATTGCGTCTTAGGGCCACTAGCCAGCACTATTATAATACATATTTTTATGTTAAGGCATGAAAATGATAATATGTCTCTTTATGTTAGGATAGGTTAATCTAATCATAATATAATCCTATAAAAAATCAAACTAATTATGTTATTCCCAAATATATTCACGCTCAAAGGATTCTATTTTGCCAAAATGTTGGTTTTTCCTTAAGAATTTTACTTCGATTTAAACCTATTATTGTATAGTTGTGATACATTTAATAGTAGCATGTCAATTTTATTCAGTCGGGGTAGAAGATTTGTTATATTTTAGAACCAATCATTTTACATTATGTTTGTTGCTTCTGTCCCAGTTAATTTGATATACATGAGTGAAATAATTGCAAACAAATGGTACTTAGTCTAAAATAGGACTAAGGTTGTAAAACATGTACTCAAAGTGCTAATTCTTTTAGAATATTGTTTGAAATTACTTAGCCGTAATTAACCTAAAAATGTGAATGTTAAATAAGTAATTTCTTATATCAGTATTGATTAGGTTAAGGTTAGAGGAAAAACCAATTTAAAAAACACCAGTGGGAAAACCTTGATGTAGATGGTAGTATAACATTAGAATACACCTGAAATATATAGGTTAAAAGGATAAAACTAGCTCAAAATACCCAAAAGGTTGTAATCAAGTGGACGGGGTAGAAAACTATCTCAAGATGAGTATAGGGTGTACTGAGGTGTACTGGATAGAACTAGCTCAAGATAAAGATAGGGTGTAGTGAGGTGGACCAAATTGAACTAGCTCATGATATAGTTAGGGTGTAATAAGGTGGAATGGATATGACTAGCTCAAGATAGGGATAGGTCGTTATTAGATGGACTGGATTGAACTTGCGCAAGATAGGGATAGGTTGTAATTAGTTGGACTGGATATAACTAGCTCAAGATAAAGATAGGCTGTAATGATTTGGACTGATATAACTAGCTCAAGATAGGGATAGGTTGTAATGAGTTGACTGGATTTAACTAGCTCAAGATAGGGATAGGTTTTAATGAGGTGGACTGGATTGAACTAGCTCAAGATAGGGATAGGTTTGTAATGAGTTTGATTGGATTTAACTAGCTCAAGATAGGGATAGGTTGTAATGAGTTTGACTGGATTGAACTAGCTCAAGATAGGAGAGTATAATGAGTTGGACTGGATAAAATTAGTTCAATATAAGAATAGGTGGCGTATCTTTGTGGGTGGGGCAGTTAAATTTTAGTTCATAATGCCATAGAGTAATTAATTACTACCCACGTGGAAGGAGAGTCGAAAACCATTAAGGAAAACACACCCTAAGTAGATCTGAGCGGGATTCGAACCCTGATCTCCCCATCCAGCCAGAGATTGACGCCTTAGTCCATTCGGCCACCGAAAAACATTAAGTACAAGTTAATCGATTCAACCCAACTTAGAAAACACAAAAAATAAAGTCAATGGAGTGATTTGTTTGATTGATAAAGGTAACATCATGATAAGATTTGAACCCTGTTCCTTCGACTTTACGCAGAGCGTACTTATTTCATCATTTTTGCAAAATATGCGAGTCTATTTCTTTCAATTTATTTCAAATAGATGATGTTTCCATAGTTATTTTACCGTATTTCAGCGCCTTTGTCGTACGTATTAAATATTTTATTTAATTTCAAATAGTGTGTAATAGTGGGAACGCTGTTTATATAAATGCAAACATTGAGAGTTGAAGATAATATTTCTATGCTATTTTTTATTTCAAACCATTTCTAAAAATGTTAACTTTATAATCTTTTAAGCTTCCTGGCCCCGAAAGGGTACTCTCGAAGGAAGATCAAACATATTAAACCGAAAGTGTATTTCTGGGGGAACCAAGAGACACTAAGTTTGGTCAAAGATTGCCGAGAATTTAAAAAATATATATAGGAGGTATCACACACAAACATAAAGACACGCATCAGTTGAAATGGTCAACACATTAGTATCTCCTTTGATAGAGAGAAATATTAGCTATTTTTTACTTTCTCAGGTGAATGACCTTGGTGTATTATTTTATTTCCCATGCATCTTAGTTCCCATTTGTGCTATACGAATATATTAAACTACGCTAATGATGAACCCCTCAGTGGTGTTGGCGTAAAGTGCTGGACTCAGGACCCCTTGTCAGTGGGTTCAAACCCATCCGGGATCAACGTATTTATCTTGCACGAGAAAAACCGTAGCACAACCTCATTCGGAAGGAAGTAAAGCCGTAGGTCTTAATTCGTTTTTGGCATGTAAAGGAACACTGGAAGGTATGTGGAAATACCTCTCATGGCCAAATTGGTAGGCTCTTTTGCTCTAGTTCATAGAACTTCTCGTATGCTGATATAATCAGACGGTTCAGAAAGTGCAAGTCAATTAACTCCAAACAAATTAAGATAAATAATTACGCTATTGAGGAAGGCATAGTTTCAGAATAAATGTACCTTCATTTGCATGGCGGGATGTATGAAAACCAAATAGAAAGAAAACCTCTCATTACACCCGAAAAGGATTTAAAAAAACTGTCATCATCAGTCTGATCCAGCACGATAGTTTGATGCGTTAGACCATGCGGCCAACAATACGGAAGCCTTGGTGTAAATCTCTCTTTTAAAAGATATCGCCACATAAGTTTCAAGCTAAATACAATTGTGACTTATTAGCAGGTATGTTTTGTAATCACGATCATTGATTTATATGAGAAATATGGGGTATAGTACACTTAGTACGATGTTAATAAGTTGCCGTGTGTTCGTGAATATGGGATTTTAGTGGAAGATATTTTAGAGATACATGTTTTTCAGTGGTTTACACAAGTAAGTTTAGGTTTTGTTATGTTGGGATTGTTTATAAAAATAAACATATTTTAGTAACAAGTTATACAGTAATAAAAAACTGATGATGCCGTATTGGAAATAATAATTGTGTTTAGGTGAGTACATTCTTAACGTTATATTAGAAGAAAACCTACAAATAATTTTAATATTAGTATTATTTGAATTTATATATATTAGAATAGGATTTTTTTTTTGTTATCTGATAAATAAAACGTGTCTTTTAACAGTCGTAGGACGCATAGGCTACTTCTCTAGAATCTGTCCTTAGGAGTATTTTGATTCTTTGTCCAAGACACAAGTTTTTTAAACTTATCATATCAGCTTGTATGAAAATGATCTGAATGAACTGATTGACAGACAGTTGGCAACAGGATTTAAGGCGAGTCAGAGAGATTTTTATGGATCAATCAAAGCCGGTCTTACTCTAAGTATACATTCAACAAACCGATAACATTAACTACAATGTAGCTCTGTAGGTTTTAAACTAGACGAGTATTCCTCTTTAGGACTGAATGATAATATGCTACTATATATAACCTCTTGGAAATCCCAATGGCAGATAGAAAAAATAGAGCAAGTGCTATATTTTTTCTCTCATTTCGGCTTTGATTCGCTAATCCCAACTGTACACTTAATTTACCGTAAAATATAAATGGCTTACCTTACTATTTTCCACTATGGCGCAGCTTATAAGGAACATAGTAGATACCTTCAAGGTAATACTGTAAGCTTTCAACGTAGACGGAGTGTATATGGTAAAGAAATATCAGTATGTACATTGATATAATAATTATCATTATTTCAGTTTTGATGGATAAAATAGCAAATCTATTATATTTGATAGTTACGGTTATAGCCTCATCTAAATAACATATTCTAATTATCAAATATAATAGCTTTGCTATTTAATCCATCGTGATATGTTCATTTGTACAGTTGTCATTGTACATTTGGCACCATAATGACTTACCGAGACGAAGGTGGCTGCGTTATCTGATAGCTTATGGTCTAAGGTCCCGGGTTCGATTCCCGGTCCAGGTGTCATTTTTCAATTGAAAGGATATTTAAGTTTTATTATAGGATTGTTTACACTAGAGATAGGTATAGTTTCTTCACATTTCATAAGGCGGACCTCCTTGTAATCTCACATAAAATGTTATCGATCTAGTCTGGTCCCCCATTCATACCCAGGCTATATTCCATCTTTAACCAGGGCTACTCCAACCCTGGGCTTCAGCCCCTGCGCTAGGTTCCAGGTCTGTTCTAGTATATCCCCCTCTCTCTCGAGCTCACCTGCTCCACACACCAACCCCCTTTTCTTCCAGTCCTTCTGGCTCGTCCCACTCTCTGGGTCCCTGGACATATCTGGACCTCTCTCCCAGGGCTCTGGAATAGGACCACTGCCAGAAGGCTTGACTTAGGCTCCCTGCCTGTTAGCCCTCAGCTGGACCAAAGTCCCTGAATTATATTTTCTTTTTATTAGACCCTGGACCCTAGTCTAAGCCTTTATTTAAGTCCCCTTTCAGGCACTTTGGCTTGAAGATACTTTTCTGGTTCTACTTTCCATCGATTTGAGACCGTAAAGCTTGTCGAATAAGGATTATCCTGGGTTTGAGTCTAAACCATTTAGAATCACAAACTCTTCAGCCTAGTGGGCTTTTTCTGAACCTAGGCCTACCGTATATCAATTTAAGATCAGATATATGATAAATAAAAGATAATATAGTATTGATATAGGGTGTATGAATATATTTAAACTCTAGTCTGACGCCTTTACTCAGTTAGTACTGTGTCTGGTGTGGCTAAGGGACCCAGGGTTCGATTCTTGGCATTGCCAAAACATTCTTCATAGCTTAGGAGAAATGTGAGTTTCCTCTTTCACAGTGGTGAATTAACTGCTTGGGGGGCTGGGTGTTGTGTCTGTTCTAGGTTGAAGTTGGTTTTTCTTAGCACAACGTATTACTACTGGCTGTTTGGGCTATATACTTATGTACTTATTACGATAATAGGTAAGGGATGAAGAAGGTTGAATTTAGAAGAAATGTACCCAAAATTGCGTGGAAATAGAGTTGGAAACCATTTAGGAAAAACTACTCTCAGTACAGCTGACCGGGATCGAACCACGATCTCCCCATCATTTGAGGCTAGTTAATAAGTCTTGTTCTGATGTAAACTGTGGGTTCAGAAAATTCACATTAATTATATCAAATAATAATAATATCAATCACTCTCCCAAAACCAAAATTACATTTAAAATATCTTAGATTAAATATTCAAACGCATTTGCGCACCTAAATAATATTCACATCTGCTGACTATTTACTGGGACAGTATTTATTTGTCTCCAAAAGATTGGGATTGAGTGCACAAGTAAAGTTAATGTTTAAATGTTAAGCAAAACAAGCTATATCCTTAGAAACTACTATCATAAGTAGCAATCAGTTTTGGAGTTATTGAAAGAAAGTGGAAACTAATATTACATTAGGCAGAAATGGACGAGGGCTAAGCACCTAAATCGGAGACAAATTTAGATCTAAACTTTTTTTTTATGTATGCTTGCATTTTATTAAGCGTTAAGAGGATATTTCCTATCAGAGTGATATTGTTGAAAATTAAAAACTATAATTTCCTATGGAATATAGAATATAACACTGCAAGATTATTATTAATAATACATATTTTTACTAATTGTTGCTATGGATTCAAACGTAAATTATATAAGTGATCATTACTGAAGTACCTAAAGGTAGATTTTTAGGTCTTTCCTTTAAATATATGAATATTTAAAAAATATATAAATTACACATGACACTATATTTTCAATTAAGGCGCGTATTCATCAGAGCATTTTTGTACGAACGAACGGCCTAAGCGTAAAAATGATTACATGAGAATGGGATGAAAGAATGTGCGCGTAGTATTTCAACACGTAAAAACACGGTCCGCCGGTTGTTGGTCTAAGCGAAAAGATTAAAGGATTATACGCACACACAGTGCTCAATGTTGACGAGAATATAGAATAAGGTTGATGTTTATCATACGTCTCCTTTTCAAATTGGAATGGTGTAATGAATTAGTTCTGAAATTAATCGATGAATATGAAAAATTTCCCGTTTTATGTAGTTCCAAACATCATTTGTATTTTTAAGGGAATAAGAAGGTGAATGCTTGGGATATTTACTTACTTACTTACTCTATGGCAATAGGAACTCAAAAATTCATTGCTGCACCTACAAAAATACGCCACCTATCTCTCTTGAGCTAATTCTATCCAGTCGACCTCATTACGCCCTATCCTTATCTTGAAATAGTTCTACCCAGACCCCCTCAACACACCCCATCTCTTTCAGGTCCATTCTAATGTTATCCTCCCATCTGTGACTAGTTCTTATAAACGGTCTCTTGCCATTGGATTTATAAGACAATAGACTGAATATGGTTCTAAATTCTCCCACTCACCCTGCACGTTCTGCCCACCGTAATCTACAAGACTTGATACTAACACTGTCTTGTTATGATTATAGGTGATGTAACTCATAATTATGTGGCCTCCTCCACTCACCAGTAATCTAATCCCTTTTTATACCAAATACTTTCCAAGCACTTGGTTTTCAAACA